>WOXC01006302.1:600000-978679 GCA_011680675.1 Gymnobelideus leadbeateri
CGTTATTAATTCAACACATGAATGCATTCAGTTAGACATGTGGCTGTAGTTTTTGCAATGAAAGGATATTCGTCTTGTGATACATTGTTCCCTCTATTCAGCTGGATGTGTTTAAATAGCTTTATTTCCTTTAACACTTTTCCACAGGGTGGATAAAGTACATGGTGAAATGTACTAAGTTTAAACTATAGTAGGATCTCCTAGAAGTTTACAAATTGGAGCTTTCTTTCTTCCATCTGATCAATGGAGAAATGGTTAGGAAACATACCTCAACAATGATGGAAAAGTACTATTTACAAAACACCAACAATAATATCTCCCTAGTGCAAGGTAAAAGTATTCATTCAGTTATAACCGAGAAAAGTTTTGGGGGCAGGGATTGAGAAAAGGTTTGCCTTCTGCAGGTGAGAGAATCTTTTGTTAGGTGAAAATAGAACCAAAGTAATTTCCTTCTTTTCTGTTAATCTTTTAAGGGAGGTGTCTGGATATGTAATTTCATTGGTTCAGAAAACTCCCAGTAAAGAAGTTCCCTCCACTGATGCATATCACCAACTCCTTGTAACTTTTATGGTCTTAGTTGGCTGGAACATTGGGAAGGTTAGGTAACTTACTCACGGTCACATGACCAGGACCTTCAGAGGCATCACTTGGTTTTCCTGCCTCCAAGGTTACCCACTAAACCATGCTCCCTCTTCTCTGTCTACAATTCATTAATTGACAGCGTAAAAGCTTTGGGGTTCACTTTGTTTTACTGAGCACAAGAATTGCCATAAGTCAAAAAACTAAATAAAGTTCCCTTGCTGTTTCTACCCACGGAGGATTGTATGGCAGGACATAGATAAGAACTGCTCAGAATGAGAAGGCATGGAATGTTCTATTCATCATTGGAGGAAATACCTACATGGATCATGGATTGATTGAAATATGGAAGTATTAGGTCAAGACATGTTTTGATGATAATAAATGAATTGCATTTAAAGTGAAGATATCATCTCTAAGACACATCTCTAAGTCTCCTGTTGTGTTTTCTACTACATTACATATTGTGCAAATGTGTACACGGGTATTCATGAGTACATGTGGGGTGGCAGGCAGTCAGAGAATAAAGGGAGCAATGAGCGAAATATGAAGGTAGTACTTACCGCACTTCCTACACAGAAAGCAGCAGGCCACACATCTGTTCCATTCACCACTGAGATATTTCCAATGAAATCTGGAAATCCTAACCATACTGCAGACCTGAATATGATACCTAAGGGAAGAATGGACTGACCTTCTAAGTCTGTAATTCCAATTAAATTTGCATGCTTACATGTAGCTATGTTTCAAGTTATATCCAGAGAGAAAACAAGGACACACACACACACAGAATGCAGTAGCTAATAAACATTTGTTCATCTGACAGAAGAACCTCAGTGCTTATCCACAAAGTATCTTAACCTATTTTAAAATAAAGGTAAAGAAGGCATTTTTGTTTTGATTCACTACTGAAAATTGATGCATTTTAACTCCTTTATTAAGCATTTACCATAAAAATATCTATCATAGAAAAAAATAAATCTGAACTAATAAAAGCTATTGCTTCATCTTTTAAATATAAACTTCTAAATCGATTACCCATATTTCTTTATAAAAAGGTCATGACAATGCTGTCTTTTAAATGTTCTTTTTTTATTTTTCTAAAATATTGGCTTCATTACTTTCCTTAACTACTTCTCAAAACCGAACATACTGACCTACTTCATTAAATGATAGGATTTGTTTACAAATGTATTACTATGAAGCACTTAAAATAGGTAACACAAACAATAAAAGAGTCACAAAATAATCAGTTAATTGTTGCTTTTTTTTTAAGAGGGGATGCTTAGATGCTTTCTTCCTGTTACTTAGTCATTTCTAAAAAATAATAAAGTTTTATATTTTTATTAGAATATTATATACTGGCATATTAAGTGGAAAGTTACCCTTGGAAGGCACTTGGAAAGTTACCTCAGGAACATGCCAGTTCAATTTCCATCTGAGCCACCTGGCTTAGTGACACTAAGCAAGTCTCTTAATATCTCGGTTCCCCAAGCAACTCTCTATTAATCACTCAACTAGCCCTTTTAGGCACCTACTATGTGCCAAGCATACAGGTACTTGGTACTCGGGATACAAAAATAAAACAAAGGAGTTTGGAGTCTGTTGGGAGATAGTGTATACACACACACACACACACACACACACATACACACACACACACACACACCCATAACAAATACCAGATAACTGTAGGGAGAATGGGGTAGGAATGGAAAGCACTAGCAGGAATCATTCCATGTAAAAGGTGGTGCCTGAACTGAGTTTTGAAGGAAACCAGCGATTCCTAGAGGTTGAGGTTAGGAGGAAATACACTCTGGGTATGAGGCACAGTCATTGCAAAGGTACCAAGATGGGAAAAGGATTATGTGAAGAACAGCAAGAAGGTTAGGGAAGGTATATGAAGGGGGGTAATTTATAATAAGATAGAAAGGTGGTCGTTGGAGTCAGGCTGTAAATAGCCTTAAATAACATACAGAGGATTTTATATTTGATCCTAAAGGTAAAACAGGGAGCTACTGGAGCTTCATGAGCATGGGAGTGACATGGCTTAGGTTTGTGCTTTAAGAATTGAACTTTGGCAGCTGCGTAGAAACTGAATTGGAGAAGGGGAGAAAGTGGAGACAGAAAGATCAATTAGGAGGATATTGCAAGTACTTCAGGCCAGAGGAGAAAAGAGCTTGAACTAAGATGGTGAATGAGAGAAATGATTACTAAATAACAAATTATTGGGGAGATCCAGGGTTTTTTCCCTTTTTATTTCTTCATTCTCTTCTAAGTCAAGCTAGCATCTGAAGGACACTGCTGACAATGAGACTGGATTAATTTTCCCCTCAATCTTGTTCAGACCCCACCCAAGTAGGGGTAGTCTGGGAGCACGAGTGATCAAAGTCACATCCCCCAACCCTTCATTAGAATAAACCTATCTCTCATGATAACATTGATTCTCTCATTACTTGTTAGCCAATCAGAGCTGATTTCCACCTTCAGTAACACCTGCTCTTCCAAATGCATATGAGTGTTGAGTAGCTTCCACAGGGGTCCTTTGGTTCATGAGAGGTGGCAAAATGACTATCTTTTTATTAATTATTTGTAAGTATAATAAATAAAATGATCACCCAGCAACTGTTTCTTGAACTTTTTATATGTCACATTGCCCTGTGAGCAGTGAGAAGGGATCAGATGTAAGCAATGCTGTGGTAGTTGCGAAAATGGCAACTGATTTAATCTGTGGGCTGAGGTTATGGTTTGACCCTTGACCTTGTCACCTCCCACAATCGATCCACTTCCATGATCAAGAATTCTGAATATAACAGCCTATTATTCCACCTCTTCCTGTGCCTATTCTTTGTCCTTACCCAGACCTTGAGCTCCTCCAGCCTTCTGTGCTCTCCCAGGCCCTTAACCCTTAAACCATTAAAGGTTTCCCTTTCTCCAGTTCTAATACTGAAGTTATAGTTAACCAGTTCAATTTTATATAGTTCCCTATTTTCAAATTCCTTTATGGGGATGGCAAGATCAAGAAAGTAACCATCCTTGATTATGCAGAGGCAGAAGGAGGGTCATGGTCATGGGAACTGAGGAGACTGAGAGACTGGGAGGTTAGAGTGTTAAAAAGGGACCTCAGTGTGTAATTATTATTTGTTAAAAGCCCCTAATACAAAGAATGCTGTGAAGCAGGGCCTGAATTCCTTGGGGGAGGGGGAGGGGAAGGAGAATAGATTTAGGACCAATAGACAAAGTCATCAGCACCTAGATTATATGATGAATTTGGAAAGAGGGAACCACAAAGGAGGAGAAATTGTTGAGTAATGGAAAGAAGAACATGCAAATGGAAATTGGGAATAAGAAGTATTCTGACTCCTCTTCCAGTACCTTTGTGTTGGGGGTAGAAAAGAAGGGGGAACCAGACAAATAAAGGTTCTACATTGCAGAGCAAGACAAGTGCAATTCTACCACTGGTAGGGAGAATTTGCTATCCAAGGAAACCATAGAACCAGTCTGAAAACAACAAACAAAAACCTTTTTATAATATGATACCTTATGCTTAGACAGTGCTTTATACTTTTAAAAATAGTTTGAAAGTAGATAATGAGATACATTTTCTCATTTGACATAACAAATTGGAGAAGTGGTCAGGTGTCATTTTCTTTATTTTACACATGAAGAGTTTGTTGCTTTTCTACAATTAAACAGGAGTTTCCTGACTCAGAATAGTGGGTTTTCTACCAGATCATGGTAGAAAATGTTCGTTTTCTCTTAGAGCTAAAATAACATGTACATACTAACTCTTTAAAATTGTTTTATTTTAAAAGTTTTATTGATAGCTTTTGTTTTTACATCACCTTCATTCTAAATAAATCCCTCCGTTCCCCACCTAAGTTATCTCTTGTAATGAAGATTTTAAAAAATTAAGATCTGTTCAGCAAAACTATCCATTGCATCAATTCAATTTGATGGTGCATGTAATGTTCCAAACTGCAATGAGGGAGGGAGGTGAATTTTCTTATCTCTTCTTCTGAGCCAATCTAAATAGAATTTTTTTTTTTAATTTAGAAGTTTAAGGATATAAACATTCATGTACAACTAAGTGAATTTTCTAAAGTTATGAAGAAAAATCACAGTGAAAAGTCTAATGAATTCTGTCCATTAAGCTGAATAAACCAAACCTTTTACCCCAAGTATATGTGACTACTCTCTCTCCTTTCACTTCAAAATTTTTTCTCCTAACCAAACCTCTTGAATTTTAAAATGACATTTCCGAAGCCTAAGCTTACAGAATCAATGAGAAGAGCTATAGGATATGAGTACTGCTCCACTTACTGCCCAGAGGTTGGCAGTTGGTGTGTGTTGCCCCTTGACTGGAGGAGGGAGAAAGCCAAACCTTCTAATGCCCTCTCCTTTCAACAGAAAACATTTACTTACAATCTCCTGACTTTAGGCATGATCATCAACACCTGCTTCATAATTCAGCAATTATGTCAATTCAATTCAGCAAGCAGTTATTAAGGGTCTGCTAAGGCCTGGGACCAGGCATTTTATAAAACATACTATAAATCACATTTCCCCTTACAAGAACAATAACTTGAAAATAAATTCAAACTATGCTGATCTTGCAACCTTGTATTGATCATCCAGGTTAAAGAAATAAAAAATAAAAATTACTTTCCTCTTTCTGGCCCAGAGTTAATAGGGGAAGAACTCTTTCATTCTTCCATTTCATCCTGACTGACTGGAAAGCAGCCTTCAGGTTGTGCTTTGAGATCACTCCCAAAAGTAACTTCCCTCCACCTCTTAGGAGCAGGTGGTGAACCCCATAGACCCCTCTTTACCTAGGCAGCCCAGGAGATCACAGGCAGAGACGAACAGCAGGATGGTGGCAGAAGAAGTTTGGGGGAGCTTCTTGGGTCCCTGGTTCTTCTTGGGAAGGAGCTGTAAGACACTGAGCAGCAAGTTGAAGGAGGCGCTGCCAAGGCATACCCCATTAAATACCTGGGGCTGGAAAGCCAGCACCAGCTGTGTCGCTGTATCCCAGTTGGGGCAACAGAAGGTCTCCAGCCTGGGAGATGCCATGGAAAAGTTTGGCCTGTGGTATGTACAGAAATCTGCCGCCCCGTTTGCTTAATCCAGAGCCGGGGAGGTCTCCTCATCCCCCGAAGATCCCTGGCCTCAGGGATTAGATCATGTGCTGGGCAAGGAAAGATCATGTGGGTGGCTGCTGCTCAGGCTAAAGCCCCCGGAGCTGACTTTCTTCTCTCTCAGAAACTACCTCTAACAGAGATGATCTCCAGTCACGTGAAACTTCTCCCTTCTGAACATTTCTAAAAAGATACTATTAAGGGCTGCCTAGCAAAATTCCTGATAGAAAGCAATCATAGAAGTAGTAAATGGGTAGATAGAGCTTTTCAGTTTCATTAAGGCAAACCAAGCTTTGAATTCATTCACCAAGGTCTATTCTTAAAGCTTAGTTAAAAAAACAACAACCCCCCCCCCCAAAAAAAACCAGCCTCTAGTCTTCCTTCATCTCTGAAGTACCTAAGAGAGCCACAGTGATGTGGTGGATTAAGAGGGACCTCAGAGTCAGGAAGAGCTGTGTGTGTCCAGTCCGGCCTTTGCCACATGCTAACCGTGATGGGGGGCGAGGCGTGAACCTCTCAGTGCCCCTTGCAGTACTCCTTTAAATACAAAAGTCATACAACAATTGCTGATCTGTATTGATTGAGGGAGTTTCCTTACTGGGAAGTCCCTAGAATGATGAAATCACAGGTCTGGACCAAAATAAAGTTCTAGTGAAGATGAATGACATATACCAATTACTTGTCTGCTTTGGGTTTAGTTAAGCCACTTTGCCATGGTTCATAAGCTATGATTGACCATCAGGTAAAAAATGGCTGCCATGTTTCTTTAACCTCCAGCCTAGAAATCAATTTCCCATCAGGAGAGGGCTTTTAACCTTCACAGCCTCCAGCTAAGACCTCTCTATAAAGTCAAACTCAAAAGTGATTTTCAAGAAACACCGTCTAAATTGGACACCAGCTATTTTCAACATGGAACAATGAATTTATTTTTCTGAACAATACTCCTACATTTCAGGGGATTCATTTTTTCTTTTTCCTTTTCTTTTTTTAAAAATTTATTTATTTTTAGTTTTCAACATTCATTTTCACAAGATTTTGTTATAATTTTTTCTTTCCCCGTTTTTCTCCTATCTCCCACCCCAAAATAGCAAGCCTACTGAATACCCCTTCCCCCAATCTGTTCTCTCTTATATCTTCCGCCTTCACCTCCCTAACTTTCTAGTAGAGCAAGATGGGTTTCTATATCCTAGTACCTGTATGTCTTATGTCCCAGTTGCATGTAAAAAAAACCCAACACATTTTTAAACATTTGTTTTTAAAACTTTTGAGTTCCAGATTTTTTTTCTTTCTTCTCTCCTCACCCACCCCCACTGGGAAGATAAGTAATTCAATATAGATTATACATGTGTAGTTACCCACATCATTTCCTTAGTAGTTATATTGTGAAAGACTAACTATATTTCCCTCCATCCTATCCTGCCCTCCACTTAATCTATTTTCTCCTTTGACTCTATCCCTTTTCAAAAATGTTTGCTTCTAACTACCCTCTCCCCCAATCTGTCCTCCCTTCTATTCTCCCCCACTCTTATCCCCTGCCTCCACTATTTTCCTGTAGGGTAAAATATCCAATTGAGTATGTATGTTATTCCCTCCTTAGGCCAAATTCAATGAGAATCAGGTTGTCCCATTCCCTTCCTTCTCTCCCCCTCCATTGTAACAGTTTTCTCTTGCCTCTTTTATATGAGATAATTTACCCTAATCTACTGTTCCCTTTTTCCTTCTCCCTATAAATTCCTCTCTCACCTCTTAATTTTATTTTTTAGATATTATTCCTTCATATTCGACTCATCCTGTGCCCTCTGTCTATGAATACATGAACATACAAATGCCCATACTCACATATATATTTATATACACATATATCCTCCTATATATACATATGTATGTATATATATATACATATATATTCCCTTCAACTATCTTCATACTGAGAAAAGTTTTATGAGTTACAATTATCATTTTTCCATGTAGGAATGTAAATAGTTCAACTTTAATAAATTCCTTATGATTTCTTTTTCCTTTTTACTGTCTCATGCTTCTCTTGCTTCTTGTATTTGAAAGTAAAATTTTCTGTTCAGCTCTGGTTTTCTCATCAAGAATGCTTAAAAGTCCTCCATTCCACTGAATGACCATATATTTCCCTGTAGCATTTTACTCAGTTTTGCTGGGTAGGTGATTCTTGGTTTTAGTCCTAGCTCCTTTGACTTCCAGAATGTCATATTCTAAGCCCTTTGATGCCTTAATGTAGTGGCTGCTAGGTCTTGTGTTATCCTGATTGTATTTCCATGGGGATTCACTTTTTGAATTTTTAATGACTTTAAAATTAAAATTTCAAATTTGAATTGCAATAGATTTCTCCTTGGGATGACATGGATGAGACTGGCACAGAATGGGCAGACATAGATCGATTGAATATGCATCTTTAGAGGGAATTCCTGAATCAATGACATCAAAGATCCATTTCAGAATTCAATGTGAAATACTAAATGCTCTGAAACAAACCTGAATGCTATGTAATTATAATGGTGAAATGAAAGGGGTGACAAAACTCACCTTCCTTTTCTGTAGAGGTTGAGGGCCTATGTATAGGTGTAAAATACTGTATATAGTTAGATTGGGGGGATGTGTTGGTTGTTTTTTGTTGACCAGCTTTTTTTCTGCTCTTTATTCTCTTTCTTTTAAAATTTTTACTTCAAGGGATGGCTCATTCTATAGAGTAGAGGAGGAATTGAATTGGAAAATAATATGAAGTAAAAACAAAACACTGTCAATAAAAATATTCTTAAATGGATGTAAAGAAAGATAAATTAGAAAATGCCCTCAAGAAGTAGAGTTAGAACTGTATTTATATCACTAACATCACTGCACTGTGTGACCTTAGTTGTCACTTAATCTCTGTGGGCTTCACTTTCCCAATCTGTAAAATAAGAATTTGTATAAAGTCATCTCTAAAGTCCCATTCGATTCTACACATCTTTTCTTGTTGTAGACTTGTCATGACCCCTTTTTGGTTTTCTTGGGTAAAGATGCTGGAGTGGTTTGCCATTTCCTTTTCCAGTTCATTTTACAGATGTGGAAACTGAGGCAAGCAAGTTAAATGCTTTGCCCAGAGTCAATTCTATTATGCAGTTTAAGTTGATACTTTAAACATTGGGACTTTTCTTTCCCAATATATTGATCTGTAGAAACATAATAAAAATGTTAGCTTTCTCTCCACCACCTCTGTTGAAGGTTTGTCACTATACAACTTCCAAACAATTTTAAGGGTCAGAAAAATTATTTGTAGAACAGCAAGCTCCACTTCCTAAATAATTTAGTTCAGTCCATTCCATGCTCACTTTTTAATATTTTCACTGAGGCAATTTCACCTGTTATGCAATTTTAATTGAGGGCCAGATGTTCAGAGGCTGTGCTCCTCTCCTTTCATCAATACAGTAGAGTGGATATCCTGTTGGGTTAGTCACTGAAAACCAGCAGGAGACTCCATTTCCAGAGCAGAAGTGGGATGGTTTAATTATACAATGAATTACAAATCCTGTCACAACTTCCAAAGAATTAGGGCCTAGCAAAAGTTTGTAAACCTAAGCTATTCAGGTTGCAGCTCTTAGAAACAAAATCCCCAAAGCTCTGAAACTAGGCTGCAATTATGCACTTACAAAAATCATGAAAATCATTACCATGACCAAAAGAAATGCTTTCCAAAATTTGATTTCTTCACTCTTTTCTGAAAGCATAAAATCCCATTTCATTGCTTTCCACATTCCCTGCCAGTTTTTTTTTCTTTGGTTTATTGAACTGATCTTCCCTTTGACTCTTCAAAGGCTAACATACTAGGTTTGGTTTAAATGAGCAATAGAACTTGCCTGCTCTAATAAAGGGGGTTAGAATGGGTCGTCCATGGAGAATTTCAGAGGCTTCTTATGAAGCCCTCATGCAGCAGCAGACTGAGTCATTGTCCTTTGACAGCTACTTCCTTATTTTCCCTGACCCTCGATCCTCAGTTCATGATTGGAGTAAGGGTCAGTAGCAGGTCATGCCTTTATCCCACCCTTCCTCATTCTCTGGTTTCCATATTGAAATCTTAAGATCGTTCATCAAAATATCAACAGTTAAACAATTTGGATTTGGGGGCACATGGAAACATGACAAAAATATAAAGATTGTGTTTTTAAATTGATATGCTTCACATATCCTAAGGTTGCTAATATTCTGAGAAACATTGTAACCTGGTACAGGGGTTCTTCCCTTCCCTCTCCCCCCCCGCCCCAGACTAGCCACTTTATTTTTTTTCTTTTTCTGTTAATTTTTAGTTAATAGAAATATAACAAGCATTGCCATAACATAGTACAATTTAAAAATATGATTGCATATAAAACTGCAAATCTACCATGTACAACTTGTTATTCCTTCTAAATATACAGCAAATTTGTATATTTAGCTGTATATAATTTTCTCTTTTTTCTTTTTTTCTTCTCACATCCCTGCCCTCCCCCCCTCCCCCAGTGATGGCTATTATTATACACAAATAGACATATATGTGTGTGGGTATATATGCATATACACATGTAAAAATTATTCTATACATACCTCCATTTAGCAGTCCTTTCTCTGTATGTAGATAGCCTAATTTAAACATTTATTAATTTAGAAATATTTCAAAGGGTTTCTCAGCTCAGATGGGGGAAAATTGCATCAATTTTTGCTAACCTCTAATGAAATTTGGCATTTTTTAAATTATGAATTTCCTTAAAAAAAAAAAAAGAACCACACTATTATTCTTAGAAGTCTAATGATTTGCCAGGCTGCTAAAGGGGTCCATGATCCATGCACAAAAAAGAATAAGAATGTTTTGCCTAATGGTTAGAGGAATGGCCTGGTTGTCATGAAGACACAAATTCAGATTTTCCTCTGACACATACTGACTGTGTGATCTTAGGCAAGTTAATTAATCTCTCAGAGTTCCTAAGCAAGACATTATGTAAGTTACAGACAAGATACTAATCTGCATAGAAGGTGATAGGAGGTTCTAAACTGGGAGTTTGCCTCAGAGCTCTAACACTTCCTTCCTATCCCCAAAATCATCCTAAAAGTGGAGAGAAATGTCTAACCACAATTAACTCTGTTGTGAGTGTTAAAGGAACAAAAAACTTTTAAATAAAAATTGCAGGTTATATTAATTTGGAAAATGAGAGAGAGAGAGAGAGAGAGAGAGAGAGAGAGAGAGAGAGAGAGAGAGAGAGATTGATTGATTGATTAGGTCTCCCTATCTCACCAATCCCACTCCCCAAAAACCTGTTCTGTTTTTGACTTGGGCCAGTTTGACCCTCTTTAGGCTACCTGGTGGTCTCCTGCTTCTAAGAGCTCACTATATTGGTGCCAAACCAAGTATAGACACCCAATCAGCTTAGCCCATTGCAACTCAGAATTTCTGAGCTTTATTGATCCAACAGCCTCAATTTCCCAGTAGCAGAAATTATAGGACTGTGCCATCACACCTGGAGAAATTTTTCTCTTTCTTTTTTTTAGAAGTGACAAATTAGGGGGGGCTAGGTGGCACAGTGAGTACTCAGGATTGGTTCCAGCCTCAGAAAATGAGCACCCACACATAAATAATGACTGGCCGTGTAACCTTGAGCAAGTTACTTAACACCAATTGCTTTTAATTTAAAAAAAGTGACAAATTTATGAAAATTACATTAAAAAATTAGAAAACTGAAGAAAATTAATTTTGAATAGTGAAAATGTAAATATGTCTTAGAAGGGTAAAAATGCTTTTTTTAAAAATTGGTATGTGACATACAATTAAGTCTAAAATAAACATAAATATGAGTCTGTGTATGAGTATATAGATTTGTATGTATATGCAGATGTACTTCAATACAATTGATTTCCTTATGGTCCTATATACTTTATGCATTTGAATCATTATTCTTAGCACTGATCCATAGATTTCACAAGATTACCAATGGGATATATGACACAAAAGGCTAAGAGGACATTGACTAAAGAAAAGGAGGAGGAGAGGGAGTAATAATGTAACTGGATTAAGATGGTAAATGTTTTCTGATGTTAATATATTGGACTTATGGATTTCAAAATAAACTTGTCCCTTGTTTTGCTTTTAGACACTTAAAAAAATTGGTATGTGGGATAAATCAGCTAGTAGTAATTCAATAAAAAGTATATTACTAGGACACTTCCATTTAAGGTAGTGATATGTCACAAGAGGATCTAGGAGAGCCCAGTTTTCCCACAAATACCCCAGGAAAAAAAATGTCAGGACAACAGTGCCTGGTCCTGGCAAAATGTCTCAGTTCAAGAACTGAGGCTATTATTGTGCTTAACAGAAGAAAACTTTGAATATTGTATGGGAAGGTCAAAACCACTGCACTCCATTTTAGCCTAGATATCTTAACAAGATGAAAACACATTTCATTCATTCAATCAATCCTCACTCTTAAGACTAAGCGAGAAAAGTCTTTGAAAACTATTTGACAAAGGAAAATGATGCCACAAAAGATGTCTCTTCTAACTGGCTAGGGGGTTCCTTACACCCTCTAGTGCTGTATACAAGCACTAACTGCCAAGTCTAGATGGGAGGAATTCTAGAAATGGAAGTGAGTATAGATTTCTGACCAAGACCCAAAGAGAAACTTACTAGGTTGGGGGAGGGGAGAAAATACCTCAGTCCTGTCTAGGTTTCCTACTATCCCCTTTGCCTAGAAAAGCATCTTCTGGTTTAGAAGGGTTCATAGGATGGTGAAGTTCCTATCTTCCCATCACCTAAATAGAACAAATCAGAGGATGGTAGTGATGAAGTATAGACTCTGGGAGTCCCCTTGGACTCTTGGTTAAATCATCCCATTTGATGAGGCATTTGCATGAGGCTAGTCTGTTACTAGACTTCCCACCCTTGAGCCTATCAAAGTGTCAATCCACCTTTGAACCACCCTAGCCCACCATTGTTTGTGGTCTCCAGGTGGCCTCCAGCAACTTCCCACCCTTAGTCACTCATTGACTTCATTAACTCCTCCTGAAGACCCTCCCCAAACTCCTCCCCTAGACCACCCCTAGATTCCTCCCCAAACCTTCTGTATATAATACCCCATCCTGTCTTCCGCATGTCTGTGAGAGCACCATAGAATGACCTAGCACAGGTTTACTCTGTGTCCAATACATGCAAACTTTTAATAAACTTTACTTTTCTTTGGCTGAGAAGACTTGAGTTGAATTCATTTCGGCAGGACTTGGTGTATTGGTATTTTGGGGTCTTCAAAGCAAGCCTAGCCCTCTTAGTGTAACCTCTTTAGTAGTGTCTATGGTGCTTCTAGATGGTGCAGTGGAGAGACTGTCTGGCCTGGAGTCAGGAAGACTTAAGCTCAAATCCAGCCTCAAAAGCTTACTAGCTGTGGGACTGTGGGTAAGTCACTTAACTCTGTTTGCTTCAGGTCCTCATCTCTAAGACCAGCTGATAAAGGAAATGGCAGACCACTCCAGTATCTGTCAAGAAAACCCCAAATGGGGTCACAAAGAGTCTGAAAAAAGTGAAACAACTCAACAGTAACAACAAAGTGTATCTACAAGGTTCCTCCCCCCCCCCCAAAACAAGGCTAAAGGCCTTAAGTGAAACTTCTTAAATGCTCCACAAATGAAAGAGAACTTCTGGCAGCCATGAACTGTGAATTACCCCTTTGCCTTATGTGCTCTCCAAGTTCTGTCCTTGACTCTGAATGTACAATGTATCTCAAACTTTTGGGGAGGTGTTTCATAATAACTTCTGATGGTATCACCTTAGTGATTAAGTACTTAAAGGAAAGGGCATTGAGGCAGAACAGTGAATAGGACACTGAATTTGGAATCAGCAAAGTTCATTTTCATGATTCAGCTCTGGCCTCAAACACTGAGCAAGTCACTTAATCCTGCTTGCCTCTGTTTCTTCATCTGAAAAACAAAGTGGAGAAGGAAATGGCAAACCAGTCTAGTATCTTTGCCAAGGAAATCCCAAAAGGAGTCATAAAGAATTGAACATGACTGAAAAATGACTCAATAGCAACAAACTTAAAGGAAAAGTGAATCAAATTACAGGGAGAAATAAACAGCAAAACTATAATAGTTGGAGATGGTAATGTTCCCTTCTCAGTCCTAGAGACCATTAAAAATGTAAAAAAAGAAAGAAGTTAAGGGCTTGAATAAAATCTTCCAAAAGTTAGACATGATAGCTGGTGATTATTTAATGATGCAATACACACACACACACACACACACACACACACACACACACACACACAGAAATTTATATTATATATTTACATATAAATAATATATATTTGTATAATATGATATGTATTTGATATATATTTATATTATATGTGAAATATATTAAAAGGCATAAAAATTATATGTGTGTGTGTATAGTGCTGTGCATAGTACCTTAAATAAAAACTGGCATAAAAATGTCACTCAATCAACATTCATTAAGTGCCTAATAAATGCCAGGCACTCTGCTAAGCAGTGGGACACAAAAGAGGTAAATGAAGAAGTCATCATAAAATGGTTAAGAGGTACATGAGACCCCAAAACACCAACACACCGGGTCCTGCCAAGTCTTCTCAGCCAAAAAGTTCGCTTGTACATGTGACCTTGGACAAGTCACTTAATCCCAATTGCCCTCCAAAAAGCAAAAAAAAACCCAAAAAGTTCGCCTGTATTGGCACAGAATAAGCCTGTGCTAGAAAATTCTATGGCTCTCTCACACCACGTGGAGACAAGATGGGGTCTTATATACAGAAGGTTGTGGGAGGAATCTAGGGGTGGTCTCTGGGAAGAGTTTGGGGAGGGTCTTCAGGAGGAGTCAGATGAGGTCAATGAGCGACTAAGTGTGGGAAGTTGTTGGGGGCTACAGAAAATGGTGGGTAGATTCAAAGGTAGATTGATATTTTGATAGGTTCAAGGGTGGGAAGTAGATGGACAGTGGAGGGCTAGGCTGGTAACAGAGGTTTGGACACAGCCACAATATAAAGCTTATAGATTCATGCAAATGCCTCATCAAATGGGACGATTTAATCAGAGTTCAAGGAGATTCCCAGAGCCTGTACCTCATCAGTAAAGTCAGTTTGGATGATCCTTGAGGTATATTCAAGGAACTTATAATTTAAGGGGGGAGGCAATATGCCAACAAAGATATATAAAGCAAGCTATATTCAGAATAACTAGGAAATTGAAATTAAGAGGAACTGGGGAAGATTTCCTGTAGAAGATAGAATTTTAGTTGGAACTTAAAGGAAGCTGGGGAGGTCAGAAGAATAGAGAAGGGAAGAGTGTTGGGGGGGAGGTATGGGCAGCCAGAGAAAATACCTGGAGCAGAGACTCCATAGTCTTTTTTTCTTTGTTTTTGGTCTTTATTAATTTGTTTGTTTACTTTTAGTTTACAAGATTCAGTTCCACAATTCCTTGAGTTTCAAATTTTCTCTCCCTCCCTTCCCTCCCCCCCCGCCATGGCATATAATCAGTCTGCAAATACTTTCACATTAGACATTAGTCAGGTTATAAAGAAGGATTGTATCAGATGGAATGAAAAATGATAAAGAGGAAACAAAACCAAACAAGACTGAAAAATAAAAGGAGCAGGTAGTTTGCTTCAATCTGGATTCAAACTCACTTCTTTCTAGTTCTTTCTCTAGATGTAGACATTTCACTCCATCATGAGTCTCTTGGGATTGACTTATATCACTGCATTGCTGAGAAGAGTCCAGTCTGTCATAGTTGGTCATCACACATATGTTGTGTCTGTGATTGTGCACAAATTTCTCCTGGTTCTACTCTTCTCACTCAGCATCAGTTTGTATAAGCCTCTCCAGGTAAATATGAAGTCTGTCTGCTCCTCGTTCCTTTTAGCACAATAGTATTCCATTACATGCATATACCACAACTTGTTTAGCCATTCCCCAATTGATGGGCACCCTTTAATTTGTATTTAGTACTAGATAAAAAAGATCAAAGGGGATCAGATGTATACAGATTAAGTACACAATACCCAAAAGTAATCAAATTGGCAGCACAGTGTAAATAAATTCAAGAACACCAACACTTAGGCAACATCTCATTATTGGATTAAAACTGCGTAGAACATTATAAAACCATTTGGAGGAAATTAGGTTTAAGGCAACATCTCACAGTGTTGAAGTTTAAGGTTTAGGGCTTAGGGGTACTTGAGACCCCAAAATACCAACATGCCCGGTTCTGCCAAATGAATTTGACATAAGTCTTCTCTCAGTCAAAGTAAAGCAAAGTTTATTAAAGATTTGTCATAATGGGGAGACTCTTAAGGAGCCAAAGTATCTGTGATGCTTGTATTCGTCAAGCTGGACAGAATAATCTGACACAGAATGAGTCTGGCTATATTGAATTCTGAGCTCTGTCATGGAGGCAAGATGGATCTTATATACAAAAAAATTGTGAGCTAATTTAGGGGTGATCTAGGGGAGGAGTTTGGGGAGGGTCTTGAGGAGGAGTATAAAGAGGATCCTTGATGAAACTGAGGTCAGACTCCAGTAATGGAATTAAGGGTGGGAAATAGCTGAAGGCTACCTGGAGATGACAGATAATGGAGGGCTAGAGTAGTTTAAGGGTAACAGATCTCTCTCTCTCTCTCTCTCTCTCTCTCTCTCTCTCTCTATATATATATATATATATATATCCCCAAATGCTTTATTTATTGTGGTTTGCATCATTCATTTCTGCCAGATATGGAGTTACAACTTTTTTTCCCCATTTTTCCCTACCCCCCACCCCAAAATAGCAGTCCCACAGGATATCCCCTCATCAAATTTGCTCTCTCCCATATCTTCTCCCATGCTCCCCTCGACTCTCCCAGTAGGGCAAGGTGAATCTCCATGCCCCAATGGCTGTACAACTTATTTCCCAATTATGTACAAAATAGTATTAATAATAGTATTTATACATTGTTACACATTTGATTTTAAAACTTTGAATTCCAGATTCATTCCCTTCCTCTCTTGTCACCCACCCATGTTGTATATGTGTAGCTATGCAAAACATTACCATAGTAGATATATTGTAAAAGACTGACTATATATCGCTCCCTCCGATCACAACTCCCACTTGTTCTATTCCCTACTTTGTTCCTGTCCCTTTTCATGAGTGGGTGCTTCCAACTTCCCTCCCCCACTTCCCTCCCACCCTCCCTTCCATCAGACCCCCTCTCATACCCTTCTCCCCTACTCTCCTGTAGGGTGAGATATCCTATTTAGAATCTATTTCATTCTCTCCCTGATCCAAATTCAATGAGAATAAGGTTTTGCCTTTTTGCCTTCCTGTTCTTCCCCTCCCTTGTAACTATTTTCCCTTGCCTCTTCTATATGGAATAGTTTACCGCATTCTGTCTCTACCCATCTCTTCTCATTATATTCCTCTCTCACTTCTTAATTTCACCTTTTAAGTATCATCCCTTCCTATTACATTCTCTATCAATGTATACCTGTGTCCTCTATCTATGTATACCTGTAAACATATATATATATATATATATATATATACACACATTTGCATATGTATTCATACGCCCCCTTCTTCAACTATTTTCATACTGAGAAAAGTTTCATCAGTTACAGTTATTGTTTTTCCATGTAGGAATGTAAACAGTTCAACTTTGATAAGTTTATGATGATTTCTTTTCCCTGTTTACCTTCTCAAGCATCTCTTGCTTCTTGTATCTGAATGTCAAATTTTCTATTCAATTCTGGTTTTTTCGTCAAGAATGCTTGAAAGTCCTCTATTCTACTGAATGATCATATTTTCCTATGAAAGAGGATACTCAATTTTTCTGGGTAGGTGATTCTTGGTTTTAATCCCAGGTCCTATGACCTCTGAAATATCATATTCCAAGCCCTTCAATCTCTCAGTGCAGAAGCTGCCACATCCTTTGTTATCCTGATTGTGTTTCATCAATATTGAAATTGTTTCTTCCTGGCTGCTTGTAATATTCTCCCCTTTATCTGGGAATTCTGGAACCTGGCTACAATATTCCTAGGAGTTTTCTTTTGGGGATCTTTTTCAGGAGGTGATTGGTGGATTCTTTCAATCTCTATTTTGCCCTCTGGTTCTAAAACATCGGGGCAATTTTCCTTGAGAATTTCTTGGAGGATGATTTCTAGATTCTTTCTTTGATCATGGTTTTCAGGTAGTCCAATAAATTTTAGATTATCTCTCCTAGATCTATTTTCCAGATCACTGGTTTTTCCTACGAGATATTTCACATTGCCTTCTATTCTTTCATTTGTTTGGATCTGCTTAATAGCATCTTGATTTCTCATAAAGTCACTAGCTTCCATTTGCTCCAGTCTAATTCTGAAGGAATGATTTTCATTTTCATTTTTCCATCTGGCAAATTTGGCTTTTTAAGGCATTCTTCTTCTCATTGCCTTTTTGAGACTCTTTTGCCATTTGAGTTAGTCTGTTTTTTAAGGTGTTATTTTCCTCAGTCAGGCTGTTGACTGTCATTTCATAGTTTTCTTGCATATTTCTCATTTTTCTTCCCAATTTTTCCTCCACTTCTCTTATCTGCTTCTGAAGGTCCTCTTTGGCCTGTAACCCGCTTATATTTTCATTTGGAGCTTTTGGTGGAGGATTTCTGACCTCCCAGTCCTCCTCCTGTTCCATGCTTTGATCCTCTTTGCCCCCAAAATAGGAGTCTACTGTTGAATTTTTCTATTTATTTTGTTTCCTTTGCCTAGGCATGTTGCCACTTAATTACTTGACTTTTGGGCTTATTGCCACAGTAGTACTCTGCCACTAGCCAGGGGAGCTTCTGTCCCAAATGCTGAGGTTTTCCCATCTGCTGGAGGTATTCATTTGGTGGCCTCTCTGAAGCGTCCACACACTCTGGCAAGCTGGTCACACACCCCAAGACCTCCACCCCAGACCACAATCCAGATCCAAGAAGGGTAAAGCAAGAGCGATTACCCCCCAGACTGATCTCCAGATCCCCCTACAGTTTGCAGGCCAGGAGCTGAAGTTGCAATGTGGCAACATGGCACAAGCTGTGCCAGCTCCTCAGTGGCTTCTTGCCCCCAGGGGAAGAAGCTGACGCACTCTTCCAACCAGTCCCAAAGTCCATAGGGTACTGACCTCTCACTTTGTTCTAGGCATCTATGTGTTAATAATTCTGGAAACACCACAGCTGCTGGTATTCTGGGGTCCCTCCAGCCAGCTGCTGGTCAGGCCACCCTGGAGCTAAAACCTCTGATTTACACTTGCCTGGGTTTGGCTCCTAGAGTGTTGCACTGGCCGCTCCCTGCCAGGCTGCCTGACTATCCTCAGTGGGAGGTTAGCTTCTCTTTGTTATTTTGTGGGTTCTGGAGCTCCAGAGGTCATTCACAGTCCCCCTTTTACATAATTTTTAAGTGGTGTGGGCGAGAGCTCTGTGGAAATGCTGTTTCTACTCCACCATCTTGACTCTGTTCCCCTCCCCCCAACAAATATTTTGATAGAATCAAGGATGGGAGGAAGCTGGACAATCGAGGGCTAGGCTAGGTTAAGAGCAACAAAGATTTGGGCCTAGCTATAACAAAAGGCTTTTGGCCTCAGGCAAATGCCTCATCAAGTGGGAAGATTCAATCAAAGTTTAGGGGGTTTCCCAGAGTCTATACCCCCATCAACAATATATGCCACAATAAGCTTCAATTGGATATTTGACCTAGACATAAAAAATTATATCGTAAACAAAGTAAAGGAGAAAGGAAGGTTATAACTTTCATGACTTTGATTAGTTAGAAAGTTCTGGACTCAACAAGTAATTGAGAGGATAACAAGATGAAACTAACAATTTTTATTACATAAACCTGAAAAGTTTTTATACAAACGAGATCAATCCATTTAGAATTAGGAGGGAAAAAATTAACACAGGAAATAAATTTTTGCAGTAAGGTTTCTCTGATAAATATCTGATATCTAGGATATTTAAGCAATTGACCCAACCTTATCAGAATAAGAGCTATTCCCCAATAAATAAATGACCAATAGATATATAAGCAGTTCTAGAAAGAAAAAAAATGTAAACTACCAAGTTATGTGAGAAATTATTCCAAATCTTTAATAACCAGAGGAATGCAAATTGAAACAACTCAACTTCCATCTTATCTTACATCAGATTGACAAAGATGAACAAAAAAATAAAGAATGATAATTGCTGCAGGGCCTGTGGGAAGACAGCTATAGTAATGCACTTTTGTTTTTATATGAAGTGGTCTTGTTGCTGTCTAGTGTGCTGGAAGCCCCAAAATGCAAGAGAAAAGAGTGTGGGTGTGTCTTGAAAGAATTCAACCACTCAAGCCTTCTTTCAGTCCAAGACAAGGTTTATTAAAACACCAGTTGGAGTAGGTGAGATTCCTAGTGAGTATGCACTCTCTGTGATACCAATACAAGTGGGCTACATTTTAAGAATCTGAACTAGGGTAAGATGGACATTTTTACACTGAAAGACTATGGGAAGATTGGGATATAATCTGGGAGTGGCCAATAGCCTGGGGTGACCAGGAAGTAAGAGAGAAAGGGTATAGGTGAGATTAAGGATGGGAAGCCTGTAGTGGTCTGGAGGAAACAGACAATGAAGGGTTGGGCAGGGTCCACAGTGAAAGAACAGTTGAAAGGGTTATTGCCTATCTAGGTGGTAATGTGGGATGGCTCAGGAGTTGGGTTACTGAAATTCCTGGAAAAGTTCAAAGGGGAAGAGGGGACCTAGAACCCAAACCCTATCAGTCTGTTTTGGAAATACCTAGAAGTTGTCATACATCCAAAAAGTCGCTAAACTGACTTTGACCTTGGGATGCCACTACTAGTTTTATAACACCAACAAGATCAAAGATTAAAAAAACCCCACCGGACTTTCAAGCATTCTTGAGGAAAAAACCAGAGTTGAATAGAAAATTTGACATCCAGACGCAAGAAGTAAGAGATGCCTGAGAAGGTAATCAGGGAAAAGAAATCAAAAGGAACTTATCAAAGTTGAACTATTTACATTCCTATATGGAAAAGCAATATCTGTGACTGATGATATCTTTCTCACTATGAAAATAATGGAAGAAGGGGTGTGGTCATACGAATACATATGTGAATGTGTGTGTATATGGCTACAGTTATATATGGATAGAGGGCATAGGTTGATTTTGTTGGGAAGGGAGAGTACTCAAGGGATGAAATTATGAGGTGAGAGAGGAAAGTGGCAAGAGGAGATGGGGAGAGACATGGTAGGGTAAACTATCTCATGTAGGGGAAGTGGGTGCAAAGGAGGGGGAGAATAAGGAAGGCTAAAAAGGCAAAACCACATTCACATTGAATTTGGTTCAGGGAGAAAATGACATACATACTAAATGGGATATCTCAACCTGCAGCAGGATAGGGGGAAGGGGGATGAGAGGAGGGATGATGGATGGGAGGGCATCCTTGGGGTGAGGGGAGGTTGGAAGTACCCACTATAGAAGAGGGACAGGATCATGTAGGGAATGGACCAGGTTGGGGGTGGGATGAGTGGGAGGGAATTATAAAGCAGCCTTGTACAATATATCTACTATGACAATGTTTTGCATAGCTAGACATGTACAACATATACTGAATTACTTATATCCCAAGAAGGAATGGGTGACAAGGGAGGAAGGAAATGGATCTGAAATTCAAGGTCGTAACATTAAATGTTTCAAATATATATATAAATACTATTATTAATACTCTTTTGCCTATAATTGGGAGATAAGATGTGCAGGCATTGGGACACAAAGATTCATCTTCCTCTAATGGAAAAGTCGATGGGGGTATGGGAGAAGGTATGAGAGAGAGCAGATTGGAGGAAGCGATATCTTGTGGGACTGCTATTCTGGGAGGTTGGGTAGGGGAATAATGGGGGGAAAATGATTGTAACTCAAAATCTGGTGGAAATGAATGATGTAAAACAGAAGTTAATAAAGTATTTGTTTAAAAAAAAAAAAAAACCCCACCAACATATGTAAAAAAATATTAATAGCAGTATATTTTTGTTTCATATATATGTGTATACATACATTATATATAAAACATACATAAAAATATATATTTTTAATGGCAAGGAACTAAAAACAAAGTTTTGTATCCACCAATTGGGGAATGAATGAACAAATTATGGTATATAAATATAATGGAATATTGTTGTACCATAAATGGTAGCTATGATATGATAAGAAAATAAGATAAGAAATTGGGAAGACTTACATTGAATGATTCAGAATGATGTGATTAGAACCAAGAGAAATATTGTTACAATAACTACAATATTTTAGAGGAAAATAACTTTTAAAAAACTTAAGAACTATGATCAATAAAATTATTGTTTGTTCAGAACATTGATAATGAAGCATGTTTCCCAACTCTTGGAAGATGGTTGATTATAGGTTCAGAATTTTAAAAATTATATATAATATTTATTGAAAACATTACCCACAAAGAGGGTTAGGGCTGCTATGGAAACCCCAAAATACCAACAAATGGAGTCCTGCCGAAATGAATTAGACTCAAGTCTTCTCTCAGCCAAAGAAAAGTAGTTTATTACAGATTAAGTCTGTGCTAGGTCATTCTATGATGCTCTTCCTATTCTATGGCGCTCTCACAAACATGGCGCTCTCACAAACATGAAGACAGGATGGGGTCTTATTTACAGAAGGTTGTGAGAGGAATCTAGGGGTGGTCTGGGGGAGGAGTTTGGGGAGGGTCTTCAGGAGGAGTTAATGAGGTCAATGAGTGATTAAGGGTGGGAGGCCACCAGGAGACTACAGATAATGGTGGGCTAGGCCAGTTCAAGGGTGAATTGATATTTTGATAGGTTCAAGGGTGGGAAGGAGATGAACAATGGAAGGCTAGGCTAGTAAGGCTAGAGTTAGTAGTTAGCAGTTAGTAAATAGACTAGAGGTCTGCGACCAGTCATAATGTAAGGCTTATTGCCTCATGCAAATTCCTCATCAAATGAGACAATTTAATCAAGAGTCCAAGGGAGGTTCCCAGAGCCTGTACCTCAAGGACTCAAGGAGAATTCCAGGGAGCTCCCAGAGCCCATACCTCATCATTTATTATATTATACATAAATTATGGTCTGTATTTTTATATTGATTATATGTTAATGTGTGACATAAGAGAATTTGGAGTATGAGTCAGAGATCAGAAAAGGTCTTTATTCTTTCTCATGAGAAAGGGCTGTCTGCTCAAATGGCATCTGCCAGGTAGTGAAACATGTGGAAGGAAGCCCATTGTTATATACCCCCAAACTCAGAAACCCCAAACCCCAACTGGCCTTCACTCCCATTGATGGGGAGGAGGGCTCACAATCTAAGCCTGGAATTTATCTGGGAGACAAAGAACACAGAAACATGTGGGTGTCCAATGCAAGGCCAGGAAGGCAGTTTTGCCCTTATTTGTCATATCTGGTGCTGGGGTGGCCCTGGGGAGAATCTCCATTGCTCTAAGTCCCAGATTCTTATAAGGTCAGGTGACTTCTAAGCTTAGGCTTAGTGAATGCCAAAGCCACTCTATATTTGATGTTTCAGAATGGGGAAACTTCACTGCAAGTTATCCCTCACATTAACTGTGAATTTATTATATATTTTCAGATATGATCAATGTATCAATTAGTTTTGCTTGCCTATATTTATTTATATCAAAGGAGTGCTTTCAGTTTTAGAGGAGGGTGTATAGGTTGGAGGGAGTGAATAGGTATTAATGGTGCCACAAAAAAAAGGAAGGAAAGAAATAAAAGAGGGTAAATGAACTATTTTTTAAAATAAACAGAAGAGAACAGAATGAAGTTTGAGGTAGAAACAGACAAGCTGAGCCATGTTGGTATTACTGTGTTAAGTTTAATATATACTTAAAAGATTGACATAACAGAGCCAAGATTCCATGCTCAATCTTCTTTTTCTGTTTTTCTTCATGTCTGTGAGAGTTAGCTGTACAAGAAGAATACAGAAGCTAACCACTCCCTAGTGAATGTCCTCACACCCTTGTAATGTGGACATTATCAGACTTTTCTGGTCATACAGTCTTGGCTCCACCCCGACAGAGACCTTGGGAGGGAAAACAATAGGCACATTGTCTCTCTCAACATCACCCATCTCCTCCAGCAAATCACCAAGAGCTATTTTTAGCTCCTAATGGAGAAGCCCCAGATCCAGGTTTTCCCTACTATGAGAAGCTGGCTTTAGTACTCATTAAGACAGCAATTATAAATGTAGCTTTAAAGAACAGGAACACTTTGGATTAACATTTGTTGTCTCTCTTGGGAGATTAGGTGGATAAGTAGAATGTAAATTTCCCCATCTGAAGCAGTCAACCCACAAGCTCAGTAATCAGCAAACCTGCTTTTCAGTTGGACTCTAGCCAGGCCCCATCTGACCTTGGCTCAATCTTGGACACCACCTTCTCTCTGGGAGTGTCTCTATCCACCATCACTAAACTCACCTGCTAGAATTCTCATTTCCAATTCAATTTCTTGCTCAGCATCTTCCTTCCACCACTGTGCAATGTTGCCTGTATGATACCTTATCTCCTAAAAAGTAGGTACTGGAAATTTTTCTCTGCCCACAAGAGTTTCTGTATTTGCATATGGAAACATTCATGTTTCTGGATATTTGTCAAAATTATAATCTTTTTTTTTTGCTTTTTGGAGGGGGGAGGGCAGGGCAATTGGGGTTAAGTGACTTGCCCAAAGTCACATGGCTAGTAAGTGTTAAGTATCTGAGGCTTGATTTGAACTCAGGTCTTCCTGACTCCAGGGCCAGTGCTCTATTCACTGCACCACTCGCCGCCCCAAATTTATAATCTTTTTTAAAAGAAAAACAACAGTAACCATATCTGAATTTTTTTGTGCCTAGGTTCTAAACAGACAGAATGACTAAAGCCTACATAAGGCCTAAGAGTGTTTTATAGGAGTGGGGAACCTGCCTCCTCTAAGCCACATGTGATCTTCTAGGTCCTTTGGTGCAGCCTTTTGACTGAGTCCAAGTTTTATAGAACAAATCCTCTTATTAAGGGGATTTGTTCTGTGAAGTGTGGATTCAAAGGGCCACACTTGAGGACTTAGAGGATCATCTGTGACCTTGAGGAGGCAGATTCCCCATCCCTGATAAAATATTGTCAGAACTTCAAAGTGTTGAAAACAATGGTGATAAGCTTTCAGTATGATGGTTATTTGTAATATTACTAATAATGCTTCCCATTTATATACTGCTTTGAGGTTTAAAATTGATACTTTTCCCTCATGTCATCCCTCTGATCTAGTGAGTAGGAGGATTATTATGTAAAACCAACTGGAGCTATCCAGAAGTGGAATAGGCTGCTTCTGGAGGCAGTGGGTTCTTTCTGGAAAGGATGCTTTTTTTTAAAAAGCAATTGGGGTTAAGTAACTTGCTCAAGGTAACACGGCCAGTCATTATTTATGTGTGGGTGCTTATTTTCTGAGGCCAGATCCTATCCCAGGTCGTCCCAAATCCGGGGCTGGCGCTCTTACTAACTGCACCACCTACCCTCCCCAATTTATATACTGTATACTTAATCTCTACTGTTTAATTTTTTTCTTTGTTTTTTGGAGGGGCAATTGGTGTTAAGTGACTTGCCCAAAGTCACATGGCTAGTTAAGCGTTAAGTTTCTGAGGCCGGATTTGAACTCAGGTCTTCCTGACTCCAAGGCCAGTTCTCTACTCACTGTGCCACCTAGCTGCCCCTCTAGAAAGGATTCTTACGCAGGTATGGATGCGACTAATTCACTTCTGAAGTACTTTCAAACCCTAAGACTCTATGTGATTCTGCTGGTTTCCATTTTACAGGTGGGGAGCCTCAGGTTCAAAACAGATAAAGTCACAGAGCTTATAAATTTCTGACATTTGTACCCAAATGTGGCACTCAATTCACTCACAGCCAGCAATGTAAAAGACTATGAGGGAAGCAGTGATGGACTCACACTTAGAGGCTGGGTTTGAATCCCACCTCCTATACTTACTAGCTGTGTGACCCTGGGAAAGTCATCTAGTTTCTTTGAGTCCCAGTTTTTTCATATATCAAATAGGAATAATAATACTGTTAGCATATAGCTCATGAGAATTTTTTCAAGAATCAAATGAGGTAGACAGTACAAAGTGCCTTGTAAACATTAAATCATTATAAAAATGTCAGCCATTGCTACTATTATTACCAATTAAAGACCAGAAGAAAGGTTGGAAGAAAAAAAAGAAAAGAGTAACTTAGCTACTTAGATATTCAGCAATACAATGATCCAAGATAATTCCGAAGAACTTGGGATGAAATATGCTATCCACCACCAGAGAAAGAACTAAGAAGTCTGAATGCAGACTGAAGCATTTTTAAAACTTTCTTTATTATTCTTACTTGTTTTGGTCTGTATTTTCTTTTGCAACATGGCTAATATGGAAATGTTTTACATGACTGAACCTGTATAATCTAAATCAAATTGTTTCCTTCCTCGAGGGATGGAGAGAATTTGGAACTCAAAATTTTAAAAGAGAATGTTAAAATTTTTTTGTCCACATGTTATTGAAAAAAAATAAAATAAAAAGTCAATGGAAAATAAAAGAAGATAAAAAGGGGGAGAAGCGGGGTCAAGATGGCAGAGTAGAAACAGGACTTTTGCATGGCTCCAGCTTCCACCTTCCCCAATCCATGTAAAAGGGGACTCTGAACAAACCTTGGAACTACAGACCCCACAAAATGACTCAGAGAAGCTAACCTACCGCTAAGGACAGCTCGGCAGCTTGGCAGCCCAGCAGGGAGTGGCCATTGCATTGCTCTGGGAGCTGACCCCATCCTGGCTGAAGCCTAGGTTTTAGCCCCAGGGCCAGCATGATAAGCAGCAGGCTGGAGGAACTCCAGAACACCAGCAGCTGTGGCCATTTCCAGAACTATCAACACATAGATGCCAAGGACAAAGTGAGAGGTCAGTGCAGTATGGACTTTGGGACCAGTAGTTGGGAGAGCATGTCAGCCTCTTTGCCTGGGGGTGAGAAGCCGCTGAGATAATTTGGCGCTATGTTGCAGCTTCAGCTCTTGGCCTGCAAACTGTAGGGGGACCAGGCAATGAGTCTGAGGGGTAAACACTCTTGCTTTAACCTTCTTGGATCTGGATTGTGGTCTAGGGTGGAGGTCCTGGGGTGTGTGACCAGCTTGCCAGAGTGTGTGAAGGCTTCAGAGAGGGCACCCAACTAATACCTCTGGTAGCTGAGAAAACCTCAGCATGTGGGACAGAAGCTCCCCTAACTGGTGGCAGAGTCCTACTGTGGCAAAAAGTCCAAAACTCAAGTAACTGAGTGGCATCATGCCCAGGCAAAGGAAGCAAAACAAACAGAAAAATTCAACATTAGAATCCTATTTTGGGGGCAAAAAGGATCAAAGGATAGAACAGGAGGAAGACAGTAAAGCTAGAACTCCTGCACCAAAAGCTTCAAATGAAAATACAAGCTGGTTATAGGCCACAGAGAACCTTAAGAAGCAGATGAGAGAAGTGGAGGAAAAATTGGGAAGAGAAATGAAAATGATGCAAGAAAATTATGAAAGGAGAGTCAACAGAGGTCTGCATGAGCCGAGGTTTTAGCCCCAGGGCGGCAGGGCCAGCAACCAGCTGGAGGAACCCCAGAACACCAGGAGCTGTGGCGACTCCAGAATTATCAACACAGACTTGCCTAGGACAAAGTAAGAGGTTAGTGTCCTATGGACTTTGGGACTGGTATTAGGGAATGCGTCGGCTCCCTCCCCTGGGGGCTAGAAGCCGCTGAGGACAAACGCCATTTTGTAGTTTTCAGAGGCAGCTCCCGCTCCCAGCCTGCAAATTTGTAGGGAGATCCAGCGATCAGTCTTGGGGGGTAATAGCTCTTGCTTTAACCTCCCTGGATCTGGATTGTGATCTAGGGTAGAAGTCGTGGGTGGGTTTACAGCTTGCCAGAAACGGAAGTTGCCCCCCACACGTTCGGGACGAAAATTCCTCTATCTGGCCTTAAAGCCATAGTGTGGCAACAAGCCCAAAAGTCAAGCAATTAAGTGGCAACATGCCAAGGCAAAGGAAACAGAAAATGCAACCCTAGACTCCTATTTTGGGGGCATAGAGCGGGAAAAGGACTGTGAGGTCAGAAGTCCTGCTCCAAAAGCCCCAGGGGAAAACATGAGCGGGTTGCAGGCCATAGAGGACCTTAAGAAGGACTTTAAAATCAAATAAGAGAAGTGGAGGAAAAATTAGAAAGAGAAATGAGAAGGATGCAGGAAAAGTATGAAATGAGGGTCAACAGCCTGACTGAGGAAAACAACACCTTAAAAAATAGACTAGCTCAAATGGCAAAGGAGACCCAAAAGGGCAATGAGGAGAAGAATGCCTTAAAAAGTCGAATTTGCCAGATGGAAAAAGAATCTCAAAAGTTCACTGAGATTCATTCCTTCAGAGTTAGACTGGAGCAAATGGAAGCTAATGACTTTATGAGAAATCAAGATGCTGTTAAGCAGATCCAAACAAACGAAAGATTAGAAGGCAATGTGAAATATCTCATGGGAAAAACCACTGACCTGGAAAATAGATCCAGGAGAGACAATTTAAAAATTATTGGATTACCTGAAAGCCATGATCAAGGAAAGAACCTAGAAATCACCCTTCAAGAAATTCTCAAGGAAAACTGCCCTGATGTTTTAGATCCAGAGGGCAAAATAGAGGTTGAAAGAATCCACCAATCACCTCCTGAAAAAGATCCCAAAAAGAAAACTCCCAGGAGAGTCAACAGCCTGACTGAGGAAAATAACGCCCTAAAAATAGACTAACTCAGGGGCGGCTAGGTGGCGCAGTGAGTAAGAGCGCCGGCCTCGGAGCTGGGATGACCCGAGATCGAATCCGGCCTCAGAAAATGAGCACCCACACATAAATAATGACTGGCCGTGTAACCTTGAGCAAGTTACTTAACCCCAATTGCTATAAAAAAAAATAGACTAACTCAAATGGCAAAAGAGGCTCAAAAAGGCAATGAGGAAAAGAATGCCTTAAAAAGTCAAATGTGCCAGATGGAAAAAGAATCACAAAAGCTCACTGAGGAGAATAATTTCTTCAGAATTAGACTGGAGCAAATGGAAGCTAGTGACTTTATGAGAAATCAAGATGCTATTAAGCAGATCCAAACAAATGAAACAATAGAAGGCAATGTGAAATATCTCATGGGAAAAACCACTGACCTGGAAAATAGATCCAGGAGAGATAATCTAAAAATTATTGGACTACCTGAAAGCCGTGATCAAAAAAGGACCTAGAAATCATCCTCCAAGAAATTCTCAAGGAAAATTACCCTGATGTTTTAGAATCAGAAGGCAAAATAGAGGTTGAAAGAATCCACCAATCACCTCCTGAAAAAGATCCCAAAAAGAAAACTCCTAGGAATATTATAGCCAGGTTCCAGAATTCCCAGTTCAAGGAGAGAATATTACAAGCAGCCAGGAAGAAACAATTTGAATATTTTGGAAACACAATCAGGATAACAAAGGACCTGGCAGCTTCTACACTGCAGGATCAAAGGGTCTAGAATATGATATTCCAGAGATCAAAGGAGCTGCGATTAAAGCCAAGAATCACCTACCCAGCAAAACTTAGTATCATGTTTCAGGGTAAAATATGATTATTCAGTGGAATAGAGGACATTCAAGTATTCTTTTTTAAAAATCATTTTTATTCCTTCTGCTTTTTTTCCTGAATGCTTTATTAACTTCTGGTTTACATCATTCATTTCTGCCAGATACTGAGTTATAATTTTTCCCCCATTTTTCCCTATCCCCCACCCCAGAATAGCAGTCCCACAGGATATCCCATCATCCCATCTGCTCTCTCCCATATCTTCTCCCATACTTTGACTTTTTTAGTAGGGCAAGGTGAATCTCTGTACCCAATGCCTGTATATCTTATTTCCCAAATATGTGTAAGGTAGTATTAATAATAGTATTTATATATTTTTAAATATTTTATTTTAAAACTTTGAATTCCAGATTCATTCCCTTCCTCCCTTGTCACCCATACTTACTGGGAAGACAAACAATTCAGTCTATGTTGTACATGTGTAGATATGCAAAACATTACCATAGTAGATATATTGTAAAAGGCTGCCTATATTTCATTCCCTTCTATCCAACCTCCCACTTGATCTATTTCCTGCTTTTATCCTGTCCCTTTTCAAAAGTGTGTGCTTCCAACTTCCCTCCCCCCTTTCCCTCCTACCCTCCCTTCCATCAGACCCCCTCTCATACCCTTTTCCCCTACTCTCCTGTAGGGTGAGATATCCTATTTAGTATGTATGTCATTCTCTCCCTGATCCAAATTCAATGAGAATAAGGTTTTGCCTTTTTGCCTTCCTGTTCTTCCCCTCCCTTGTAACCATTTTCCCTTGCCTCTTCTATATGAGATAGTTTATCCCATTCTGTCTCTGCCCATCTCCTCTCGTTATATTACTCTCACCTCTTAATTTCACCTTTTAAGTATCATCTCTTCCTATTGAATTTGACCTGTTCCCTCTTTGTACACCTGTAAACATATATACACATATTCCCATATGTATTCATATGCCCATATACCCTTCTTCGATTATTTTCATACTGAGAAAAGTTTCATCATTTACAGTTATTGTTTTTCCATATAGGAATGTAAATAGTTCAACTTTGATAAGTTCATAGTGATTTCTTTTCCCTGTTTACCTTCCCAAGCATCTCTTGCTTCTTGTATCTGAATGTCAAATTTTCTATTCAACTCTGGTTTGGTTTTTCATCAAGAAACCTTGAAAGTCCTCTATTCCACTGAATGACCATATTTTCCCCTGAAACATGATACTGAGTTTTGCTGGGTAGGTGACTCTAGGTTTTAATCCCAGCTCCTTTGCCCTCCAGAACATCATATTCCAAGTCCTTCAATCCCTCAGCTGCCAGATCCTGTGCAATCCTGATTGCATTTCCACAATATTCAAATTGTTTCTTCCTAACTGCTTGTAATATTTTCTCCTTGATCTGGGAATTCTGGAACCTGGCTATAATATTCCTAGGAGTTCTTTTGGGGTTCTTTTTTAGGAAGTTATTGGTGGATTCTTTTTTTTTTTATTTTCAAATTTCCTTTACTTCCCTCCCCCCTCCCCTCATGACAGCATATAGTACAGTATAGGGTCTGCAAATGCATTCATATTAAACATTATTCCAATTACAAAGGCATATTGTACTAGGTGGGATGAAAGATGGTAAGGAAGAAGTAAAACCAAACAATGAGAAGAACAAGATCATTTAGTTTGCTTCCATCAGGATTCAGGCTCAGTTCTTTCTAGTTATATCTCTGGATGGCGCATTTCTCACTTTCTTGAGTCATTTGGGATTAACTTATATCACTGCATTGCTGAAAAGAGTCCAGTCTGTCATAGTTGGTTGTCACAGATATGGTATGTCTGTGATTGTATACAAATTTCTTCTGATTCTACTCTTCTCGCTCAGCATCAGTTTGTATAAGTCTCTCCAGGTAATTATGAAACCCGTCACCTCCTCGTTTCTTATAGCACAATAATATTCCATTACATTCATATACCACAACTTGTTTAGCCATTCCCCAATTGATGGGCACCCCTTTAGTTTCCAATTCTTTGCAACCACAAAAAGGGCTGCTATAAATATTTTTGTACATATGGGTCTTTCTCCCATTTCTATGATCTCTTTGGGATATAACCCTAGAAGTGGTATTGTTGGGTCAAAGGGTATGAAATTATTTATAATCCTTTGGGCACAATTCCAGATTGCTCTCCAGAATGGTTGGATAAGTTCACAACTCCACCAGCAATGCATTAGTATTCCAATTTGCCCACATCCTCTCCAGCATTTGTCATTTTCTTGTTTTGTCATCTTAGCCAATCTGACTGGAGAGATGTGGTATCTCAGAGTTGCTTTGATTTGCATTTCTCTAATCAATAGTGATTTAGAGCATTTCTTCATATGTTTATAGATATCTTTAATTTCTTTCTCTGAAACCTGCCTGTTCATATCCTTTGACCATATATTAATTGGGGAGTGACTTGTATTCATATAGATTTGGCTCAATTCTCTATAAATTTTAGAAATGGGTCCTTTATCAGAGACACAAGTTGTAAAAATTCTTCCCCAATTTCCTACCTCCCTCTTGATCTTGGTTACATTGGCTTTGTTTGTACAGAAGCTTTTCAATTTAATGTAATCAAAATTATCCATTTTGCATTTTATAATGCTCTCTAATTCTTGTTTGGTCCTAAAATCTTCCCCTCTCCACAGATCTGTCAGGTAAACTATTCCTTGCTTTCCCAAATTGCTTACAGTATCATCCTTTACACCTAGATCATTCACCCATTTAGACTTGATTTTGGTATATGGTGTTAGATAGTGATCTATGCCCAGTTTCTGCCATACTGTATTCCAGTTTTCCCAGCAGTTTTTGTCAAATAGTGCATTCTTATCCCCAAAACTGGGGTCTTTGGGTTTATCGAACAATAGATTGCTATATTCATTAACTGCTGAGTCTCCTGCACCTAATCTATTCCATTGATCCACTACTCTACACCTCTGCCAGTACCAAGCAGTTTTGATGACTGCTGCTGTATAATACAGATTAAGATCTGGCATAGCTAGTCCACCTTCCCTAGCATTTCTTTTCATTAATTCCCTTGATATTCTAGACCGTTTGTTTTTCCAAATAAATTTTGTTATTATTTTGTCTAACTCTACAAAGTAGTTTTTTTGTAAATTGATTGGAATGGCACTAAATATATAATTTAGTTTGGGTAAAATTGTCATTTTTATTATATTAGCTTGACCCAGCCACGAGCAATTGATATTTTTCCAACTATTTAGATCTGTTTTTATTTGTGTGAGAAGTGTTTTGTAGTTTTGATCATATAGATTCTGGGTTTGTTTTAGCAAGTAGATTCCCAAATATTTTATAATGTCTACAGTGACTTTAAATGGGATTTCTCTTTCTATCTCTTGCTGTTGAGTTTTATTAGAGATGTACAGGAATGCTGAGGATTTATGTGGGTTTATTTTATATCCTGCAACTTTGCCAAATTTATTTATTGTCTCAAGTAACTTTTTACTTGATTCTCTAGGATTCTCTAAGTATATCATCATATGATCTGCAAAGAGTGAAAGCTTGGTCACTTCTTTGCCTAATTTGATTCCTTTGATTTCTTTTTCTTCTCTGTGGGTATCCCTTTGTTTCAAATGTGTTTCTTGAAGACAGCATATTGTAGGATTATGGTTTTTAATCCATTCTGCTATCCGCCTCTGTTTTATGGGAGAGTTCATCCCATTCACATTCACAGTAATGATGACTATCTGTCTCTTCCCTTCCATCCTATTCCCTCCCCTGTTTATGTTTTTGCTTATTCCTTCTCCCTTCCCCTCCTTGAAGTTTTCCCTTTTGACCGCCCCCTCCCTCAGTGTTCCCACCCAGTGACCCCCCTTCTTAACCTACCCTCTCCCCTTACTACTATTTCCCTCCTTTATAATCCCTGCCTTTAGTCTCCTCCTTTTCACCCCCCCTTACCCTCCCACTATCTATAGGACACAATAAATTTTTATACTTATCAGAGTAAATTACTCCCCATTTGATTCCAAACCAATGAGAGTAAATTTCAAACAGTGCTCCTCTCCCTCCCTCCAATTCCTCTATTTAATGAATTTATGTGTCTATTCACGTTAGATTCTTAAACTTCACTGGTTAATTTGATCCTTCTTTGAACCAGAACCAGTGAGAATAGTGTTTAAATGATGTTCCTCTCCCTCTTACTTTCCCTTCTTCTATAGTGTGTTTTGATGCCTCTTCAGATGGCATATTTTACCTTTTCCTAGCTCATCCTTTCCTTTTTCCCATTACAGCACCATTGATCCCCTTAATAGTCTTTTTTTTTTTTTAGACTCCATGTTAGTGCATTCATACCCACACCCTCTAAGTATAACCCTTTTGCAGGTCATGATAATCATAGAGATTTCAAATATTGACAGTTATCAGCTGCACATATAGGGATGTGAACATTTTGCTCTTGTTGCATCCCAGGTAATGAGCTTGTGTTTGTGGGTGTGGGTGTGTGCACTTCTGCATGTGTGAGTCTATGTTACCCTTGTTTACCTTTTTATGTCCTTCTGGAGTCTTGTAATTGGAGATCAAATTTTCCATTGAGCTCTGGCTTTTTCATTAGGAAAGTCTGGAAGTCCCTTACTTCAGTAAACATCCATCTCCTTGCCTGAAAGATTATGCTCAGTTTTGCCGGGTAGTTAATCCTTGGTTGTAGTCCTAGCTCTCTTGCCCTATGAAATATCAAATTCCAGTCCCTCCGCTCTTTTAATGTAGAAGCTGCTAGGTCCTATGTGATCCTAACTGTAGTTCCTCGATATTTGAATTGTTTCTTTTTGGCTGCTTGTAGAATTTTTTCTTTAATCTTATAATTCTGGAATTTGGCTACTATATTTCTTGGAGTTTTCAGTTTGGGATCTCTCTCAGGAGGAGTCCGGTGAATTCTGTCGATAGCTATTTTATCTTCTGATTCCAGGACCTCAGGACAGTTTTCTTTGACAATCTCTTGGAGGATGTTGTCTAGACTGCTTTTCTCATCATGGTTTTCTGGTAGACCAATAATTCTTAGGTTGTCTCTCCTGGATCTGTTCTCTAGGTCAGTTATTTTTCCAGTGAGATATTTTACATTTTCTTGCAATTTTTCGATCATCTTGTTTTTTTCGATTGACTCCTGCTGCATCATAGAGTTCTGAGTTTCAGTTTGATTGTATCTAAATTTTAGTGAATTATGGTCTTCAGTTAGTTTTTGAAGTTCCTTTTTTAGGGAGGTATTTTCTTTTTCCAAGTTGGTCATTGCCTCCCTGATTTGGTCTTTAAAATTTTTCTTAAGCTCCTCCAGGAATGCTATTTGGGCTTGAGACCAGATCATATTTCCTTCTATGGTCTCTGGTGTGGGCAGAGAGTCTATATTGTCCTGTGTGTTTTGTTGTTCTTGCCCTGCATAGTATGCTCGAATAGACTTTCTTGCCTTCCCCTTCTCCTTTTCAGCTTCCTTCCTTCCCATTGTGACTTCCTGTTTCTTAGTGTCTCAGGCTATGAGTTTAGGGCCTGATCCTTGACTTTGAATACCTCTGGGTAGCTAGTTTATGGCTAAGTCAGGGAAGTCAGTGAGGAATGTAGATGTGTAGGTGAGGGTGAGTCTGACCACTTCAGATTTCTGCCTCTATACCCCTGGGCTATAAGTAGGCTTTTGTTGGTGAGGTGAGGTGGGGCTTGTTGGGACCCCACCCTCTCTTCTCTTCAGACTCCTGGCTCTCTCAGTTACATGCCTTCTTGGAGATTCTCAAGCCTGAGGCTATTTCCATTAACTTGGGATTTCAATCTGGGTGGGAGACTTATCTTTGGGTTTTCTGTTTCATGAAGGAGGGATGGGAGGATCAGAGCAGCTAGAGTTTACTTTGCCATTCCAGCCCCTGTATTATACAGGCAGGCAGTTTCTAAACTTCCAGGCTGGGGGCTGAATGCAGCCTGAGAAGCCACTCTCTCCACTGGGGGCCCGACTCTCCTACCTGGCTCCAATGATCAGTTCCCTCTGCGAGATGACTGTGATTCGTCCTTGGTAAGTCTGCAGGCTGGGGCTTTTTCTCTCTCTGGTGTAGTCTGCTTGCCTGCTCTTAGGTCTGAGCCGTGCAGACCCCACGCGCTCTGTGCTCGACCTGTGCGGACACTCTGGGCAACCTCCTGGGCTGGATTCTGCCACACTCTGTCTTCCACTGGACTCCATCACTCCGGAATCCACTCAGATTTACCCTTTTGGACTTAGTGACAGAGGAGCTCAGCGAGGTTACTGCTTCCTTTCTATTGGTGGATTCTTTCAACATCTATTTTGCCTTCTGGTTCTAAAACATCAGGGCAATTTTCCTTGAGAATTTCTTGGAATATGATTTCTAGGTCCTTTTTTTGATCATGGCTTTCAGGTAGTCCAATAATTTTTAGATTATCTCTCCTGGATCTATTTTCCAGGTCAGTGGTTTTTCCCATGAGATATTTCACATTACCTTCTATTTTTTCATTCGTTTGGATCTGCTTAATAGCATCTTGATTTCTTATAAAGTCACTAGCTTCCATTTGCTCCAGTCTAACTCTGAAGGAATGACTCTCTTCAGTGAGCTTTTGAGATTCTTTTTCCATCTGGCAAATTCGACTTTTTAAGGCATTCTTCTCCTCATTGCCCTTTTGGGCCTCCTTTGCCATTTGAGTTAGTCTATTTTTTAAGGTGTTGTTTTCCCCAGTCAGGCTGTTGACCCTCATTTCATACTTTTCCTGCATCCTTCTCATTTCTCTTTCCAATTTTTCCTGCACTTCTCTTATTTGATTTTTAAAGTCCTTCTTAAGGTCCTCTATGGCCTGCAACCCGCTCATGTTTTCCCCTGGGGCTTTTGGAGCAGGACTTCTGACCTCACAGTCCTTTTCCTGCTCTATGCCCCCAAAATAGGAGTCTAGGTTGCATTTTTCTGTTTCCTTTGCCTTGGCATGTTGCCACTTAATTACTTGACTTTTGGGCTTGTTGCCACACTATGGCTTTAAGGCCAGATAGAGGAATTTTCGTCCCGAACGTGTGGGGGGCAACTTCCGTTTCTGGCAAGCTGTAAACCCACCCACGACTTCTACCCTAGATCACAATCCAGATCCAGGGAGGTTAAAGCAAGAGCTATTACCCCCCAAGACTGATCGCTGGATCTCCCTACAATTAATTGCAGGCTGGGAGCGGGAGCTGCCTCTGAAAACTACCAAATGGAGTGTCTCCTCAGTGGCTTCTAGCCTCCAGGGGAGGGAGCCGACGCATTTCCCCAAATACAGGTCCCAAAGTCCATAGGACACTAACCTCTTACTTTGTCCTAGGCATGTCTATATTGATAATTCTGGAGTTGCCAGGGCATGCAAAAATTAAAATAAGTAACACATTAGAGACAGGTAAAATGTGTACTTAAGATGGACTGTCAATTATGGACTTCTTACAAGTTATTCTGGACTTTGTGTTTTTCAGATGTGCCTCAAAGCATCAGGGATGTTGCATCCCTTTAGGGCAGGAAACAATCATGATTACATTCATGTGTCCAAAGGAATTTCTTCATTCTCCTTTATGATCAGGAATGTCAGCATTTCAACTCTGTGTCCCTTTTCCCTTGCACTGAGATGTGGTCACTTTAAGTACAAAAGGAGAAGAAGAAATCCATTACCCAGAAAGGAATGCATGTTGATGATTTGCTGTGTGCATTTTAGTACCAGAAAAGTCATAAGAGGTACACTGGCTCTATGTTCTAAATAAACTTGCTGTTTTCAGAGAGGCCTGAAAAGAGTTGGGAAGCAGTGTGGACTGTGAAAAAACAACTGAACTTGGTGTCACTGGACGTGAGTTAAAGACCTAAAGTACTAGAACTGTGTTTCCATCTTTGTAAGATGAAGGAGATTGAACTAAATGATCTCTCAATTCCCTTGTACATCTATGAATATTTCTCACTAAAACAAAGCCAAAATTTAAGAACTGGTGATACCCAATCTTTGCCCTGGAGAACAGATGAGAAAACACTCTTCCCTGGTGGTGGTGGTGGGGGGAATGAGTGTGGAATGGTGTGCACAATAGGTCAAACTACTAGGTCATTGTGTCAGTAAGTTTTGCTTCATTGTTTGCCTTTGTTTCAAGAGATGGTTTTTGGGTAGGGGATGGGAGATGTATGTGGTGGTTTATAATCAGAAATTTTCTTAATATAAAAACAGGTGGCATCAATAAAACATAAAACAAATCAAAAGAAAGTGTTTTCTCTTTCAAATCTATTACATAGAAAATTAATAACTGTCACTGAAAACTAGAATAAGAAAGCATATACACCTAAAAACCAAACTGAATTTGTGGGAGTGTTGATTTCTTTAGTTTTTAAAGTATCTCTAATGTTCCAAGAAGACAGGGGAATAGAGTTATTCAATTAGGAGCCCAGTCATCCATTCCAATGTTGTGTCATTATGGCTTCAAAATCTGTCCCCCTATGGAAATCAAGAGGATTTTATGCTATGGCTAAATTAATGGGCAGAGTGAGCCTTGAAGGATTGCTATAACTACCCTTACTGACAGTCTTAATTTGAGCTCTGGGTGATAGAACACCAATGCAGATATTATATTCCTTTCCAGAGGACAAGCTGAAAGGAGGACTGGTACCATTTTTTTTTTTTTTTTTGCTTTTTGGAAGGCAATTGGGGTTAAGTAACTTGCCCAAGGTCACATGGCTAGGTTTTTTTTGTTTGTGTGTGTTAAGTGTCTGAGGCTGGATCCGAACTCAGGTCCTTCTGACTCCAGGGCCAGCACTCTACTCACTGTGCCACCTAGACGCCCCCATTGGTACCATTTTCAATACAAAAATGGATAGGTCAATATCCAACAGTGCAACCAGTTCTGTTAGTTCAATTACACAGGACATGAAGTCATCCCTGAAAGTGGCTTCCACTCCTAACATCTGACTCTGCTGCAAAGTAAGTGTTGTGTTTTTCTTCTTTTTAAAAAATAATATAGTTAACTTGAATATGATAAAATGAGCTCTTCATCTAGTATTAAATATGTCCAGTATGACTCTCTGAGCTAAAAAAAATGTAGAGTTGGCTACATGTTTATGATTTTTTTAAAGATGTTGTACTGGCTCATGTCTTGGTTCCATATGCCCTGCTGGGCCCTCTGGAAAAGACCAGGGTCTTGCAAATATCCCTATACAATGCAAGAATTTACCAGGATACAAAGCCCAAAGGAAGCTGAATCAGAGATAGGGTCAGTGTTGCGCTTCCTTTATTCCATGAAATAGGTGATTCTCAGATTCTGAGGCACTCACCCTTTACCTCAAATAACAGGAAATTTATGGACTGAAAAATAATATTTAACCATGAGACAAGTTCATGGAACAGGAAGGTGGTGAGAGTCTTGGAGTGTGGGAGAACAGTAACAGGCAAAAATAAAAACATGCTAAGTATCTAAAAAACCTTGCTAAAAAAATTGTCCTTATTTGTTAGAAGTCACTTTAGGGCAGCTAGATGACTCAGTGGGTAGAGTGCTGGCCCTGGAATCAGGAAGACCTAAGTTCAAATCTGACCTCAGACACTTTGTAGTTATGTGAACTTAGGCAAGTCACTTAACCTCTGTTTGCCTTTATCCATTGGAAAAAGAAATGGCAAACCACTCTAGTTTCTTTGCCAAGAAAACACCATGGACAGTATTGGCATGCTATGATCCATTGGGTCACAAATGATGTCTATACATGAAGGAGCTTTCTCCAAGCCTGTTACTGATCACACAGCTAACTGAATTGGGTTAAATAACCCCATAAACACATGCTTTAAGTAACTGAGAAAGGGTATACTACATTGGGAAAATACAAAAATGAACAGTGAAATATATTATCAGTCTCAAACATTCTTTTATGTAATCTTACTTAACTGTTTGAACAAAATGTGTTTTGTGCAGTTGCTTTACTTCTTGAGGATTATTTGGGCGTTTTGGACAAGTATCTTGTGTCAAAGGACATTTTTTATCAATTTTCTTCTTAACCAGACCCATGATTTCACTGGCATAGTAAATTCCTGGTGAGTCAACTCCTTCTACCCACACAGAAGGGCTGGCTGCTTGTTAGTCTCAGTGCCAAAAAGTAGTGATAAAGCCTAATGTATATAGTAACTGTAGGCTCTTCGTGCATGGACACCCTCTGCACACTCACTTTCCCCAATGAAGATGAGTATATTTGTTGTGGAGTTTTACTCCATTTATGGGAAGAATGCTCTATTTCAAATTTTCCTACTCGGCAATTTCATTAAATTTTTTGTTTTAACTAGTTGTGTCCTTGGGTTAACTAAAGAAAACATACATGCATTGACAAGGGTGGGGATCAGAGTTTTGAAGGGATGTGGATATGACAAAAGGACATCAAACCCAAGATAGCTATTCTGGGGATTGTATATGTGGGGTATGGGAATGGGTGGGAATACTAATATAGTATTCTATATAGTATACATATAATACATAGAATCATAAAATTTTAATTGAAAGGGACTTCAGGGATCAATTAATCTAACCTATACCTAAATAGAATTCTCTTTAAAACATTCAACAAACATTTTTTAGGCACCTCCTGTATACCAAATGGTCAGCTAGGTAGCACAGTGGATTGAGTGCCAGGCCTGAAGACAGGAAGATACATATTCACAGGTTCAAATCTAGCCTCTGAGCAAATCACTTAACCCTGTTTGCCTCAGTTTCCTCATCTGTAAAATGAGCTGGAGAAGGAAATGGCAAACCACTCCAGCATCTTTGTCAAGAAAACCCCAAATGAGATCACAAAGAGTCAGATACAACTGAAATTATCAAACAGCAACAACAAAATGTAACAAATATTATGCTATGTGCTGGGGATATATAGATGAAAATGAAATGTCCTCAAAGAGCTTAAATTCTATTAGGGGAGGGGAGGGAATAACATGAATTCACATAAATAAATACAAAATATGTAAAAAGTGATCTCAGGCTGATTTTTTGAAAAGGGCAGAATTAGCAGCTCATCTGATCAGAAAAGACCTCAAGAAGGAGATGACATTCGAGGTGGGTTTTTAAGAAAACTAGGGATTTTAAGAAGCAGAGGTGAGGAATGGAATTCATTACAGGCATGGGAGCCATGTCAAGGCATAAGGACCATCAATTCGAAAGAAGAGGCACAAAGGAGAGAGATGGTACCTCTTTCCTTTCATTTCTCTCCTATGTTACCAATAATTAGATTTTGGCATCATAACTTGTCACACGAGGCATTTATACACAATACTTCACACTTGCAATTGATGAATGATGGAGGTCCAGAAGGGCCAACTTAGAGGAATTGGAGAGATAATCTGTATAGAGACTGAAGGAGAAAAAAGAAGCCTTGTTTACAAGGTCATAATGTATGAATTTTACATGTTGCAGATATCTGAAAGTTCAGAAATCTAAAAATATTTTTGAATCTGAAAATATTTTTGAAACAGATCTAAGAGATTTTATATGGAAAGATTAGACTTTAAAAGGCATTAAAATAACTAAGAGGAAAATAAAATAGGTGAATGGGTTTTCATAGCAGTTTAATCTTGTGAATCATTATAACAGAGCACATAATATCTCTGAAAGCACTTTAACAACTATAAAATGTTATAAGAATTATTTATGGGTGAAGACTTCCTTATCTGGAGAGTTCTCATGACCTGGATACTTATATTTATAAACAATTGTATAACTAAATAGAAGATAATCCCATATGAAACAACAGTTTTAAAAGCTACATAGATTTCATTACAGTAAATGCCCAACTTTTGTTGGAGGAAGTCTACCTAAGTGTACATGGTTGTATTTTACTCTATAAGAAATTTATTATATTGAATGTTGCATAAAAATATTTCTCATGACCTTTCAGAGATGGACATTGTGAATAATTTTGTATTACTGAGATTCATAAATACAGAAGTATTCATCTCTAGGTGGATGGTTCCTAAGTCGTAAACCCCTGCCTCAGTGTCTCTCCTTTGCTTCAAACATTCTTATTAGATAGCTCTGCCTAAATGTCCCATTAGAATCTGAAATTTTACACATTCTACTCCTTGTTCCCAAGGACAACTTTGACTTCTCCTCACTCCACATCTTTTTCATACAGTTCCTGGAATGTCCTCTCTCCACTTCTAAACATTAAAACCCTATTCATCTTTCAAGACCCCCATCAAATCCTACTTCCTGAAAACCTTCCTAGATTTCATCAGTCAAGTCACGTCTACCTCATCTGAACTCAGATAGCATTTTGTCTTATACTTATCAAACTGTCCTTTGTGTTCTATTTATTTGCATGTATATAATCTCTTCTACTAGAAGCTCTTTGAGGGCAGAGACTATACCAGTCCAGATGTGCAATTTCATTAATGTAGAGCAGCAACTGTTGTGCCATTTATAATCTCAGAGAGTTGTTCCTGGGAACTAAAAGATTTAAGTTACTTGCCTAGGCTCTGTTACTTGCACACAGTCAATATATGTCAGAGTTGAGACTTGAACTTGGCTCTTCTTTACTATGAGGCTGGTTCTATATCAATTATACCATATATTTTATTCATAAATTTATAAAATTTCAGAGTTGGAATGAATTGTAGATCTTTTGGTCAACCTCTACTATTTAACAGATGAGGAAACAGAGTCACAAGGAAGTAAATAGACTCATCCAAGGTGTTATAACAAGTTAATTGTAAAGTCAGGACTAGAATACAGTCTTCTATCAGGCCATTCCTCTTTCAATAACACTGTGCTGTTTATTATTCTTTGATCTACTCAGTCACTGGCTCTCTATTCCCCTTATTGAGATGGCAGGAATTATCCTTGGCCCTGTCAAGGTATCCTAAGGCCCTCTAGGTGTTACCAGCTGCCTTGACTCTCTACCCTCTGGACCCTTCCCCTTCCAAACTGTCATTTGATCTACTGAGGCAAAATAGGGACACCTGAGATGTGCAGTCTAACTCATAACAACACCCATAAGACTGCCACCCTGCACCCGATCTTTCTTTAATATATTGTTTCCTCTAATTGGCATATATGCTCCTTGAGATTAGGGATTATCTCAGTTTTGTTTTTTCTATTTATATCCCAAGAGCTCATTACAGTGCTTAGAACATAGTAAGCACTTAATAAGTGTTTTTTCATTCATTCATTAATGAATTTGTAGTGCTTTATACCTAGCAAAAACAGAGACTGAAAGAATAAAGTAGATTAATTTTTGATGTTTAGAAATCAGAATACATTTTTCTACAGAAACATTAAAATGACAGGTTTCCAAAGTAGCCCACAAAAGCCCACGGGAACGATAATAACCCTAAGCCCTGAACTTCCCTGAATACTGTGTCTGCTCTGAAACTTGTGGATCACTGAATCATGGAGTTCAAAGTAATCAAAGTTATGGCAGCATGGCTCCAGTTTTCAGCATAGTCCATGAGAATTCATAATGTAGTGACTGCCTACTATGGTAGTAGTAGTAGTGGTAATAGTAATGAAGATGATGAAATAACAATAATAATATTGGTAAATGGATCTGTAATTCCATTGATTTGGGAATTCCCTCCAAAAGTACAGATTTCCACCCATCCATGCTTGTCTATCTTGTGTGATTCTTTTCCATGGTCTCCCCCAAGTTCACCTCAAAGGATGACCCTATATTTCTGCCATGTCCCAGGGGAGCAGGGAGCACTCTGGCTGGTCTCCAGTTATCCTTCACACTGGCTACATCTCTTTTTTGCTGCCATGTTAATTCTCTGATGGCATGCTTTTCTCCTCTTCTTTTTTGGACTTCCTCAATAATGAGGTATTCCAGGTTGCTCACACCCACTATGGACCTTCCCATTGCTCTCTGTAGACGCTCATCCTCAGTTCTTCTGAGGCAGTGGTGTTCCACTGACATGAGTATAGTGCTTTGAGATTTGCAAAGCACTGTACAAAAAAATCAACTGATACAACAACCTTGTAAGAATAGATGCTGGGATGATGAGGTGGCACAGGGAATAGAGCACCGGCCCTGGAGTCAGGAGGACCTGAGTGCAAATCCAGCCTCAGACACTTGACATACTTACTAGCCTTGTGACTTTGGGCAAATCACTTCACCCCAACTGCCCTGCCTTCCACCCTCCAAAAAGCAAAAAAAAAAGAGTAGATGCTAATATTATTCTCATTTTATGTTTGAGGGAAGTTAAGTGGATTGCCCATGATTATACTCTTTGTAAATATCTGAATATTTGAATTCTAACTTTCTTGTCCAAATCAGGTACTCTATCAGCTAACTACAGTTCACATGGTTGATCTTTAGGAATGTGGGACAGAAGGATAGGGTTAAGTAACAGGAACTTACCTTATAAATTTTGTATGAGAAGTAAAACCTAGGTGCTTAAAGCATCAACACTTAATGCTGTGAGTTCTTTGGTGCCAATTATTTTCTTTTACCTTGAATATCAGAATAAAAAGATACCATTAAGGCCAACAAGTCTTCCTTCTTGGTGACCCTAGAAGAAATTAAACCAATCTGAATGGTTTTTTCCACTTTTAAATAATTTATGTTTACGTAAGTTCTCTAGGCAAGGACCAGGGGTTACATATATTTAAAGGTTGTATCGTAATGTGAAATTTATCCGTGCCTTTGTGTTTTGTTCATACCATCTCCAAACTGGAATTCCCTTGACTCTCCTTTCTGATTATGAAAATTCTACCGACTCTTCAAGCCTTATTTTAAATACCACATTTCCCATGATGCCTTCTTCCTAGACACAATGATATATCTTCTCCGAACTTTTATGGTAAGTATTGATAGCTGTTCAGTCTTTTTCATCTCTAATTCTTTGTGGACCCCATTTGGATTTTTCTTGGCAAAAATACTAGAGTGGTCTGTCATTTCCTTCTCCTGTTCATTTTACAGAGGAGGAACTATGACAAATAGGGTTAAGTGACTTGCCATGGGTCACACAGCTAGCACAAATCTTAGACCAGATTTGAACTCAGGAAAGTGAGTCTTCTTGACTCCAAGCCTGATGGGGTATATATTTGGGAACCCCCTTAAATCTTCCCACTGAAGTAATTATCTTTGCCTGAGGCCATAAGCCTTCCATTATCACTATGATTGAATCTCTGTTACCCTTAACCTAGCCTAGCTCTCCATTATCTGTTACCTCTGGCTGTTTCCCACCCCTGATCCCATCAAAATCCCATTCTCTTGGTTCCTGGAGTCTGATCTCAGTCCCATCAAGATCCTCCCTAGGCTGCTCCTCAAGATTCTCCTTTGACCCCTTCTCCCATCACACCAGACAACTAGACCACCCCTAGACTTGCCTCCATGAAGGTACTCACATTCTGTCTAGTCTGACAAAGGCTCAAGGTTTAATCTGGCCCTCGAACATTAAGGATACAAATATTCAGGCTCCTTAAGAGTCTACCCAATAGGGGCAGCTAGGTGGTGCAGTGAATAGAGCACTGGCCCTGGAGTGGACCCGAGTTCAAATCTAGCCTTAGACACTTAACACAAAAACTAGCCTTGTGACCTTGGACACTTGGGCACCTAATCCCAATTGCCCTCCAAAAAAAAAAAGGCAAAAAAAAAGTCTACTCAATATGGAGAATCTTTAAAAAACTTTGTTTTCTTTGGCTGGGAGAAGGCTTGAGTTGAGTTCATTCAGCAGGACTTGGCGTGTCAGTATTTTGGGGTCTCGAGCACCCCTAAAACTCAAACCTCGACAGACCCAGCACTCTATCCATTATGCCACCTAGCTGTCCTGTAAGTGTTGACAGTACCATACAATTTAGTACTATAAGCCTATTCAACTCTACAATATCTTCTTTGGCATCTTAAAAAGTTTGAGAGACTTAATTTCTGGGTGACAATCATTTTATTAATGCCAGCATTTTAATAAAAGGATGGTCATTTGGCTATATCTCTTTTAGACCAAAGACAATCATGACTGTGGGCTCAAGACTTTTATGCCCTTTTGGAGGAGTGTTCCCAAGGGTGGCCATCAGTTCTGATTGACTAATAATTAATAAGAGAATGAATATTACAATGAGGGGCTGGACCTAAGCTTTGATTATATCATTAACTTCCCAGTTAACCCCAGCCCTGGGCAATCTTTTCAGAGAATTTATCCCCACACAAACCAGAGCAGAATATAATGGCTGCCCCACCTGGGTGGGTCTGTATGGAGGAGATTAGCTCAACTTTCAGAGACTGAGACCAGAAATGAAGATGTAAGAAAAAGGGGGAAATCTGAATCTAAATCACTGGTTATTAACAATCATTTCTCAGGGCGGCTAGGTGGCGCAGTGAGTAGAGCACTAGCGCTGGAGTCAGAAGGACCTGAGTTTGGATCCGGCCTCAGAAACTTAACACACACAAACAAAAACCTAGCCATGTGACCTTGGGCAAATTACTTAACCCCAATTGCCCTCCAAAAAGGAAAACAAAAACAAAACAATTGTTTTTCTCGTCTTTCTTCAATCCCCTCCCCTCTTGTCCTAATGCTGATAACAACTTGAAAAACTCTAACCCTGGACTGCTCATACCATCTGCTTCTTTTACTCTCAATCCTATGCTGCTGAATGGAGCTGAAGGAAATCAGGAAACTTTGATGATTTGTTACATTACAAACTTATGTCACCAAATCTCAACTGCTCCCTCACTTCCCTAATAATGGGGCAGCTAGGTGTTGAAGTGTATAGAGTACCAGGCCTGGAGTCATCAAAACCCAAACAATGAAGAAGCCAGGTATGGGCTGGGACCCATTACTGGCCAATCAGTGAAAGCCAGAGTGATTTGGGGTTTAAAGACTTAGCTTTACCAAAGTCTGGTTTTTCAGAGCTTTATTTCAAAAATCGTAAATGAAAACTACATAAAACAAAAGAATTAATTGTATTAGTTTTTTTTTTAAATAAACAATGATAGAATAAATAAATACATAGTCTTGTTTCATGTGTGGTCATGCCCCAAGGCTCTTGACTTTGCCTCTTTTATTTTCTCTTTCCAAAACTCTATTGATTTCATCAACTAGCATTGGTTTAACTCCACATAGTTATATGGAGTTTAACACAAATAGTTATATTTCCAACATATGCAAATATGAGTTAAAATAATTCAACTTTATTCCTACACAATTTTATGAGGATTTGCATTTTGACTGCCTCTCAATTGTCCCCCCAAAGAAGATATGATTAGTCATCTTCACAAGGCTACATTAAATTGTTCTCTCACAGTACTGTCTTCCTTGCTCCATTCATTTGGCTCTATTGGTTCAATTATCATCTATATGCAGATGATTCCTAAATCTACATATTCATCCCTAATCATTTCCCTTAACTATCTTCCTTTGTTGTCAGTCAGGTATCATTGGACATTTTGAAATGGATGTACACCTCAAATTCAATATGTCCAAAACATTCTCTTTTCCCTCAGAGCCTCCCCACATAGCTAATCTGTTGCCAGATCTTGCTGTTTCTGCCTTCAGAATATCTTTTGCACACAGTCTCTTCTGTCCACTCACACAGTCATCCCCTATAGCAATTGTTCAGGCTGGTCTTCCTGCCTGTGGTTTTTCTTCACTCCTATTCATCCTCCACACAGCTACCAAAATGATTTTCTTGGGTTTTCTGGCTACTTATTTTTATTTTGTTAAATATGCCCCAATTGCATGTAAATTTTTTTTTTCAAGTCATTAAAAAAAAATTTGAATTCCAAATTCTTTCCCTCTTTCCTGCCCTTCCCCCTGCTTGAGAAGGCAAGCACTTTGGTTTTGACTCTACATGTATGTGAGGTCATGCCAAACATATGTCCACAGTAGGCATATTGAAAAAACAAAACACAAACAAAATGAAACAATAAAAATAAGAAAGTAAAATGTACTTCGATCTGTATTCACAGTTTATCACCTTTATCTAGAGTGGGCAGTGTTCTTGTCACACATCCTTTGAAATAGCCTTGGATCTTTGTCTTTCACAGCTGAACATCCTTATCATATTGCTTTCACTACATATGTATCAGGTTCTTCTTGTTCTGCTCATTTCACACAAAGATTTTCCTAAAGTACAAGTCTGACTCAGTCATCTCCTTTTCAATAAGCTCTAGTGGCTTCCTATTACTTCTGGGATAAACATGAACCCTGCTATTGGACATTTAAAGCTCTTCAGAACATGGCCTCTTCCCAACTTTTCAGTCTTCTTACATTTTATTTCCCTTCACATATTCTAGGTGGCACAAAGGTGCACCTTTGGCAAGTCACTTGACCTTGGTGCCTCGGTTTCCTCATCTCTAAATTAGGGATAATAATAGCACTTCTCTTTCAGGGGTTGTGTTAAGGCTCAAATGAGATGCTATTTGTTAAGTGCTTGGATCATAGTAATCACCTGTAAATGTTAGTTAGTATTATTGCTAATCATCAAACCTTACTGGGCTACTTGGTGCTCTTTTGCATTCACTACCCAGGGATGATAACTGCATCTAATTCTCAGGGTTAATAGGAGGATCAAATAGGACAGTGCCTGGCACATAATAGGCACTATGTATTTATTCTTTTCCTCTTCCCTCCATTCCCGTAGGCTTTCCTTGTCTTCCCAGTGGCAAGTTCCTTTACTCCCAAGATTACCTTTTTTCAAACCTCTTATATGTACTAATTACTTACATATAGTCTCCACTAGAATATAAGTTCTCTGAGGCAGGCCTTTCTTTGTAAGATCAGAATTTAACATATAGTAAGTGCTGAATAAGGGCAGTTTGGTGGCACAGTGGATAGGGTGCCAGGCCTGGAGTCAGAAAGACCTAAGTTTAAATTTGATTTCAGACATTTGCTAGCTGTGTGACCCTGGGCAAGTCACTTAACCCTGTTTGCCTAGGTTTCCTCCTCTGTAAAATGAACTGGAGAAGGAAATGGCAAACCATTTTGGGTCACAAAGAGTCAAATGTGACTGAAATCAGTGAAAAAGTGCTTAATAAATACTTGTTGCTTGTTTAATTGATTATAGTAGAGATAATGTGCTGTTTAGGGCTCTCTAAAATAAAAAAAAATGCAATTTACTATTTGCCGCCTTCTTACATTTTTTACATACTAGCTTATTTGGCAGGAAGAGGGGCATGATAGTATTTATATTACTTTCAGTAATTTATTTTATCTTTACGGTTAGTTTTTAGGGGAGACATTAAAGTTTCAATTTCATAATTTTTTTGTCCTTTTTTTGAGGGGTAGAAGGCAGGGCAATTGGGGTTAAGTGACTTGCCCAAGGTCACACAGCTAGTAAGTATTAGGTTTCTGAGGTCACATTTGAACTCAGGTCCTCCTGACTCCAGGACTGGTGCTTTATTCATTGAGACACTTAGCTGCCCGAATTTCATAAATTTTGGGCATCAGTTGTTGTTAATTTGGGGTCTCAGTAAAATCTGTTCCATTTTAATTACTAATAATGTAAATTTTTTTTTTACTTATGACAGTTTGTCCAAATAGTGTTTTTTTCTCATGTAGGACTGAATTATTCTCATAGGAAAAGTATACACATTTCTCCAGCCCTATTTACTTTCCTGAACTCCAATACCACTTTATAAAATGCTTATTAAGCATTTAAAGGAGTATCTCTTAAGTATCTCAAACTTAATGATTCCCAAATAGAACTCATTAGCTTCTTGCCTCCTCCCCCAATCCATTCTAAAGTCTTCCTTTTCTCAAGTATTTTTCCCCCTGTTGAAAGCACCGCTACTCTCCTAATCACCCAGGTGGAATCCTCAAGGTCATCCTATATTCTCTTTTTCCCAGCCTTCACATGGAAACAGTTTCTAAATTACAGTAGGAATAACACTTATGTAGGTTAGGATAGTTCAGTGGGGGAAAAGTCTGAAACACTGCCTTAGGCTTCCTTGTCACCGGAACCCTAAAAAGCACAGTCTGTAGAAAGCTGGGGCCCTGAGGTTTCAGCAGAATTCTGACCTTAGCTATGGCAAATGTGAATGTATCCTTTTAAGTTTTTTTTTAGTAAGTTAATTTTATTGAATTGCTGTCCATGAGCTGTCCATTGCCATCCTGAACCTGAATCACTGGACTAGCCTAAGTTATTTTTTTTTCTTTTAAAAAATAAAAAATTTAATCCATTTATTTTTAGCTTTCAACATTCACTTCCATAGGCTCTACATTTTCTCTGCCTCCCTCCCCAAGACAGCTTGCAATTTGATATAGACTCAACACATACATTTTTTTTGTTTGTATTTTTGGAGGGCAATTGGGGTTGATTTGCCCAAGGTCACATGGCTAGTAAGTGTGTCAAGTGTCTGAGGCAGGATTTGAACTCCAGGGTCGGTGCTCTATTCACTTTGCCACCTAGCCACCCCAACACATACATTCTTATTAAATATATTTACACATTAATCAAGTAGTATAGAAGAATTAGAATGAATGGGAGGAACCATCAGAAAGAAAAAAAAACAAAACAAGAAAAGAGAGCAAACAGTCTGCTTCCATCCGCATTCAGACTCCGTAGTTCTTTCTCTGGATGTGGACGGCATTTTCCATCGTGAGTCCTTTGGAGTTGTTTTAGGTCCTTGCATTGCTGAGAAGAGCTAAGCCTGTCAAAGTCAGTCATTGAAAAATCTTAGCCTAAGCTGTTTTGTCTTGCTCAGGGCATGTCTTGTAAATTGCATTTCTTCAATGTTAGGGACTGGAGAACTTGAACTTAGGTCGAACTCTGGTAAGATACTAAAACATAGATAGGGATCACAGAGAAAGACAATTCCTTTTTCTATCCTATCCTCTCCTATTTCCTATTTTCCTATCTTGTTGCTTGCTCCTACCCTATTTTCTCTATCATAGGTCTATCACCCTAATTCCAGCCCTCATCTCCTCTCCCTTGAGTCTCCTAACTGTTCTCCACACCTCAAATCTCTCCTTTCTCTAACCCATCCTCTATGCTGCTGGCAAATTAATATTTCTAAAGCATTGGTCTGACCATGTCACTATTCTCACCGAGATGAACTACAACCTCTTCTGTTTGCCACTTAAAACCCTTCTTTTCCAAACTTCTATATTACTTCTTCATGACTGCATGTTTCAAACTGTCCAATTTGTTATCACTCACAAGTTAATCTATTTCTTTGTATTGGCTGTTCCTCATGCTTGAAATGTTCTTCCTCCACACTTCTGCCCTTTAGCATCCTCACCTTCCTTGAAGGATCAGCTTGTTACTTCCTATATTAGGGCTATCCTTTTGTCACTTGTTGCTAATGGTCTGCCCCTGGAAATTATCTTGTATAGATTTTGTATTTGTATGTGTTTCCTCCCAAAAGAATATAAGCTTCTTAAAGGAAGGGGCTATTTTCTTTTTGTCTTTGTATTTCCAGTGCTTACCACAAGGTCTGGCATATGGTACGGGTATGATAAAAGCTTTTTGAAAGATTAAATGACTGACTGAATGAAAAAGGCCAACAAGACTTAAATTGATAGAGTAATTGCAGTCTATACCACGTGTACATTCACTGGGAGGAATTATATTACTAGAGAAGGAAATGGCAAACCACTCCAGTATCTTTTCCAAGAAAACCCCAAATGGAGTCATGAAGAATTGGACATGACTGAAATGACTGAATGGCAACACAAACCATGCATTACTATAATCCAAAGTAGAGATAGTTAAAAGATAATAATGACAAACACAGGTATAACTATTTTCCAATTTACCTGTGAATAAAAGGAGGAAGTATGTCTATATTGGAGGTATACAAACTTTATAATTAACAAAGGGCAATTAGGTGAGATTCCAAGCAGGCAGGAAATAGAGTGTTCAGCACACAATAGGTACTCAATAATTGTCATTGTTACTTGCAAATTGTAGATAATAATACCTCTCCTGCCAACTTCATAAAAGATCAGATGCATTAATTTAATTATATTAATTAATGCATATAAAGCAAATGCTTTTAAGTGCAAAGCATATATGAAGTCACCTATTTCATTACCTTTACCTTTTCCTGGGGCCCCAAGAATTATGCTCCCTTGAAGATCTTACCTGAGCTTCAGGAATTTAGCTGTGAGTTAAAGGGGAATCTCAAGAAGCAGCAAAGGGTAGTGGGGGAAAAGAAAACACTAGATCTCTACTCTATCATTAATACTTGTTTTACCTTAGGCAAGTCATTTACCCTTTCTTGGCCTCAGTTTCCTCATGTGTAAGATGAGGGTGTTGGACTAGGTGAATTTTAAGGTCCTTTCTGAATGGGAAGGAATTGTCTTTCTCTATGATCCCTATCTTAGTTTTAGTATCTTACCAGAGTTGGACCTAAGTTTAAGTTCTCTGGTCCCTAACTCATGCAGGATGGGGATGGGAACTGAACTCCCAGTACTTAAAACTAGGTAAAAGGAGAAACTATTTTCTTAAAGTGGGAGGGACAGCGATTTGCAAGCCACTTAAATGTTTCTAGGCCTCAGTTAACTATGAAATGAGGGGTGAGAGTAGATTGTTTCTATGTTTCCTTAAACACCAAACATTGTATGATTCTAAATATTTTCTGGCTACTTATTATGTACCTGATACCCAAGACTGTTCGGATACTGCTAGGGAATTCTATAGAAGTACCCGATGGCTCTTGTTTTCCAGGAGCTATAATAACATTGCTGAAATGAGACTAATGCCTAGAAAGAAATCAAATAACAGTTTAAGATTACATAATGAAATCAAGTGCTAAATTGAGTAGAAAGAATTGACGACTGTTTTGTAGAAAGTCAGAGGTCTTTTACTAGCTTCAAATTCAAGCTACATTTAAACATTATTTATATGGTATCGAAATATCCACATATACATATATTCCTTTGGGTTTTGAATTGTTAGGGAGTTGGAAAGGGGTTAGAAGAGGTGGTTATATTTTCCATCAACAATCTTCTAAATTTAAAATTGAATTCACTAAGTTTAATTCCAAAATATATTTCCCCAGCTTGGGAAGATATGGAGAGTTTCAGTTCTAATGGCACAATTTCACAAATGTTATGAGTAAAAATGAATTTATAAGGGAAGGGCTTCCTCTCTTGTAAATACAACACTTGTACCAAAAGGCTATAAAATGTACATCATTATCAAGTTAGGAGGTGAAGGGGGAAATTTATGGTAAGGGTGGAAATTTTTCTTGAAGATGCTAGTAAATAATTTTTCTTGTTCTGTCTTCTCTCTATAAAGATATTTCTTAGAGGGCAGTTTTCTGGATGGAGTTTTGGAAAACATCAGATATTGTATTATTTGAATTCATTTTAATGACAAATTTCTCTAATAAAGAAACAGGTGTGTTTGGGGATTGGCTTGTCCCATAACAAGGAAACACTGTGATCAATGGACTAGAATGGAGGAATGTTTATTTATTTGGTAAATTAGAAAGATGTGGAGAGTATTCCCTTTATAAAGTGTTGGGGGAGGTACCCTACTGAGAAAAAAAGCTTTAATAAAAAAGTCATGGGAGGAGGAGAAATTACACCGTTAATCTTTGGGTTCAAAAATAGGAAACATCTCTTCTAAAAATAGAAACACCTTTCCTTTTAGTGAGCTGAGCAGATATTTTAAAATATAAAATTAAATAAGAAGTTTCAGGGGAGTTTCCTGGCACTCCCGAGGCGCTGTTTAAGGGTGCAGCCCGCACCTGCGAGTCCCACCCCAGCTCTCCAGGGGACCTGGGAAGTCTCCAGCCCTAGGCCTACCTCCACGCGGCTCCTCCCACAGGTAGCGCCAGAAACCCGACGTGGAGGTAGACGGACTGGAACAAAGGAAGTGGGAGGTAAAGGGAGCCTGGGGGGAGGCGGGCCTTTCCAGGTTCCGGCAGGTACCTCTCCGGGGAGAGATGGGGAGGAGTCTAGCTCTAGCCCAAGATGGAGGGTTAAGGGCCGTTGGGAGCTTTGGGACACCTACGATCCCCTTTACGGGACCCTGCTCTTGGAACAGCTACCGAAGTCCTGCCTTCACTGCATTCCCTGTTCCCTACAAATTACTTTTTGGCCAAGTCCCAGTTCTCCCTTCTCACTCCCACCCCTCCTTTCTTCCCCCGTCTCCACTCCCTCTGTTCCCCCCTCCTCCCCGCCCTTCCATAGCTTCAAGGCCTGGCTCCTGGGAGACAGAACCTCCCGCACTCTGCGCGTGGCCTGGGGCTACAGACTAACCCTGGAGAAAGTGGGGGAGGTCGGAAAAGAGTCGAGAGACTTGTGGGGCTGGGGTCTTCTTCTGGATCCTTTTGCCCACAGCTCAGTCCTCTCCCGCTGAAGAGAAACTCTCCCTGAGTCAGCCACTTCTGGCTAAATAGCTCGGAGGAGGAAGAGGGTGGGCAGGAGCCCTGGCACGCTTCACCTGCCTTTCTCTTGCCCTCTGGTACTGATGACTTAGGGTGATGTGGAGCGGAGGCAGCGCAGCGCCAGTCCGTAGAACCCCACAAGTCACAGCGCAGGGAAAACTAGAGAGCAGGGGTCTAGCTGCCCTGGAGTCAGCAATCCTAGGCTGCAGGGGAGGAAGAAAGGAGAGTTATCGATTTGCAGACCCCGGGGAGGAGAGGCCATTCCCTGCAGGAAGCTGGATTTTTAAGGAAACTTGGCAGAGCCCCCTCCCGTCCCGAGAGCCAAAGCAAACCCTTTTGTGATTTAGCCCCCTCCCCCTTCCAGCTATTTGTCCTTGGTTCCCCTCCCCCTTCGCTTCCAGTTGGCCCTCGCTGCCAGAAGAGCAGATACTGTAGCCCTGGAATTGCAACTGACACAGACGAAGGCGCGGACACACACACGCACATACTCACGCTGGCACGCACCCCCTCCCCCAGCCTCTGCTTTTATGAGTTAACCACGCTTCCAGAAGTTGCTGCTCAAGTTTGTAAGATCCTCTCGGGGGCTGGCCGCTCGCTCCGGACCCTCAGTCTCCTCCTCCTCCTCCTCTTCCATCCCTTCGTCCCCTTCTTTTGGCCAAATAAAACCGGATCTGGGCCAGGAGAAAGGAGGAGGAGGAGTGGCTGCGGGAGGGGAGGGAGGCCAGAGTGGTGGTTCCGCGCACCATTCATGGACTCGGACTGGGACCGCTGGCCACTGCTCCGCGGCTCCTAGTCCGGCCGGCCAGTTCCTCTGGGCGCTGGGGCCGGGAGAGGCGAGCCCACGCCGTCGCTGCGCCATGGAGAACGCGGAGACCCGAGGCAGTCGGCAGGAGCGATTCCCAGACAAAGATCCCCGGCTCAACCCGTTGTTGGCGGATCCGGGGCAGCCGGTGCTGGAGCCCAGGGGGGCGGACGGGCACAGGCTGGTGGAGGTGTTGTTGACTGGGGGGGCTCCCTGGGGATTCACCTTGAAAGGAGGGAAGGAACACGGAGAGCCTCTGATCATTACGAAGGTAAGCGGCGCCCCGGAATGGAAGGATTGGGGCTGGGAGGGGAATCCTGGCCCAGACCCCCAGTTCTAACTGGGCTTGGGCACTGGGGTGACGAGCTCCAGAAGTTACTTGAAGCTGGGTTTACTTCTGGACTGTGATATTTACATTGCGCGCCTCCTTCTTCCCGCACATGACAACCATAGCACCATGATCCTTAATGATAACCATTGTTAATGCCCAGTGAACTGGCCTCGAGTGTTAGTGGGGGGCAGTAGTGCGAGATTTTCCCAGGGGAGGGGGGAGTAGCAGGAAGAGATAAGCGTGACTTGTGGATTTTGCTTTAGGATTTATTTAAAATCAGTTTATTAATGGGAACAAGTAGGTGAGTGTAAAAAATTACACTTTGGATTCGAGTTTTGGCTTTCATTTATAAAACATATTAGATTTTTGCCGGGTTCCCAGCTCAGATGGGTACCGCTATGGGGAGGAGTTTCAGTGTCCTTGCTCCCCCCGGTCCAGTGGCCCCCATTTCTACCTCCACTGGCCCTGATAGTGCATTGCTGCTTGGCGCTTTACACCTTTTCCCTTCCCTTCCCTTCCCTGTCAGTGGTCTGCACCTGTATTGAAAGGACAATTAGCTGTTCTTAAGAGCTCAGAAGCAAAGACTTGAGGTGGTATGGGGGGAGAGGTAGAAGAGGGAGAGGGAGACTTTGGAAATGAATGAGGTTCTTAGCCACCTTCTCCCCACCAGAACTTAAACCAGGCACTGCCTCTTAATCAATATATAAATATGTACTGATCACTACTATCAGTATATATAAAGAACACCTAACCTTTTTTATTCCTACAAGTATGGTTCCAGATTTTGAAGGAACTTGACAATTTGGTAGTGATTTGAGTTGCTTTTTGGACAGTTATACTTGAGTTGAACCTGTAAAACAACCAGACATTAGAAAGCTTACTTAAATTCTTTGTTCCTCTGCAACTCAAAGATAAGATAAAAGGACCCATTTGAATGTGCAGTTTCTTTTTTGCTTAATTATATTTATACAAAGCAGCTCTCCTGTTAAAATAGTTTGCAGGTTGATTTCTCAGTGAAGGCTTTAGCTAAAGCTTACCAAAGGGCCAAAGTCCCTTTTAAAATGTAAAAATTGTTGGCTACCAGCAGCTTTTGAAGGTGACTTACTGGTTTTCTCCACATTCCTTCCTCCCCACTGCCGGAAGAATTCCTGTGAGCCCTAACTTTGTGTGCTTCTAGTGACTGTAGTTTAGGGAGGGGTGTTACTTTGTTACCCAAATTACCCTGATGTGACTGTAAGTCTTTCTGTATTTTCCTGAAGGTGTGGCAACTGTAGGGAATTCCCCTGAGAGATTTACTTACTACAATTTTGAATTTATGTACAATGTAGAAAAGAGGCCATTCCTCTTATTCTGTATAGCCATGTTTTGTCTTAAATTTACTTAATTGGATCCTTCCCAGGAGTATGGGCAGCAATAAAATACATTGAACCAGTGTGTATTCACACATGCAGATTTATATCTATCATCTTTAAGCATCAGTGCCCTACATGACCAATATCACCCATCTTCAGGAGTATTCTGATTAATAAACTTTATGTTTATTATTTTGTGAGACTGTCACATGGAGATGGACATTGTTTTTTTTTAAATATAATGCAGTACAATGCATAGAAAGGTTCAAGAGTTTATAAGCATTGTTTAAAGTTGGCTTGATTGTGGCGTTGTATTGAGCTTCAGTATATCTCATTGTATGTTTATTGGAAAAGCATAAACCAGCTTCTAATTTCAGTTTGACAGCACTGCCAAAACTAATAACGGACTAGAGAGCCCCAATAGCCCACCCTAACTTTTCCAGGTAACCTCATGTATTTACATATGTCTTCTACTTTACCTGTTGCAGAGGGCCTTATTCTAAAGGAGCTCTAGGAAACAAGAAAACCTGGTGCACTATACATGGCAAAAACTTTTAGGGTACTATTTGGCAGTTAGCTTTTATTCTCCAATTTGGTTAAATTCTGGAATCAGAGGGGCGGCTAGGCTGGAGTCAGGAGGACCTGAATTCAAATCCTTGTGTGACCTTGGGCAAGTCACTTAACCCCAATTGCCCTCCAAAAAGCAAAATAAAACCAAACAAATAAAAATTCTGGGATCTGGGAGAACTTTAAAGGTGGAACTTAGAATGAAAATACACTTGTTTTCTTGTAGTCAGGCAGGTAGGTAAATCTTCAGGTTTTCTATCCTGAGTCAGAGTTTGGAGAAATGACCTATGATTGTCTCACAATTGAATTATTTTTAAAAACCTAATTACATATTGGAGAATCAGCCATTCATCCCGGAGGACCTGGCTCTGTGACCTTGTGCAAGGGTCTTATCTTCTCAGTGGCTAGACCTTATGTTGTCGAGAAGATGCCAGCCTGTATTGGTAGAGGTAGTTTCCTCACCTAGTAATTGCCTCCATCAATGAAATCATAGGTCTTGTCCCTATTCCTAAACTATCCCAGATGATATCATTTCTCACTCTTTAGTCCAGTGCTTGGCAATTCCAAGCTTGTGGTCACTCTATCTGATGGATTGATAGAAATGATTATTTCTGACTACTTCAATTCCGAATGAACGTATCTTATTTTATGAGTAGTTGGTATGACACTGTTCACTTCTCCTTCTTTTCTTTTAGCTAGATCTGAACAATTAATTGTTGTGTGTCTTTGTAACTGTTCTGAGTTTGGTTTGTAGGTGATCTACTTGCTATGATTGCCAGCAGGTAAAATATTATCTCCAGTTTGTTCATAGTGCTTAATAAGAGTTTGCTTATTTCTAAATTTAAAGACCAAGACCAGAGAGGCAGTGTTACAGTAGAAGTAGCATTGTCTCTGGAGTCCCAGGTTCCGTGTTTAAATCCTTCTGATGTTTACTACACATGTGACTTTGGGCAAGTCACTTAATCTTTCTTGGTCTTAATTTTCTCATCTGTAGTATGAGGGGTTGGACAGGATTGCCTCTTGAGGTCCCTTTAATTCTAGACCTATGATCTTGTGACCTCTGGGTCTTAGACATCTGAAAAATAGGCTCATCATCCTATGAGTCTGTGATTTGCCCAAGATTGCCCAGAGATCTTTCATATTGGTAGAGGACTGAAACTCACATCTTTTACTGGATAGTACAGTAGTGTGCATTGTATTCTGTATTCTGATCCTTTTTCCAGAAACATATATATATATATATATATATATATATATATATATATATATATATATACATATATATGAAATGAGACAATTATTGGTACCTTTCAGAATTAGACTTGAATTTTATATTTAAACCTAAAATTTTTATTCATCCTGCATACCCCCTCCCCCCCAAAGTCTCATTTGACCTTTATAGTGGTATGTTTGGAGACATCTGGTGACACAAATGTTTTCATGAAAGCCTTTTTTCTTTCTTTGAGGCTAGTAACCCCAGGCTCTGGTGATGGCAGAGGGTTTTATTTACATAGCAAACACTAAAACAAATACTTGCTTCATTTACTTTATGTGGACTGAGGGAGAGAAGGAAAGAAAGAACTGCTTGGTTCTAAGTTTTTCTTCATAAATAGCTAGCATTTATTATTGGGGATAAAGTGATGGACATGGATAGTCTGGTGGGTCTCTTTTAACATCAGCAAACTGAAGTTCGTAATAGTATACTACCTCCCTTTAGCATGGCATCCTAAGAATTCAAGAGAGAATGTGTGTAAAGCATAGCAAAGCCCTTTAATGAAAGGGGTTAACAAAATACAGAACCTAAATACTGCATAAGGAAAATTGCAGCCTGAACTTGGTATGACCAACTTCTTTTACAAATGAATCTAGAGATTAGGGAAATCTCAGATAGATTATTCACAAACTGTGCATAAAGATAAATCTCAGATAATGTGACTAAGAATGAGACATATTGGGACACATTTGTGATACAGGTGTGAAACTAGGACTCAAGGTATCGCAGGCTAACCATGCTTTATGTCATAACATATATTTTACCTGGTATAGTTGATATTTCAGAGAATATAATTTGACTGGTTTAGGATCTGTATAATTAGAGAGCAATGGCACCCCACTCTAATTCTACCACCCCTATGGTACTATGCAATGAAAACTATCGTAATTTTCTGCAAGTTACACATTGAATTTAATGTGAAACTTCAGAGAAAGGAGCCTAATTTCTGAAAAATGCTGGTGGATAGAACATGAATGATTCAGGAAAAATTCATCCTCTCTTTGGGAAATAAACAAAACTCACTCTTCCCAGGGGTGGGTCAGAAACTTCATCTTTGCATTAGATAAGAGTTGTGATTTATTCAAGAATTTTGTTCACACATATCTCTTACCTCTTCCATGAAGCTAAATCAGGTTTGGTGAGTTCTTGAAAAGGAAATGCTACAGGAAATGATAGTTGGTGATTCATTAGGAGGCATTCTGAGTAAGTATTAAATACACTAGTTTGGTGTTAGCAAGCACCCTGCTGTGAGAGGAATGTTTTAGTATGAATGAGACCCAGTTCCCAGTTAACTTCTTAAAATCTGAGGTGCCTAGCTTTAATAATAGTGTTATCCAGAAGTGCCTCTGGAGAGGAATGACTTGATAACATTTTCCTTGACCCTTTTATCTTAAAATCTCTTCCGGTTCTTGTCTATACCTGAGTAAAACTCTACTGTAGAGTGATGGGTGGTTTTTAGCCTGACCTCAAATTGAGTCAGTTTTGGGGTAAGTGATATGCTGGTGATTTGGATTGTGATCATCTGAGCCACTTAGCACCTAGTCAGAGGATGGCACAGAGCCCCAGAAAGAGCTGAACTTCTTTGGAGACTTAATATACTAGGAATGAGTATTTTTGGGATCTTTTGGATCCAAAAGTCCGGGATAAGATTATATTTCTTAAAATATTTGAATTTAATGCCAAAGCATGGGATGAACTTGATGGGCCTTTTGGAAATGAGTGGGCAGCTTTGCTGAGTCACTTGTCCTCCTGGACATTTTTATCTTTCTTGGGATGAGATGACACACGGTACAGTGGAAAGAGTGCTGGAATTGGGGTCCTAGGACCTGCATTTATTACTAACTCCCTTTCTGACCTTGGACAATCACTTATCTTCTCTAAATCTCAAAAAAAATTTTTTTGGAGGGTAGAAGGCAGGGCAATTTGGGTTAAGTGACTTGTCCAAGGTCACACAGCTAGTTAAGTGTCTGAGGCTGGATTTGAATTCAGGTCCTCCTGACTCCAGGGCTGGTGCCACTTAGCCACCCCCTCTAAATCTGAATATTAATTGAAGGGTTTGGATTAAATGTCGTCCAAGGTGGTTTCTAGCTCGAATTTATGTTACCGTCATAACAGCTATACTTCTTAACTTGGTATTTAAAAAAATTTAATATTTCAAACTTGATGGTCATCAGCAAACATTAATATTTGCATATAGAGAAGACAGAAAAGCAGGATTGTATATGAAGCTGTAAATCTACTATGTAGATCTTGTTTTTTAAAGTATACAGTAACTTAAACATGGTGGTATCAACACTGTCTGTGTCCCCTTCTGAACTTCTTTTTCCTTTTTTTTTTGTATTTATATGTTTCATTGACATTTCTTTCCCTTTTCTATATAAAAAAAATTAAATCATTGTCCCCAATCCTTTCCACATCACCTTCTTTTCCTAATAAAAGCCTTCCCTAGTAACAAGTAAGCATAGTCAAACAACAAAAAAAAAAGTTTTATTTGTAACTTCTGAAAATGTGTGTCTCACTTCATATCTATAGTTTATCACCTCTTTGTCAAGAGGTAGGAGGCAAGCTTCATCAGTCTCGTAGATTTGTAAATTGTCTTTGTATTTATTAGAATCAAAGAAGTCTTTTAAAGTTGTTGTCCTTTACAGTGTAATCAATGTATAGATTTATCTCTTGGCTCTGATCAATTCCCTCTGTGTTGATTTTTACGATACTGCACAGTTTCTTAGAATCTGTCCTTTTTTGGCATTCCTTCTGTTTTAATGGTGTTTCATCATGTTCATATTCCAAAATTTATTCAGCCATTCCCATTTCCAATTCTTATTTAATGTTCTCCAAATCTGACTCCAGCCTACCTTTCCATTTTAATTTCATACTATTCTCCATCACATATTTTATGTTCTGACCAAAAAGGACAGCTGCTTGTTAGCTGTTTTCATCCTGCCTTTCCTTTCTGTGATCATTCCTGGAATGCACTTCCTCCTCATCCTTGAAGACCCACCTCAAATGCCACCTCTTCCATAAAGCCAGTTGAAAATGAGCACTCCTTCCCTGATTGTATGTATAGCACTTTGGAGCTGTTCTTTGCCCTTAGAAAGTCTGTCTTGTATTTTGCTTTTCTTGTATCTGTGTTATAGGAGTATGGATAGAATCTGTGATTTCACTGATGTAGGGAACTCACAGATAAGGAACCTTCCTCTGCCAATGCTGCTAATAAATCTTCTCTGAAGTTTGAAATATTGGAAAGGTCTCTAGAGCCTAAAGGTTCCCAAAGTGTGTTCTGAGAATCCCAGTGGGTCTGAGAAGTCAAAACTGTTTTCCTAGTAAAACCAAAATGTTATTTTCCCTCTCATTCATTTTGTTGATATGGTTTCAGAATCTGAACTGTAAACTCACATTTTAAGAAACCACTGTTAAGGTTTGGTATAATATAAAAAATGAGTATCCATAGTTCCTGGAAAAGTTATTAAAAATACTCCTTCCTTTTCCAACTACATATTTGTGTGAGGTCAGTTTTCTTCATATATTTCCACCAAAACAAAATATCCCAATAGATTGAACAAGGAAACAAAGATGAGAATCCTGCTGTCTTCCAGTGAGATGTGAGATTTGTAAATATTTGAGAGAATATAAAGAAAAAATGCCATTCTCTATTTTTTTTGTTTTGTATAAAACTTACTGTTTCATAAAAATGTTCCTTGTGTTAATGTTTTATTACTGCTGTTTGAAAATAAATTAAATATTTTAAAAATGCATCTGCTTAAATTTCTAATACAGTAAATATCAATAGATATAACACAAATAAAAGCTCTTGGGATCCTCAATAATTTTAAAAGTGGAAATGACCAAAAGGTTTGAGAAGTGCTGATCTATAGTACTGAGACATTAATTGACTTGCTCAGGATTACATAGTATGTGCTAAGTGGGACTTGAACTCAGATCTTCGTGGCTCCAAGTCTAGCTTTCTATCCATCACATCCCACTATCTCTAGGCTGCCACATGTAGTTTCCCCCAAATATGTTGTCAGCTTCAAAAGGACTGCTGAGATTCCTGAGCAGTTTCCCTGGACCCTAGTCTGCCTGTTTCTGGAGAGGTAGTCAGCTTCTGATTGGTTGGGTTTTAAAGCCACACTGATTTGCTGGGCCATTGTAGAACTCACTTCTTTACATTTTTTCTTGGTGCTGTTGGCAACACTTTTTAATGTGCAATGGATGCAGTCTGTCATACTTGTGTGAAATACTTATTTGGACAGCTTTGATTTATTAAAGGGGGCTTCCCCCACTGACCAAATTGATTAGTTGAATATTTTAACTAATGAAATGTTTTAACTAATTAATTAATTAAATGTTTTAACTAATGAAACCATGAATCTACCATGTAGATCTTGTTTTTTAAAGTATACATTGACTTAAACATGGTAGCATCAACACTGTCTGTGTCCCCTTCTGAACTTCCTCTTTTTTTTTTTTTTTGGGTATTTATGTGTTTCATTGTCATTTATTTACCTTTTCTATAAAAAGAAATTGAATTACTGTCCCCCCCAAAAGCAAAACTAGAAATGTTTCACAACCAAGTTTATTAACCTAACACAACAGCATCTTACACATAGTAGGGGCTTGGTAAAGCTTGCTGAATTGGATTGTAAAAGACTGAGCTCTTGTTTCCAGAGCAGTCCTGAGTGCTGGAATTATTGGGACAAGTTTTATTTGCTTAGATTCCTCAGTTGAAGTTACATGCTTCTGACATATACTGCTATATGGTTTGTCTTTGAGTTGCTAAATTTATTTCTTTGTATGATCAGAGTTTAATCGAATAAAATGTAAGTTACTTTGATGGGAGTAGGAGATGATAGTGGGTTAAATATCCCTTTCTTCTGGGGAGTTTATAATCTGGTAGGAGAGGTAAAACAAATACACAAGATAAATATGATAAAGGATAGAATAAAGTAAGTGCTACACGGAAATTGCTGTAGGTATTCAGAGCAAATTTCACCTTCATGAAATCTTTCTTCATTTCCACCCTCATGGATGAGATATAAAATGTTTGAACTAAGCCTTGAAGAATGGCTAAAATTTGGACAGGATGAGATGAGTTGTAAGAGAGGGCACTCCTGGCAACAGAAACAGCCTGAGAAGAGATATAGAAGCTAGAAAGTGTGGGATATGTTTAAAGAGGTACAAGTTTGGCTAAAGTACAAGATACATATAGTGGGAGATTAGGTTGATAGCTCATAGGATCTTGAATGCCAAATTTTGTCAACTTGAAAGCTTTTTTTGTATTGCAGGGGATCTCCTGGAAGTAGACAGATCTCATGTGAACTTTCATGTTACTTGAGTAACTCCTTACATAATGAGCCATGGAGATCATAAGATTTAGAGATGAAAAGGAGCTTTACAATTTATTCTACAGATGAAGGCAATGAAAGTCACAAAGGTGAAGTGACTTGTCCAGAGTCAGATTGGGTAGGCAGTATCTGAGCTAGGGACTCTTATCAAACCAATGTATTCTAACATAAGCTGTCTTTCTAACCATATGACTCTTTAAGATACACATGCATATTTACTAATTTCAGTGAAATTAAAACAATATAAGACTCTTCCAGGGAAAGGCAATGGCATAGTAAATGTCTTGAATCCATGCTATAGGAAACTGGTTGAAAGAACTGGGGATTTTATTGTGGAGAAGAGAGGGCTCAAGGGGAACATCAGTCATCACTGTCTTCAAATATCTGAAAGGTTTTCAGTTGGAAGAGGGATCAGATTTATCTGGCTGGGCCATATAGTATCAATTGGTAGAAACTGCAATGAAATAAATTTAGGCTATCTGGAAAAATCTTCAAACACAGCAATTAAAAAATGGCATGGGATGCCCCATAAGGTAATGGGTTCCTCCTTTGTGGATGTTTTCTAGTAAAGGCTGGGTGGAAAATTTTTGATAATGTAGTTAGAGTTCTTTTTGGGGTAAGGGATTTAACAAAATGGTGGTTGGGGTACATTCTAACTCAATATTTTGTGATTCAGTGGTTCCTATGAGAAATTTTAGCAATAAAAAATAAGTGTTTGGGCAAAATAATTTTAAAGATAATTATTTTTAGAGTTACAATGTAAGTGCATTAAAATGGTATGAAAATTTATGTTGTGCTGTTTTAAGGATAGTTGAATATTCAGCAAAACTCTGTGGGAGTACCATCAACATGTAACTCTAACACTAGTCTACATGACGGTAATCTGAAACTACACAAACAAATTTAGGATTCCTAAAATTCATGGAGTCATATTTTGTTTTATGGCCTTAACTATAGCTATATTAGGAGTGCCAAGTAGAGTACCTTATTTAAGAGTTACAAAGAGATGAGCATCTCTTCTTTTAGCTGAAAGGCACAAAGACTTGTGGGAGAATTGATTATTCTGGCTGGATTTCTTTGAATTAAGTTGCAACATTTACTACACAACTATTATGTGCCAGGTTTGGTGCCGTATTGACGATACAAAGTTGAAAAGCTGTGGTTTTTGCCCATAAGTTGCTACTCAAAGCCTCAATTGCAATTTCCTCTGTTATCAATTCACTGTGCTCTTCTACATTCCCATCATCACAGTTTCATTTGGTTGGGTGTTAGGGGAAGGGAATATGAGGGGAGATGACAATTTTCCTGAAACTATAAACTAAATTGGTTCCAAGTTTGATTGCTGCATTTTCCCCGCTTCTCCCAGGTGTTAATTTAACTTGGCTCATGTGCTAAAAATGCTAAGGGTATTAACTATAGCCAAAAACTATAAACTAAACTATGTATCATACTTATGTAACACAAGGAATTAAAACTTTGTGGTTTAATTATGTTTTTTAAAAACATATCTTGACAGGTTTAAAAAAAATTCCCTCTCTTCACATAAAAGCATGGTAGCATAAGGAGTGACCCATAAACAATGAGAATTTAAATCTTATTCATGAATTTGTTGTAGCTGGGTAGTCACTGAGCTGGGATTTTCTTCATTCATGTCCATCATTCATTGCTAAAGAAAATTCATTTCTTTACTTGTGAGGTGGTAGGTACCTCTATGGATAGAGAAGTTTATAGTTATCCTTTTGCCAAAAGTGTTCTGTCAGCATGCAAAGAAACTTGGATTTGGAACTGAGTTCTTAGGGAAACTTAAGATAATCCTTGCCAACTCACTAGCACTTTTGTTCATTGCACATTTGTGACTTGGTTTTAATTGACAATCTTTAGCAGGAGAAAAATGCTGAATAGACTTTTATTCAAGTTTTGCCTCATTTATTTTTCAAAGATTGCAATTCAGAATAGGTACCATTTGTTCATTCATTCCCTTTTTTTTTTGTGCTTTAATTTTTATTTCTTTCTAAATACACTTTTAAATCAAATCCAAGATGTGTAACAGCCAAATATTACTAGAATGGATTCACAAATTTGAGTTTACCATTTTCCAACCTTTTTCTCTGATACAAACTGACCATGAGGTTCTGTAACACCTGGGGGTAAAAGAGCCAAATAAACTGGGGTCACAATTCCTTCCTCTACACTTTTGGTAGCCTTGGGTCCCGCCATGTCAGTTCTCACCCGTCCTGGGCAGCAGGCATTCAGCAGAATATTATCACCTTTCCTCTGTTCATTCAGTTGCCTGGCATGGATTCTTGACAAGACAGTGACTCCAATCTTGGACACTCCATAAGCAGTGTTAGGCCAACCTTCCTTCTGATGCACTCCTTTCTTTGTATCTTCCACAAACTTGTTCATGAGCCCCACCAACTCTTCCTCTGTGATTTTATCACTTCGAAACTTCTCCTGTAGTTCTGGGCTGCAGTTTTTAAGTGAACGTACACTCCCGGAGCTAGAGACATTTACAACTTACCTTGGGGTTTTATCAGAGGCAGTAATTCTGCAGATACAGCTCTGGTGCCAAAAAAGTTGGTTTTCAAGGTCACTTCAGCTTGAATAGGAAGAGGTGTGGTATCAGCAACTTTGAAGGCCATCCCAGCGTTGTTGACCAGCACATCCACACCCCCATACCGCTCCTTGAGAAATTCCCATAGGGTCCGAATGCTCTGAGGGTCAGTGATGTCCAACTGGTAGAAAAGAGGGTTTAGTCCCTCGTCCTTGGCCTTCTTCACAACCTCCTGGCCCAGGGTCGGGTTCCTGGAGGTGAGAATCACGTCCCCAGAGAATTTCTTGCACAGATCGCACGATGCGGAAGCCTATGCCCTTGTTACTGCCGGTCACCACTGCCACTCGGGTGCGGGAAGCCATGACTGGGCTGTGGTGGAGGGCAGGAGGTCCAAGGCACTGAGCAGGGCCTGGTGTGGGGATGCAATCCGGGGAAGGCGGCTTGGCTGCCACAGCGGAGCCCACAGAGATGCTACCTCATTCCTTTATTTATCTGTCTATTATTTGAGCAAAGGTTTTTGAGTTGACTGAAGATCTGAATGGCAGGTATTGCAAATGATAGTCCCAGCTACAAGTCAAAAGTTAACCTTTACCAGACTATTGAGAGAAAGAAAACTATTGGCTGCATATTGACCTTTTTAACTTTACCTGCAGTACATTTGTAGTAACATTTTCCTGTAGGATGTGTCTATTTGAGAAGGATTATTTCCTCTTTTAGAGCCATTATCTTAAAAAGTTATGTGATTGTTTGTTCTCTGTCCCTCCTGTCTCTATCTCTCTGTTTCTGTGTCTTTCTCTTCTCTTTTCCTCATCTTTCTTTCTTCTCCCCTTCTTCCTTCCTCTCCATTCTCTTTTTCTCTGTCTTATATATGTAGATAGAAATATGGAGATAGTATGCTTCCATTTGGATAAATGTGTATCTGTAGGAAAAAATATCATAATACTTTAAAAGATTTAGGTATTTTGTATGTTGTGTTTGGATCCTATGGATCCTATGGTATATAATTCTGGAATTTAATGCAGTTTTATCCGAAGGGGAGAATTATTCATAAAATCTTCCAATCACTAAGTTGTAAAGAGTGGCCCTTTCTGTGGTGCTTTAACTGAAGGTAGAAAAAAAAATCTAGTTGGAATTGCTTCTGGCCAACAGCTACTGCAAAGACTTGCAGAGTAATGGGTAATAGAAAGATCAAATGGGTTCTATAAAACAGAACAAGAGTAGAATGTTTCTGAGACTAGGTAACATTTTACGTTGTTTTCATAAAATTAATCTAATATATGGTGTCATTTTAACTATGTTGTCTAAAATAGCTTTAACTCCAACATTTAAAATACTCACTGTAGATAGGCTCCAATAGTTATTTACTAGCCTACTTAGGATAGTAAGTAACATCCATTTCTGATGTGGATTCTGGCCAAAATGTCCCAGGGAAGCTTCTGAGGTAGGTATCATGGAAGGCCCTCTATAACTCAGGGACCCTTAGGAAATGAATTAGGGGAAGTTAGTGGTATCTGTATTTTAATGATATCAATGGGTGTGGTTTGGAAGAGGATTGTCTTAATGGTTTGTCTGAATTCAGGAAAACTATGATTAACCTGCCGTGATCACTTAAAAAAAGATGAATTTTTTTGTTTTTCACAAAAGGAATCCCCAACATACAATTAAATTTAGCAAAATTCACCAGGAGCCTAATTTCAACTAGTGACATAGTGCTTTTTGCTTCTGTAGTTTAGTGATAATGAAGAGTGTGTTATTTTGAAGAGTGTGTCAATTTTGAGTGTGTTATTAGCATTATCCTAGCAGCCAAGCAATTTTTGTTGCTTTTAGTGTAGCCTCCATTTTATTTTTATTCTGAACTTGAACCCCAAAAAGAACTTTTCCATATTCAAAGTAGACTAGAAAAACAGGATTATATATGAAACCACAAATCTCTATTGTGTACAGTTTGCTTTTTTTTAAATACAAAAGTATATAATAAATTCAGCATGTTTCAAAGTTTCTGGACTTCCTTCTGTTCTCTGTGCATTAAAAAAATGCTTCAAATGACTTGCTTTCCTTTGTTTTTGGAAAAGGGCAACATTATTGTAGTTCGTGTCTCTTTCCAAGTGAAAAAATAAAAAGAAATTTATAAACCTTGTTAAAAAAAAAAGTACAGTCAAGCCAAATGTCTGTACATTGCCATATACAAAAATGTTTGTTTTATTCTGTACCCCTTGAGAGCATCCCCTTTCTGTCAAGAAATTAGGTAACATGTTTCATCATTGCCCTTCTGAATGGAGGCTGATTACTTTTAAAATATAATTGTATCATTATGTTTTTTCTGTCTTCTCTCTGAATCATATTGTGTAAGTGTCCCAGTATTTGAGTTCTTTATTCACCATTTTTTATAGTGCAGTTATATGCCATTACATTCAAATACCACAGTTTGTCCAGAAACTACCCAACTGATAATCAAATTGCCTAAAAGAAACCCGAACAAAAAAATTCACCAAAACCCATCCAAAAGAGGCAGCTTGATGAATGTGGTATCTAATGAGAGATTAGTCTGTGTAGATTAGTGTCTTATAGTAGTAGTTTAAATGTTGCTCTGGGAATTATTCCCTGGATCAAGATTATAGTAATTCACCTTTATGTAGCACTTCTAGGTTTATAGTACTTTCATAATGTTAGTTAATATTTCTATAACACTTTAGAGTTTGCAGAGCCTTTTACATACATTATTTGACCCTACAACTATCCTGGGAGGTAGGTGCTTTTATCACCCTCATTTTACAGATGGTGCCAAACCTGAAACTCTGAGACGTTTAGGTGATATGAGTAGGGACACACAGCTAGTAAGTATCTCAGGGAGTCTCCAAGAGCAGTGTTCTCCCTGACAGCCTTCCTAACAGCCCTGTGAGATGAGTGTTGAAAATACTGTTATAGCTTATTTGTAGATGAGAAAACTGAAATTGAGAGAGGTGGAAGGACTAGTTTGATGTCACAGAATTAGGACTTGAACATACGTTTTCTGGCACCAAAGTTACTACTTTATTCTTTCTTCCTTTCTTTTTTCCTCCTATGAGGCTACACTTACAGTTTAAGGGGAGTTTTAGTTTGTGAATCCTGCTTATAAGAAAAAAAGACATTGTTTTAAAAATTATTTTACATCTTTAATTTGAGCTTGTTGTAGAAGGACATCCTCAAAAAACAAAAACAGAAGGGGCTAGGTGGCACAGTGAGTAAGAGTTGCTGGCCTCGGAGTTGGGATGACCTGAGATCTAATCCGGCCTCAGAAAATGAGCACCCACACATAAATAATGACTAGCCGTGTGACCTTGAGCAAGTTACTTAACCCCAATTGCTTAAAAAAAAAAAAAAAAAACAAAAACAGAAACAAAGGTCAAATTAAACACCAACATTTATGAAATAAAATCCTTTGTTTTGTGTACAATTTTTGTATATGGCAGCTTTGGTTATTTCAATCATGTTTCCTAGTTCTAGGATGAAAGTTTTTAGAGAAAATTTCTGGGCTAGAAAACATAAATATACTGATGTTTTGAATTTATCATGTGTGTTTCCTGTATTGATTTAAAAACAGATTTTTTTTTTTTGCACAACAGATGCCTGAGTAGTTTTATGAACATTTTACTACTCATTGAGTAGGTGTTTTCTTCCTCTTTTGGCAGTAGACAATTTTGGGAAGAAAGCAATCAGAATGCTCATACTACTCTAACCAGTTGTGCAACTGAACGGACAAAAGGAAAAAAAAATTATGCTCTTTATTGGTTACTTAGAATGTAACTATCTGTCATCTTATGCCCTCTGGCACTGTCCTGGACAAATGTTTTAATTTACAAAATTACTAACCCTGTAGCCAAATGTCATTCTTTTGTTTTTCACTTTTTCATATAGAAAACATATTGGTAGTTTGCTGAAGAGTGGAAGAGAGATAAACAAAAGATACCATCATATCTTGATGATCAGTGTAGGACTCCACTATGACCAGTTGAATTTTTAGCATGTGATTGAATGACCTTCTCTAGTATCAATGTGTATTTGTGGAATGTAAGTTAATTTTAATATTAGTCTAAGGAAAACAAGATGGAATAGATGAATCTCCTTCTAGAAAACTAAAACAAAATTCCATTCTGAAGGACAGCTACACATATTTCAAGCATTTTGGATTATGTTTGCTATTTGTTTTCTCTGTTACTCTAAATGATCTTTTAAAAATCATTCTTTAATGCTACTCTGGAAACTATTTGTAGCACTTAAAAGAAAATAATGTTCTTTAGCTAGATTAGATGACATAAGTCCAAATATAAAGCAGCAAGTCATTTTTTAAAAAAAATCTGAAAGTTGAGAGGGGATGGAGCCAAGATAGTGGAGTAAAAGCAGGGACTTGCTTGAGCTGTCCCCCAAACCAAATACCTCCTCCAAATACCTGTAAAAATGACTAAACAAATTATTGAGCAGCAGAACCCACAAAATTACAGAGTGAAACAAATTTCTGGACCTGGAAGGTCAACAGGAAAGGTCTGTTATACCACTCTAAGAGAGGAACAGAATCCAGGGTGGGTTGCACTGGAGCAAACCTGGAGCAGACCTCAGGGGACTGAATCAGAGGCAGTGCGGTGGCTTCCAGACTTCTCAACTCACAAATGCCAAAGACAACTTAGAAGGTCAGTAGGAAAGACCTCTCAGACCTGGGTGAGGGAGGGGAGCTGTCCAGTCCCAGCCCCAGCTACAGGGTGGCAGCAATGGTGGCTGCTTCTGGAGTTCTCAGTCCATAGATGGTGGGGGGATTGAATGGCTGACCAAAGGGGGATTGCAGGGATCTCTTTGCTGGCAGTGAGGCAGAATTATCTTGCTTTGCCTGTGCTCTGATCTTGGTTGCAGTCATGGGTGGCTATACTGGGGCAAGGAAGAGTGATGGCGTGGTGAAGCCTGTGGCAGTGGTGGAGAGGAAATCCTCCTCACAGTTCCAAGGCAGAAAAGAGTGCTTGTGGTCACTCACGGACCAGAGCACAAGCCAGTAGAGGAGTAAACACTTCTCTTTTGATTATACAACCTTGGAAGAGCTGAAAATTTACAGGTTCCTAGAAGTATCTCTGAAGACAGCTGCATAAAACCCCTGAAACTTGGTGTGGCTTGCCCTCCACCCTGGAAGCAGAGTCCTACCTTAACAAAGAGCGAAAAAGTCAAGTAATTGGCTGGGAAAATCAGCAAACAGCATAAAAAAATCCCTCAAACTATAGAATCTTACTGTGGTGACAAGGAGAATCAACTATACAACCAAAAGAAGGCAATAGAGTAATCTAAAGCCTCCAAGAAAAATATGGATGGGTCATGTTCCATGGAAAAGCTCAAAAAGGATTTTGAAAATCAAACAAGAGAAATGATTGGGAAGAGAAATGAGAATGATGTAAGAAAATCATGAAAAATGATTCAACAACTTGCTAAGATATTTGCCCAAAATGCTGAAGAAAATAAAGCCTTAAAAAAATACACTAACTCAAATGGCAAAATAGGTCCAAAAAAACCAATGAGGATAAGAATACCTTAAAAAGTAGAATTGGCCACATGGAAGAGGAGGCCTAAAAACTCACTGAAGAAAATAGTTCCTTAAAAATTAGAATGGAACACATGGAAGCTAGTGACTTTATAAGAAATCGAGAAATTATAAAACAGAACCAAAAAAGCAACTGACCTGGAAAATAGATTCAGGAGAGATAATTTAAATATTATTGGACTACCTGAAAGCCGTGATAAAAAAAAAAAGAGCCTAGACATTGTCTTTCAAGAAACTGTCGTGGAAAACTGCCCTGATATTCTAGAACCAGAGGGGAAAATAGAAATGGAAAGAATCCACCAATCACCTCCTGAAAGAGATCCCAAAAAGAAAACTCCTAGGAATATTGTTTCTCAGAGTTCCCAGGTCAAGGAGAAAATATTGCAAGCAGCCAAAAAGAAACAATTTGAATATTGTGGAAATAGAATCAGGATAGCACAAGATTTAGCAGGTTCTACATTAAGGGATTGGAGGGCTTAGAAGATGATATTCTGGAGGTCAAAGGAGCTAGGATTAAAATCAGCAAAACTGAGTATAAGCCTTCAGGGAAAAAATTGATATTCAATGAAATAGAGGACTTTCAAGCGTTCTTTTTTTTTTTAAATTTTTTTTTAAAGCAATTGGGGTTAAGTAACTTGCTCAAGGTTACATGGCTAGTCATTATTTATGTGTGTCATTATTCATTTTCTGAGGCCGGTTTCGATCTCGGGTCATCCCAACTCCGAGGCCGGTGCTCTTACTTAATGTGCCACCTAGCCGCCCCTGACTTTCAAGCATTCTTGATGAAGAGACCAGAGTTGAATAGAAAATTTGACTTTCAAATATAATATTGAAGAGAAGTATGAAAAGGTAAACAGGAAAGGAAAATCATAAGGAACTTATTAAAGTTGAACTGTTTACATTCCTAACGCGGAAAGACGATATTTATAACTCATGAGACTTTTCTCAGTATTAGGATAGTTGGAGAGGTGAGTTGAATATGAAGAGATGATATTTAAAAAATAAAATTAGGGATGAGAGAGGAATGCACTAAAAGAAGAAAGGGAGGAGTAGAATGGGATAAATTATCTCACATAAAAGAGGCAAGAAAAAGCTTTTACATTGAAGGGGAAGAGGGAGAGGTGAGAGGGAACGAGTGAACCTTAGTCTCATTGGATTTGACTTAAAGAGGGAGTAATATACACACTCATTTGGATATGGAAATCTGTTTTACTCTACAGGAAAGTAGGAGGGGAAAGGGATAAGAGGTGAAGGATGATAGAAAGGAGGGCAAATAGGAGGAGGGGGTAATCAGAAGTAAACATTTTTGAGGAGGGACAAGGTGAAAGGAGAGAATAGAATAAATGGGGAGTGGGATAGGATGGAAGGAAATATAGTTAGTCTTCCACAACATGACTGTTACAGAAGTGTTTTGTATGACTACACTTGTATCGCCCATATTGAATTGCTTGCCTTCTCAGTGAGGGGGGGTGGGGTGGGAGGAAGGGAGAGAATGTGGAAGTTTTAAAAATAAATGTTAAAAATTCTTTTTATGTGCAACTAAGATTTAAGAAATAAGATATACTGGCAATGGGGTATAGAAATCTATCTTGCCCTACAGGAAAATAGAAGGGAAGGGGATAAGAGAAAGAGGGGAGGACAGATTGGAAGAAGGGGTAATCTGAATGCATGTTGGGTGGGGGAAGGGAAGAAATGGGGAGAAAATTTGGAACTCAAAATCTGGAAGTAAATGTTGAAAACTAAAAATAAATTAATAGGAATAATAATAATGACAATAAGACAACTGAAAAATCTGAAAGTTGGAAGTGTTTATGTGTCAGAAAGAATTGTTATATTATAAATATTTTCAAAATCACAATTTTTTGAAACTTTTAACATAAAATCCAAATTTGGATAAATGCAGATCTGTATTTGTTATAATATGAATGACAAAGGTCAAAGTAAAAACAAGAAAATTAAGTCAACTGCTTGCATTCAAATCAGCTGACTTCTATACTTGAAAAAATCTTTATAAAATAATCATCTCAGATCATCAAAGACCTTTTTCCATAGAAAGATAGAATCTTGCAGCATCTCCACCTGTTTTCTCCTGGTATGACACAATTATTTTGTTAGTTACCATTCCCTCTGGATGTATTGCCACATTTGGCTTTGTTGACCTTGGCTGCGACCTGTAGAGTCATTTCAACCACTAGTTAGATTACCTTTTCCTTTACTCTTTTGTTGCCTTTATACCTCTTTGGACTACGAAGTTCTGATTTTCCTTTTCCCAATTTGATGCTCTCTGCATTTTTTTAAATTAAATTTTGTATTTATTTTTAGTAAAGTTTTTATTTTTTCTCTCTTTTATTTTTAGTCTACATCATTCATTTCCACAAGATTTTGAGTTACAAATTTTCTCCCCATTTTTCCCCTACCCACCTCCCCAAAACAGCGATCCCAGTGAATATCCCCTCCCCCAACCTGCTCTTTCCTATATCTTCCCCCATCCCCCTTCTGACTCTCCAGTAGGGCATGGTGGGTCTCTATGCCCCAGTGCCTGTATATCTTATTTCTCAGTTACATGTAAAATAATAATAATAATAATAATAATGATAATATTTTTTTAAACATTTGATTTTAAAACTTTGAATTCCAGATTCTTTCCCTTCCTGCCTCATCACCCACTCTTTTTTTTTTTTTTTCAAGCAATTGGGGTTAAGTAACTTGCTCAAGGTTACATGGCTAGTCATTTTGATTTATGCGTGGGTGCTCATTTTCTGAGGCCGGATCTGATCTCGGGTCATCCAAACTCCGAGGCCGGCGCTCTTACTCACTGCGCCACCTAGCCGCCCCTTTAGGGCAATTGGGGTTAAGTAACTTGCCCAAGGTTACACGGCTAGGTTTTTGTTTGTGCGGATTAGGTGTCGGAGGCCGGCTCCGAACTCAGGTCCTTCTGATTCCAGGGCCGGCGCTCTATTCACTGCGCCACCTAGCCGCCCCGTCATCACCCACTCTTACTGGGAAGATAAACAATTCAATATAGGTTGTACATGTAAACATTTCTATAGTGGATATATTGAGAAAGACTAACTAACTATATTTCCCTCCCGCCTATCCCACCTCCCACTTGTTCTATTCTCTACTTTGATCCTGTCCCTTTTTAAAAGTGTGTGCTTCTTACTTCCCTCCCCCCCAGCTTGCCCTCTCTTCCATCATCCCCCATCTCATTCCCTTCCCCCCTACTCTCCTGTAGGGTGAGATACCCTATTAAGTCATTCCCTCCCTGAGCCAAATTCAGTGAGAGTAAAGCTGACTCATTCCTTTTTGCCTTCCTGTTCTTCCCTCCTTGTAACCATTTTCCCTTGCCTCTTTTATATGAGATAATTTACCCCATTCTGTCTCTCCCCATCTCCTCTCATTACCTCGTAATTTCACCTTTTAAGTATCATCCCTTCCTATTCAACTGGTCCTGTGCCCTCTGTCTATGTATACCTGTACACATATATGCACACACTCACATATGTATTCATATGCCCATTTACCCTCCTATATAGACATATGTGTATGTATACATACATACATATACATGTATATATAACGTACATATATATAATGTATATATACACATTTATATTATATATATTATTATATATAATATATAATGTGTATATATATATATATATATATATATATATATATATACACACACACACACATTTCTATTCCCTTCAACTATTCTCATACTGAAAAAAGTTTCATAAGTTACAATTATTGTTTTTCCATGTAGGAATGTAAATAGTTCAACTTTGATAAGTTCCTTATGATTTCTTTTTCCTGTTTACCTTCTCATGCTTCTCTTGCTTCTTGTATCTGAATGTCAAATTTTCTATTCAACTGGTTTTTTCATCAGGAATGCTTAAAAGTCCTCTATTCCACTGAATGACCAGCTTATATTTTTCTTGGAAGCTTTTGGTGCAGGAGTTCTGATTTGCTGTCTTCCTCCTGTTCCATGCTTTGATCCTTTTTGTCCCCAAAATAGAAGTGTAAAGTTGGATTTCTGTGCGTTCTTTGCTTCCTTTGCTTGATCATGTTGCCACTCAGTTATTTGACTTTTGGGCTTTTTGCCACAGTAGAACTCTGCTGCCAGAGAGGGGACCTTTGTCCCAATTTCTGGGGTTTTCTTACCTGGGGTTTTCTTAGCTGCTGGAGCTAATAGTTGGCTGCCCTCTCTGAAGCTTCCACATGCTCTAGTGAACTGATACAGTAACAAAAATATTGGAAGGACAAACAACTTTGAAAGGCTTAAGAACTCTCTTGGATCAATTCTATGACCACTACCCCAGGGACTAATGATGATACGTATTCCCCTTTTTCTACCTGCTTGAATAAGATATGTTTTTGGACATGGCCAGTTTGGGATATTAGTTTTGCTTATTTGTTACAAAAGTTGTTGTTTTTTTTCCCATTTTAGAGGAAGTGAAAAATAAGTTGAATTTTAAAAAATGCTGAAAGTGAAAAATAAGTTGAATTTTAAAAAATACTCCTCCAAATTGTGGCCTCAGTTTGCTTACACATAGATTTTTGGAGAGGCCATTTCCCTTTTGAAGCTTTGACCCTTTTTGGGGTCCATCAGCCTGCCACTTGGTAGTTCATTCAGTTCTGTACTTTCAGTTCTGAGACTTTATCAAGGCTGGCAGTATCTTGGAAAAGCATAAATTCAAGTCCCCTTTATCTTCTTTGTGACTGAGTATGTTTTAATTGTGCAGTATGCAGCTTTTCCAAAACAAGAAAAATATTCAGCCAAGTCTTTCTTGCTTGTATTACAGCTCAAACTTCCCCTAAAACATTTTATTGTCATCTTGCTGCCTTTCTTGGGCAGATTTTGGGGCCCTTTGGCAAACTCCTCTATGTTGACAATACTTTGTTAAGTTCTCAGTTTGATGATGATAATAGCTGACTAGCATTTATGTAGTACTTTAAGGTTTGTAAAACCCTTTAGAAATACTTCATTTTTTCCTCACAAGAATCATGGAAAGTAGGTGCCTTTATTATCCCCATTCTACAGATGAGGATGAGGGAGACTAACTTGTCCGTAGTTAAAAGGTAGTAAGTGTCTGAGGCAGAATTTGAACTTGGGTCTTTCTGATTCCAAGTCTAGTGTCTGTTCTGGGGTAGGGTGGGAGTCATGGTTGGAAGGCGAGTTGCACTGATAGGCTATTTTGTCAACTCATTTTCGAGAGTGATCTGTATGTACTTTGAGGGTATCTTTAATAAAAATAGAACAAGGAGGCTTTTACAAGTAATTTTCAATAGTGGGCTACATGTTTATAGTAACATACTTGACTGAGAGGTATGGATCTTACTGCTGGTGGATTATAAACAAACATTTGATTTCATGGAGCAAAATGTAGCCTTAAAGGCTTTTCAAAGAGATGTCTCATGCATAAGTTAAGATCATATAAAATTCCTTGATTAGATACAAGCACAGGCATAATTATTTTTAGTGATTCTCTATCCATATCAAGTGAAGCATAAAACAGGGAGATGTAAGCTCATAAGAAAAAAAATCTAATCATTTCTGTCTTTATCTCTGTGGAGATAAAGTGAAAGAAAGATTTGGATATCCTATGTACTATAAGAGCTCCTCAGTGAAATCCATGATCATTTAAGAGATTGACTCAAAAATATAACCAAGAAAAATGAGATTGACAAAGAATGCCTGTTGCCAGGTTATGATAGATAACTAGATAAACTAGTTAGTTCTTTAGCATATCTTTCTTGCATTTCAAAAAGACAGTAAACTGGGTCCAGAATAGAATAGGAAGAAGAAAATGTGCTGTCAGTCAACAGGCATTTATGAAGCGTTTACTATGTTCCAGGCACTGTGCAAAGCACTGGGGATACAAAGAAAGGAAAAACAGTTCCTGCCCTTAAGGAGCTTAAAATCTCATGGGAGAGAAAATCCATACAAGATATGTACATAGTAGTAGATGGAAGGTAGTCTGAGAGGGGGAAGGTATTGGAAGTAGGAAATGTATCCTTAAAGACCTCCTACAAAAAGTAAGATTTGAGCCAAATCTTTAGGGACTCTAGGAGGTGGAGGTGAAGAGGGAGACCATTCCAGGTTTTAATTGAAAGTCAATGAAAAGGCAAGGAGATGGGAAGTGTTGTGTACTAGGAACTAAGACATTTCTGGGTTGTAAATTACCAGGAAGGGAGTAGTAAAGTATGTGAAGATGGAAAGAGAGGAAGGAGCCTATTGTGAATGGCTGTCAGTGTCAAAGATAGAATTTTGTCTTTGGTCCTGGGAACCCACTGGAATTTACTGAATAGGGGATGACTTGATCAGACTTGGGCTTTAGGAAAATCTCTTTGGAAGATGAATGGAAGATGGATTAGAGTGGAGAGAGACTGCAGTCAGGGAGACCCACCAGAAGACTTTTGCCGTAGTCCCAGGATGAGGTAAGAAGGTCCTGTGCCTGGGTAACAGCTTATGTGAATGGAGAAAAGGGGATTGCATTTGAGAAACTGTGCAGAGCTTTCAACTGTCCCAAGTTGTTCAATAACATAAAATTCATGTTTTCAAGTGTTTAAAATTATTGATGCTCTTTTAAACATCACTTCCCAGTACTCATTCTCCTTCAACAATAGAACAAAGATACAGTGATCATATTTGAATGATCATTCCTCATTCCTCATCTGTAGTTTACTACTGAGGATGAGGAAAGTATGTTTTATCTTCTGGAATCAAGACTGACCATTGTATTGATCTAAGCTTTGATATCTTTTAATGTTTTCCTTTATGTTACTGTGGTTATTGTTTTCTTGGTTCTGCTTAAATCACTTTTTGTCAGTCTTCCCAAATTTTCATATTCATTGTTTTCTTTTTGCTTTTTTTTTTTGGAGGGCGATTGGGATTAAGTAACTTGCCCAAGGTCACACGGCTAGGTTTTTGTTTGTGTGTGTTAAGTGTCTGAGGCTGGATCCAAACTCAGGTCCTTCTGACTCCAGGGCCGGTGCTCTACTCACTGCGCCACCTAGCTGCCCCCATATTCATTGTTTTCTTATAATGTATTACTCATGATAACATAATATAATTTCTTCAGTCATTTCCCCAATTCCTGGACACAAAATATTTCCTGGAAAATTCATGCTTTAAACACAATAGTCTTTTTTTTTTTTTGCAAGTAGCCCCTATTAAATTAAAAAAAAATGTGTGTGTGTGTGTGTATATATATATATATTACGTTATATATTATATATATATATATATATATTATTCCCCTCCAATTACATGTTAAGACAACTTAAAACATTTTTTTAAAGTTATGAGTTCTATGGGGCGGCTAGGTGGCACAGTAAGATTAAGACCTTGGAGTTGGGATGACCCAGGATTGAATGTGGCCTCAGAAAATGAGCACCCACACATGACTAGCCATGTAACCTTGAGCAAGTTACTTAACCCCAATTGCTTTAAAAAAAAAGTTGAGTTCTAAAATCTAGCCATCCCTCCCTACTCTCCCTCCTTCCTGAGATGTAAGCAATCAGCTATAGGTTATATATCTGTAATTATGTAAAACATTTCCACATTAGTCATTTTTTACAGGAAGACTTGAATAAAAGAAAAAGAATGAAACAAAGAAAGTGAAAAATAGCATGCTTCAGTCTGTATTCAAATAATATCAGGAGGCAGCTAATAATTAGGGATTTTCTTGAATCATTATATTGCTGAGAATAGCTAAGTCATTCAAATTTCTTCATTGAATATTGCTGTTACTGTGTATAACATTCTTCGAAATCATTTATTCCACTATAATCATATACCACAGCTTGTTTAGCCATTTCCCAATTGTTGGGCATCCCTTTGGTTTCCAATTCTTAGTCACCACAAAAAGAGCTGCTACAAATATTTTTGAACAAATAGGTCCCCCCCCTTTTTGGATGTCTTTACCATATAGACCTAGCAGTGGCAATATCAGATCAAATAGTATACACAGCTTTATAAGCCCTTTGGGCATAATTCCAACAACTCTACCAACAGTGTCCCAGTTTTTACACATCCCCTCCAACATCCATAATTTTCCTTTTTTGTCATATTTGCTAGTCTGATAGGTGTGACATGATAAGCTCAGAGTTGTTTTAATTTGCATTTATCTGAGAGTGATTTAGAGCATTTTTTCATGATTTCTTTGTCTGAAAACTGCCTGTTCATATTCTTTGACCATTTTTCAGTTGGGGAATGCCTTGTATTTTTATAAATTAGACTCAGTTCTCTATATATTTGAGAAACAAGGCTTTTATCAGTGATACTTGTTGCAAAAATTTCCCTAGTTTTCTGCTTCCCTTATGACTTTGGTTGCATTGGTTTTGTTTGTGCTAAAACTTTTAAATTTTACATAATCAATTATCTTTTACCTTATGTAATGCTCTCTATCTTTTGTTTGTTCATAAATTTTTCCCTTATCCATAGATCTGACAGATAAACTATTCCTTGCTCTCCCAATTTTGGTATCATCCTTTATCTTGGTATATGGTGTGAGATGTTGATATGTACCTAGTTTCTGGTTTCCCCACAGTTTTTGTGAAATAATGAGTTTTTGTTCCAAAAGCTTGGATCTTTGTGTTTATCATATACTAGATTAGTATAAACCCCAATAGTCTTCCAGTGATGTTTTATGACTGCAAATACTAGGACACCATAATCTCTGGAAAAAAAATTGTGGGTCACCCAGGGAAAAATAGAGAGACAGATGGTGGACATAAATAGGTTGCATCCTAGTTCCAATGATATATATGATGATGAATAGTATATTATAATATTATAATATATTGATGAATAGGTGCAAAAGATATCATCTGGGGGATGTATGCTTGGAAAAATAGGTCACATAGCAAATGGATGGGCCATATGCTACAATGGTATCCCTGTGATGTTAAAAGACCTAGATGAAAGCCTCTTTGGTGAAGAAATCTATGGAAGATCATGGAAAACTTTCATACAGAGTATGAAAATCTGGATAGATTATGATCTATGCTCTTGGAGTAAGTACCTATGTTATTCAGATCATGAGTATCAATCAAACATTAAGTACCTGCTATAAACTAATCAGTGTGCTAGGCACTGAGGATCCAGAGATAACATTCTAATGAGACAACACGTACATATATAGGTGTATATACATAAGGCATATACAAAGCCTAGATAAGGTGTGCCTACATAGGCCTATAAAGCAGATAACATGTATATATGTAGGTATTTATAAGGCACATTTAAAGCAGAAATAAGAGACATGTACATATATGTGTGTATCTGTACATAACTGCATATGTATATTTATATATGCACATGTATATCACATGTAAAACATATAAGGTAACCTTGGAGAGGAATATAGCATCTTCTCCCCACCCCATAGCTCCTCCATAGTTTTTCTCTCATTTTCCTCTGTACTTTCTCCACTGGCAATCTTTTCTTTCCACTCCAGTTACTTAAATTATCACTTGTGTTCCGCTAACTCCTAAATTGGTATACTCATTCCTAGTCGTGTACCTCAGCTCCAATTCTACATTTCCTATTAGTATGTGTCTGTTTATTGCTTATGTTCTTCTGGAACTTCAAAGTCACCTTAACCAAAACTGAACTTGTATTCCCTTCAAAACTTACCCCCTCTTCTAATTTCCCTGTTTTTATTATTGTACCATGGTCTTTCTAGCCACTTACGCTTAAAGCCCTTGTGCTTTTAATTCTTTCATGTTCCTTCCCATTCCCCCTATAAATCCCATGGCTGATCTTCCCTCTAGAATACTTACTGAATCTTACCATTCTTTTTTATTTACGTTGCCATAGTTCTAGTTCAGATCTTCTCTGGATTCTCATAATTTCTTGGTTTCCAGGCTTTATAATTTTTCTTCTTTCTAGTTACATAGATGTCATAATAATTTTCCTAATAATGTGAAGGTTAAATCACACCATTCCCCAATTCAGAAACCTCCATTGGCTCCCTGTTGTCTCCAGGATTATTACAATCTTCATAGCTTGGCATTTAAGACTTTATGTGTAGCTTTCTATCACTCTACTCCTGTACTTGGTACCTCAGCCAAACTTGACTTACTCAGTTGTTTTTGTCGTGTCAGGCTCTTTGTGACCCCATTTGGGGTTTTCTTGGCAAAGATATTGGAGTGACTTGCCATTTCCTTCTCCAGCTCATTTGACAGATGAGGAAACTAAGGCAAACAGGGTTAAGTGAAATGCCCAGGGTCACACATCTGGTAAGTGTCTGAGGCCAAACATGAGTCTTCCTGATTTCCAGTCCAGTCCTCTATCCACTGTGCCACCTAAATGCCCCAAACTTAGCTAAGTTTGCCTAAATTCCTTAGGCAAAGGCCATGTCCCATGTCTGACAGGCAATCCTTCTACATCTCTGCCTGTAGAAAACTTTCCTTCAAGGCCCAACTCAAGTGACATTTCCTCAGAAACTTTCCTTGATTTCTATCAAACACTCAACTAAAAATGGTGCTTCCTGTAAGACTTTGTCCAGACCTTCCTTTATTCATGTCGCATTCTACTTTGGATTGCATTTCTATGGATCTTATCTGCCAACTAGGTTGTTAGTGTGAAAACAGAGACCTAGCCGATAGAAGACTTTTAAAAATATGTGTGTTAACTTCAGCCAGGTCAGTTTGGGGGTGGACCCTCAAAGAGACACTAAATAACCAGTTTACCTGGAGTAGAGAAAATGTTTTATGTCCTTGAAACAAATCCTTGAAATAGATGTGAAGGCAGAGAGAGTTGCCTGGTGAGTTGGTGCCTTCATTTGGTGAGATGCTCAGCACAGATTGAGCTTGATTCAGCAAGGAGATAGCCAAAAATGTGAATCATAGGTTGCTCAATGATTTGATGGTTGAGTAAGATGATGGTGGTCAGTTTCAACGACTAAACTGATAGGTTGGGTGGTATTTAATGGTTCTGTGTGTTTTGTTGTTCAGTTGTTTTCGACTTTTTGTGATCCCATTTGGGTTTTCTTGGCAAAGATATTGGAGTTGCCATTTCCTTCTCTAGCTCATTTTACAGATGAGGAAACTGAGGCAAATAGGGCTACACAGCTAGCAAGTGCTTAACACTAGGTTTGAACTCAGGCCTTTTTCTGACTCCAGGCCTGACATTCCATCCACTGCGCCACTTAGCTGCAAGTGTAAAGCAGACTTGAGAATAGTTGTTCCACCAGTGAGTCAACAAACACTTATTAGGTGTTTGCTGTATTCTAGGGAGCTAAGAGCCTTAAAAGGCATAAATAGGCCCTGAAAGAGCTCTCAGTCTCCTATACAGTGTACAAACAACTATACACATTCAAGATAACTTTCTGTCTAATGAATTGGAGGTATGCACTTACATTAAGGGAGATGGGAAAATCTTGCAGAAGACGTGATTTTTGCTGATACTGGAAGAAAGCCAGGATGCAGATACCGAGAGGGAGAGCATCCAAAGCCTGGGGAGAACCAGCAAATACACCTGGGAGGAGGAGTGGTGAAACACAAGGAAGCCAGTGTCATTGGATCATAGTAACAGTGTGATGCAAAATGGAGTTGGTGGAACATTGGAACATGTGAAGAATTTAGTAGAGACCCCCTAGTTTGCATGCTAATTCTGACATTAAATTGTGGGGTGCTGGGAGGGAAATATAAGCAGTCTTTTACAATATATCTACTATGGTAATGTTTTGCATAGATATACATGTACAACACATACTGAATTGCTTATCTTCTCAGAGGGAGTGGGTGACAAGGGAGAAAGGGAAGACTGAAAATCGAAGTTTCAAAATTAAATGTTTCATAAGATGTCCAGGCAGTGGGGCTCAGAGATTCACCTTGCCCTAATGGCAAAGTCAAGGGATGGGAGAAGATAGGCAGAGAGCAACGATGAGGATATCCAGTGACCGCTATTCTGGGGTGGTGGGTAGAAAAATGGGGAAAATGTAACTCATAATCTGGTGGAAATGAATGATGTAAACCAGAAGTTAATAAAGCATTTGTTTAATTAAAAAAATAATAAAAAAATAAAAGATTAAAAAAAATAGTGGGGTGCTTCCCAGAACCCCAGTTTCTTTTTTTTTTTTTAAACAAATGCTTTATTAACTTCTGGTTTACATCATTCATTTCCACCAGATTTTGAGTTACAGTTTTTTCCCCCCATTTTTTCCCTACCCACCACCCCAGAGTAGCAGTCCCACTAGATATCCCCTCATCCAATCTGTTCTCTCCCATATCTTCTCCCATACCCCCTTCGACTTTGCCATTAGAGCAAGGTGAATCTCTGAGCCCCAGTTCCTGGATATCTTATGAAACATTTAATTTTAAAACTTCGATTTTCAGATCCATTCCCTTCCTCCCTTGTCACCCACTCCCTCTGAGAAGATAAGCAATTCAGTATGTGTTGTACATGCATAGCTATGCAAAACATTACCATAGTAGATATATTGTAAAAGACTGCTTATATTTCCCTCCCACCCATCTCACCTCCCACCTGGTCCATTCCCTACTTTTATCCTGTCCCTCTTTGATAGTGGGTACTTCCAACCTCCCCTCCCCCCAGAATGCCCTCCCCTCCATCATCCCTCCTCTCATTCCCCTTTCCCCTACTCTCCTGCAGGGTGAGATATCCCATTTAGTATGTATGTGATTCTCTCCTTGAGCCAACTTCAGTGAGAATATGGTTTTGCCTTTTTGCCTTCCTGTTCTTTCCCTCCCCTACAACTACTTCCCCTTGCCTCTTCTACATTCCCCTGCCCTGTCCCTCCCCATCTCCTCTTGCCACTTTCCTCTCTCACCTCTTGACTTCACCCCTTAAGAATCATCCCTTCCCATCAAATTCAACCTGTGCCCTCTATCTATGTATACCTGTAAACATATATACACACATTCACATATGTATTCATATGTCCATATATCCTTCTTCAATTATTTTCATAATGAGAAAGGTTTCATGAGACATAGTTATTGTTTTTCCATGTAGGAATGTAAATAGTTCAACTTTGATAAGTTCCTTTTGATTTCTTTTCCTTGATTACCTTCTCAGGCATCTCTTGCTTCTTGTGTCTGGATGTCAAATTTTCTATTCAACTCTGTTTTTTTCCTCAAGAGTGCTTAAAAGTCCTCTATTCCACTGAATGACCATATTTTCCCCTGAAACAAGATACTCAGTTTTGCTGGGTAGGTGACCCTTGGGTTCAGTCTCAGCTCTTTTGCCCTCTGTAATATCATATTCCATGCCCTTTGATCCCTCAGTGTAGAAGCTGCCTGGTCCTGTGCTATTCTGATTGTGTTTCCACAATATTGACATTGTTTCTTCCTGGCTGCTTGGAGTATTTTCTCCTTGATCTGGGAGTTCTGGAACCTGGCTATAATATTCCTAGGAGTTTTCTTTTTGGGATCTTTTTCAGGAGGTGATCTGTGGATTCTTTCAACCTCTTATTTCCCCCACTGGGTGTAAAACATCAGGGCAATTTTTCTTGAGAATTTCTTGAAGGGTGATTTCTAGGTTCTTTTTTTGATCATGGCTTTCAGGTAGTCCAATAATTTTTAAATTATCTCTCCTGGATCTATTTTCCAGGTCAGTGGTTTTTCCCATAAGATATTTCACATTACCTTCTAATCTTTCGTTTGTTTGGATCTGCTTAACAGCATCTTGATTTCTCATAAAGTCATTAGCTTCCATTTGCTCCAGTCTAACTCTGAAGGAATGAATCTCCTCAGTGAGCTTTCGAGATTCTTTTTTCCATCTGGCAAATTTTGGCTTTTTAAAGCATTCTTCTCCTCCTTGCCCTTTTGGGCCTCCTTTGCCATTTGAGTTAGTTTTTTTAAGGTGTTATTTTCCTCATTCAGGCTGTTGACCCTCATTTCATACTTTTCTTGCATCTTTATCATTTCTCTTCCCAATTTTTCCCCCACTTCTCTCATCTGCTTCTTAAGGTCCTCTATGGCCTGTAGCCAGCTTGTATTTTCATTTGAGGCTTTTGGTACAGGAGTTCTGACCTCACAGTCCTCCATGCTTTGATCCTCTTTGCCCCTAAAATAGGAGTCCAACGTTGAGTTTTTCTGTATATTTTGTTTCTTTTGCCAAGGCATGTTGCCACTTAATTACTTGATTTTGGGGCTTGCTGCCACAGTAAGATTCTGGCACCAGAAAGGAGAGCTTCCGCCCAAACGTGGGGTCTTCACAACTTCTGGAGGTTCGGTGGCCTCTGCAAAGCCTCCACCCACTCTGGCAAATTGGATACACACCCCAAACTTCCCCTCCAGACTACAATCCAGTTCCAGGCAGTTTAAAGCAAGAGCGATTAACCCCCAGACTGATTGTTGGATCTCCCTACAGTTCACAGACCAGGAGCTAGAGCCGCCACTGACACTGCAAAATGGCTTCTGTGCCACTTCTTCAGCGGCTTTTCGCCCCCAGGGGAGGAAGCCACGCATTCCCCAAATACTGGTCCCAAAGTCTATAGGGCACTAACCTCTCACTTTGTCCTAGGCATATCTGTGCTGATAATTCTGGAATTGCTGCAGCTGCTGGTGTTCTGGGGTCCCTCGAGCCGGCTGCTGGCCCAGCCACCCTGGGGCTAAAACTGCTGCTCATGCGGGCCTGGGCTCAGCTCCCAGTGTGCTGTGCTGCCTGCTCTCAGAGCCCTGTGCTGGCCGCTCCCTGCAGGGCTGCTGGCCTGTCCTCAGCAGGAGGTTAGCTTCTCTGTATCGTTCTGTGGGTGCTGGGGCTCCAGAAGTTGTTTAGAGTCCCCTTTTACATTATTTGGAAGTTGTGTGGGGCAAAGCACCTTGGAAGTGCTGTTTCTACTCTGCCATCTTGGCTCCGCCCCCTCGCAATTCCCCAGTTTCTTGATTTATAGAATAAAGTAATAACATTTGCACTATATGCCTTTTAAGATTTTTGGGAAGAAAATACTTTGTGAACACAAAACACACTACATAAATGTGAGCTGCTGATCAATATATTAACAGCATTTTATTTGAAATTTTTTGAAAGAGTCTCCAGTAAAAAGAGGTATAAAAAGTCACTTAGCATGTATTTATTGCCTTAAATTTTTGTTATGTCTTTCCACATTATGTGTGGCTATATGGCACTTGTTAGCTAATGTCCATAAATAATAAGGTTATACTAGGTGAAAGGATGAAGTGGAGGGGTTGGCTATACTTGAGCTTCATTGCGGTAAATGAGCATGGGGTGAAAAAGGAAGTGGTGCTGCTGGGTAATAAAAAAAAGGTTAGAGGCTCATATTCATATATTGGCACAGTTGGCGGGAATGGTGGAGAGGTCTGTCCCTTCCCTTTTACCTCTGCCCTCCTCTGTATTGCAGTTTGGGGTTATCTATTTCACTTCAGGTATATTCTGGATTTCTACTTCATTAAATTTAAAGTGTATAAGAAAGTTGAGGTGGTGGAAGGTGTCAGCCTGAGCAAGTTTAGTACTAATATTCTGGACTGAATTTCCTATTTTGATAAGAATTATTCATCCAGGGATTGACTTTCATTCTTTCTTTTTTAAATTAAAAAAAAAATTTTTTTTGCTTTTTGGAGGGGGGAGGATAGGGCAGTTGGGGTTAAATGACTTGCCCAATGTCACACAGCTAGTTTTGTTTTGTGTTAAATGTCTGACTTTTCTTTTTTGACCAGAATCCGTAAGCTCATTCTGACTTGTGTGTCCAGTTATTGACTGAAAATTTTCTTTTGGGATGAATGGGTTCTGAGAGAAGTCAGGCATTGTGGTCCATTGGACAGAGGGCTAGATTGAGCATCTGAAGACTTGTTTCTTTCTGCTACTTAGTCCTGTGTGACCTCAGGGTAAGTCACTTAAACTCTCAGTTTCCTCATTAGTAAGATGTCTCCTTCTCTAGCTCTAAATATTTGATTCTGTGGTCCTGTTTTATTTTTTCTCTCTTTTTTTGTTGTTGTTGGAGGAAATGGCTTTTTACTGAATCGGGTGTAAGTCTGCATTCCTCTTCTCAGAATCACCAGCTTGTCATACCTGCACAGGCTTGTCCTGCATGATTTGGGAATTGATTGGCTTGACATCACTAGGCACTCACTATTCCTCTATGCCCTTGAAGGACTAGGTTTGTGTAGTGTGGAAAGAGAACATATTGAGAGACTTTCCACTTTTGTTCCTTTGCTTTCCTTCTTTTCTTCTGTTTATTTTGTAAAAGAACCAAGTAGTAGGAACCGTATAAGGGTTCCTGGGCAAAGTGGTTTGGGGCTGAAGTTATGAAGCCCAAGGAAAACTAGCCTGATTGTCCCTTCCCTAATCCCAGTTTCAAGGTTAATATAAAGGACAGTACTCTTTTTTGCCCTGGGAAAATCTGTCAAAGTCTTTCCAGCCTTGCTGCACAGATGAGATTACTTTACTCCCAGCTGATTCTGTTCCTCTTTCTGTTTTCCCATTAGCCCTGGTGAAGGAAGGAAAGTCCATTATGGAATTCTCCACCTAATACTAGGGAGGGCTTTCTACTCCTGTCTCCACCCTCCCGAGTTGGGGTGGGTCACAAAATAATTATTAGGGCACTAGATGAGGAAAAAAGAAAGCTTTTTTTTTTTTTTGAAGGAGAATTTGGACATCCTTTTGTAGTGGGTCAGTGTATTGCTCCACCACTGAAGTCTTCCTGTCTGCTCATGTTGATGTAATGTTGATTATCTGTTGCTCTTTGTTCCATTTTCTGGGGAATATTAATAGGATGAGGAAACCTTTCAGGTGAGAGGTTTGTAGCCTAGGTATTCAGGTATGTGGCAATGAATACCTTGGAGCATTTTTTTTAAAAGAATTACAGAATGTTGAAGCTTCTTGAGATCTTGAAAATTATCTAAGAGTATCTCCTTATCTTATGCCTGAGGAAACTGAGGCCCTGGTAGGTGAAGTTATTTTGATGGGGCACACACAACCTTAAGACTTATGTACTTTGCTATTTTTAAAATACCTACTTTTTTTTTTTAAAGTACAGAGCCTTTTTCCCCCTCCAAGAACTGTGTATTTTGATGTATTTTTGGAGGGAGTTGTAAATATAGCTTACTGACAGATGAAAATTTCAGCTTTCTATTTAGCTTCTTGCTGCCTTCTTTTAGTATAGTTTAGAAAAAATTAAGTTCTATTAAACTTTATTATCAACAGAAACCATTACTATATGGTCATTAAATTGAGCTTCTGTAGAAAGAAAAGTTCATGTACCTGGAAAAGGGAGTTCATTGGAAGAGAAGGAATGCAAAGCTAGTGTGGTTGATTACATCAATCTCCTTGACTTTTGAGGAAGGTACCAGAATATTGGTGGAATGCTTAGTGTTCAGAATCATCTAAAGAAATTCCATGTTTTCTTTTGGGTATATGTAAAAATAGCTCTAACTTTTGAATCCACAGCTAAAAAAAAAAGGTTAACTGAGACAGGAATTTAGGGTGTACATTTTAAAATAATCCCTCTGTTTTGACTTGACCTTTCCTTGGACAAGAACGGGAAACTCATGGGTGGAGGGGTTACTCAGGAAAGGCAGCTTCGGATTAAGTTTTAAAAGGAAGAGAAGTTAAAGTTGTGGTTTTTTTTCCTCCATATTTTGGGAATGTAAATAATAAAATCAGAGCAGACAACCTTCTTAACCTTTTTCTGTTTAGCCATAGTTCTTGTTAGTGGTTCTCCTATTAAGAGCCAAATTCTCTCTCTACTGGCTCTCTTTATGGCATTTTATTTATGTCCTCCCGGTCTTGACCTTCATCATCCTTAGCTTCGCTGAATCATTGGTACTGTTGACCACACTATAGAATAGTACTCTCATAAATCAGGACCAGGAAGGCCCTCGGAGTTCATCTAACCCCCTCCGCCCTTACACACATAAGGAAACAGACTTGTAGAGTCTTAAGTGGCTTGCTCAAGGTTCCTACAAAGGTAGGAATAGTCAGTCAGTCTGAATTTGAACCCAGATTGACCATTCCTTACTTTTTGCTACTCTTTCTTCTTCTTGGCTTCGTTGATGATGTCTTTTCACAGTTTTCACCCTTTTGCCGGTATCCTAAATTTTAGTGTCCTTGGCTTTCTTTCTATCACCTCTCTATTTTCTTTTCTGTGCCAGGTGATTGACAGATCTATTTCTAGATCTAATGTCCTCTCATCATCCCTAGTACAGACTTTACAATTCCCTTTGGATACTTTCCCTCATGGTGATGTGAGGTAGTTAGTGCAAATTGTCTCATCTCTGTTTTACAAATGAGGAAACTGAAACCCAGAGAGTAAGGAACTTCTCCATGATTGCACAGTTGGGGTAAGATTCAGGTCTCTGATCCCTAATCTCCTTGGATACCCAGGGTTCCCGACTCTATGATGAGGGCTCTTTACATTATTTCACACAGCCTTCCTGGATTGCAGAGTCCTTAAGGCCGTGGTGGCATGTTAATTACATCCTCGTATTTTCCCAATACCTGACATATACTTTGACATAAAAAACACCTGATAGATGTTTGGATTGAACTGAACTGAAACATCTTCTAAAAGGAGTTTTGTAGCATGTCATGTGTTTTTCATCATGCCATTTAAAGGTGTCATAGTCCCCAAAGTGTCAAAGTTTTGTACTCTTCAGTACTGTTTTCTTTACTCCAACTGAATATGTTTAGAGAACTGTGCCTTTGTGGTTACTATTACCGCTTTTCTTTGTGACAAAATGACAGCTCCAAGTTGCTTATAAGAATTACACAGCCAGCAGAGGCTAGGTGGCTCTGTGAATAGAGCACCTGCCCTGGAGTCAGGAGGACCTGAGTTCGAATCCAGCCTCAGACACTTAACACTTAATACTCAGACACTTATTAAATACTTAATACCCATGTGACCTTGGGCAAATCACTTAACTCCAGTTGCCCTCCAAAAAGCAAAAAACAAAAGGGAAAATATATTTCCGTGAGCAACTGAGAGTAGCAGTCAATTTCAGAAATTTTATACCTTGTATAAACTATATCAGATTGCTTACCTCAGGGAGGGGGGAGGGAAAGAAGGGAAGGATAGAATTTGGAACTCAAAACTTAAAAAGCAAAATTAAAAATTGCTTGTATGTGTGATTGGAGGAAAGATAAAAATTTTTTTTAAAAAAGAAGTTTCATGCATTTCCATTATTCCACTCTTAAAATGAATGTATTCAGGGATTTTTTTGTTTATTATTTTCCTGCCTTCACTCCATAAATGAGCCACACTATTAATTTCTTAATAGATGGTGGATAAATGCTGTGAAAATAATAGTTGCTTGTTCATGTAGCATTTTAAAGTTTATAAAAGTGACTTATATGCCTGATCTTTTTGACCCTTATAATTGGCCTTTGAGCTAAGTGCTGTAGGAATTATTATTGTTGAGATCAGGAAACTGAGGCTCAGGAGGACTGTGGCTTGATCTTAGTCACAAAATTAGTCAATGTAAGAGCTGAGATTTAAACTTGTCTCTGAGTCTAACACTATATCCACTAGGCTAGACTTTGCTTATCTTTGTGATGCTTTTTACTTTTCTATGTATGTACATATAATTTAAGCATAAGATTTCTGTACTTGTTCTGTTTACTGGGAGCAGGAAAGGTGCATGTGGGGGGTAATAAAAAAGATTCTAGGCAGATTATATAGAAGATGCTATTATATATTATAGTATATATTATTATGTATTACAACATATAAAATGTGTTAATGGATTATATAGTATATGCACATTATATATTATTCTTTGTTCCATGTAATGGTTACATTCCTTTTGGGATTATTCAGGAATAGAAGTAACTCAGGTTAGCTTATGTGGATAGCAGGTTCATTTATGTGATCTAGAGTTTTAGAACTTTTACTCTTTTTCTCTATAAAGAAAATATATTGACATTCTTTTGAGTTTATATTTTTGGTGATGAAAACCTGGAAGTATCGTGATAAAAAGAATATCTTATGATATTTCCAGATGAGACATGTTACAATGGGTTAGATGGTTTAGCTGCTGTCTGAAGTCAATTGATTGTTATTCTTTCCTTCTTTTGAGGAAATTACTGCCTAATTATTGTTTTTTAAGACACACACATACACACATACATTTTGCTTTCAGATTATGTTTTAAAAATTAACAAGGGACAAAGAAATATCTGTTGAATACAACCATGATAGAGGCCTGAAATAGCTTATAAAAGGTTAAACTTTTACAGTCACTTAAAAAAAAGTGCCATTTTCCTGTGAATGGTAACATCCTTAGAATAAACAAATAGATGCCCACTATGTTTAAAGCACTGAACTATGCACTTATTTTGGGAGATAAAAGATAAATAAGACTTTGTCTTACTAGGCAGTCACTTGAGGGAAGGCTTCATGAGTCAGTCAATGTTTGAGCTATGTCTTGAAGAATGGAAAAGATTTTATTAGATAAGAATAGGGAATATTGGAAAACATGAGACCTGTTTGTGTAATCTCAGTTCCCATAACCTGCTTTTCCATTTCATGTCCACCATATATAGACATAGTTACACCCTGATCTTGCCATCACCCACAATTGTTCCATGATCCAGAGCTCTAGAATTCCTTTATTTAATAATTATCCCTCTCCATGCTTTATTACTCCTAAACCAGTGGTTCTTTTTTTTAATTTCCAAAAGAATTCATATATGTATATATATCACATATATATAAACACACATATATGAAAGAATGATCTAAATTTATTTATTAGTTTTCAACGTTCATTTCCACAAGATTTTGAGTTACAAATTTTCTCCCCATCTCTTTCCTATCCCTCACCCCAAGATAGCAAGCATACTGAGTACCCCTTTCCCCAATCTTATATCTCTCTTATGTCCTCTCCCATCCCTTCCTTACTTTCTTGTAGAGCAAGATGGATTTCTGTTCCCCATTGTCTGCATATCTTATTTCCCAGTTGCACTTAAAAATCAATTTTTAACATTTTAAACCAGTGGTTCTTAACCCAAGGTAGATGATCTTTTTTTAAAAAAAGATTTTAATGATTATTTCAATATACTTCCTCTGTAATCCTATGTTGTTCATTTTATGCATTTAGAAATATTATTCTGAAAAGGGGTACGTAAGCTTCACTAGATTGCTAAAAGGGTTCATATTAGAACATTTGTTCTAAGCCTGTTCTTCTTTACTCTGATGTCCAATCCATCCAGTCCCCAATAGTTCTCTCATACTTAAATGTTGCTGATTGGAGCTTGAGTCAACAACCCTGACTTGGGTCTATTGGGATTGAGTCATCTCACCTCATTGCATTGTTGCAGCAAGGCAATATTTTTACCATTCCCTAAATGATTTTGTGTCCCACTTACACCACTACAGTAGTTCTCCAATGCTACCACATTCTTGTATTTTAGTCTTTCGTGTGTGTGCTTTATGTTCCCCTTAGATTATAAGCTCATTCACTGTGTCCTCAGTGCAACCCAAGAAACATTTGTCATTTGCTGAATATTTAAGCAGTTTGCCATAGAAAGATTAATAGGGCATCAGTATGTCCAGCATCAGCTGGAGGGGGAAGAGCCAAGACAGCTAAGATTCAAATGATAGTATTGAAAAGGGAAATGGAAGAAGGGGCAATGAGTCACTCATTAAGAACGAGGGGGCAGTTATGGGAGATAGCTAGTTGCTAAGCCTTCAAGGATTTTTCTCTGCTTTCTGTTTCTGGTCTGTAAGGGAAAAGAAGAGAAACATGAAGAAACAGGAACTGTGACAGATTGGGTTTCCCTTTACAGGCACTCTCTAGGTAATTAGAGCTAACAGTAGGAGGCAATTAAGTTTTGGTTTTTTTTTTCACTGAGAAACCAGGTCAGTGGGTGAAGGCTTAGACATGGCTCTGAAGCCAGAAAGAGTACCAAAGCTGTAAGCCAGGTAGGTATAAGAGTCTAGCAAGGGGGCGGCTAGGTGGTGCAGTGAATAGAGCGCCGGCCCTGGAGTCAGAAGGACCTGAGTTCGGATCCCACCTCAGACACTTAATCCACACAAACAAAAACCTAGCCGTGTAACCTTGGGCAAGTTACTTAACCCCAATTGCCCTAAATGGGTGGCTAGGTGGCGCAGTGAGTAAGAGCGCTGGCCTCGGAGTTGGGATGACCCGAGATCAAATCCGGCCTCAGAAAATGAGCACCCACACACAAATAATGACTGGCCGTGTAACCTTGAGCAAGTTACTTAACCCCAATTGCTTAAAAAAAAAAAAAAGAGTCTAGCAGGGCCAGAATAAAGCAATGCAGAGGAGAGAAAGCTTTTCTTGATGGTATAAAAGAAAACTGAGATTTAGTTAAGTGGTGATTGATAACAGTTGAGTTTAGTTAACTACTTAACCTAATTAGTTGGTTTTTATTTAAGCTTGTTTGAAATTGCATTTTGAAATGTTCATGAAAATATTAGTGATTAATGAGTAATTTGGGCAAAAACAATTATTTTAAAGTTTTTTTAAACATAAAAAGGTTAAACGGATGGATCGTGTGCCTTTTATTCATATTTTGGGAGACATTTCTCATAACACCTCTGTTTATTTGGTGGCAGCTACTAGGATTGTAGGCACAATTCCTAATGGTAATTAATTACTTCTAACATTTTGTACCTTGAAAGTTCAACTTTATTTAATGATGATCTTTTCACTTGCTCATACAATATACAAATACAAAGCTTATACAATGGTAGGACATATATTATTTACTAATAACCTTCACTTATAACACTAACTCACGCTTTAACAAATATGATCTTTCTGTAATTTATAGCCACAAATCAACATATAGAGCGTGATCATAAAGGAATGTGACTTAATTTTTTTGTAGGGTTTATCACCATACTCTGAATACACTTATAAACTGAGTTTTAAAGGCATTTTGAGCTTTGAAAAGCAGCATCATTTGAATAGTTTCTCAAAGTGACTCTTTTGAAAGATGGTGATCATTAAAATCGTTACTTTTATATTAAAAGTCATTCCTATTCCTTTATGGTTGTACCTTAATGTATATAGCTAGACAGTATAATACAGCAGTCATTCAAACTAATTTTATAAATGTGCATTTGGCTTATTTTGTTAGGTCTAGCTGTATATGCCGTTTATCAGTGTCATTTCTTCTATTCCACAAATCCCTCCCCATTGTTCTTTTGGGAATATATGGCTGTTAGCAACAGTGACAGTTGTTTCAGACCCTTAAAAGGTGAATCTGAACTTTCCTGGGCCTGCTGTTTCTCACCCATGTGTGATGCACATTCACCCAACTACTGCTGTACTTGTACAGACTTCCTGTTTGCTTGCCTAGCTAATGCTGTTAGCATTCAAGGGACTACCTTTGGATTAAGGCTGCTGAATTGCCTGCTCATCCCCACCTTGCCACATCTTCAAGACTGTCCAGGGTTGCACCGTTTTTTGACATCTTAGGTCTTTTAGAGGCAGGGAAAGAGGAGGGCTGACCCTGATAACTTTCAGCTTCCAGTCAGTAACACTTTCAGACTGCTTATGGTCTACTCTCTTCTCTTTTAATTGTTCCTTGCTCCAAATTATTCCTTCTTTTCCTCTTCTTCTTTTTTCTCCCCCTTCCCCTTTTCTCCTTCTCCTCTCCCATTGTCTTTCTCTTCTTCTCCCTGTATGATTTTGGGCAAATTACCCCTCAGACTGGTGGCTTGGTCCCCCTACAGTCTGCAGGCCAGGAGCTGAAGCTGCAGTGTCTCAACAGCTTTTAGCCCTGGGGGCAGAAGTCTAGGCTCTCCCAACTACTGCACTGACCTCTCACTTTGTTCTTGGCATCTATGTGTTGGTAATTCTGGAAATGGCCACAGCTGCTGGTGTTCTGGAGTCCCTTCAGCCTGTATTTGGTCAGGCCGGCCCTGGGGCTAAGACCCCTGGCTCATGGGGGCCTAGGCTGGGCTCCCAGAACACTGGGCTGGCTCCTCCCTGCTGGGCTGCTGGGCTGTCCTCAGTGGGAAGTTAGCTTTTCTGTGTCATTTTGTGGGTTCTGTAGCTCCAGCGTTTGTTCAGAGGCCCTTTTTACATGAATTGGGGAAGGTGGACCGGGGAGCCTAGTGGAAGTCCTGTTTCTACTCCGCCATCTTGACTCCGCCCCCAGTCCTCACTTTCTGATCTTCTTTGTTTAGGCAAATGTTCAGATTTGGTGATGTTTGTGAATTTCATAATCAGAAAATTTTAAAAACTTCTTCCTTTCTTTTCCTGCTTTCTCCATTCTTCCTTTTTTTTTTCTCAGAGGTCCTGGACTTAGGTTGTTTCCATGCATTATAGCATTTTAAACATCCTTAATATTATCCGTATTATACAATTATATGTATAATTGAAATGTACAAAATCTTAAGTCTGGTCCCATTGACCTTCCAATTGACACAAACTGATTGGTATTTCTGATTTTTTTGTGTGAGGAGGAGGATCTTTGATTTAATTGGTGTGGGGTTCATTATATCCTTAAATATTTCATCTTCTTTCCCCTTCAGGGCAAAGCTAGTATAATAGAGGTCCTGGACTATCAAATGTCTAGTCAGTTCTTGCCGTAAAAGTTATGGATTCCAGCCATGTATGGCTTAAGGAAAGTTATGAGTCAGAACTGGGGATTTACAGTCCAAAGTTCTTTGACCTTTCCTTCCATAATACTGAGTAAAAAAATAATCAGTGATATGTAGTAGCTTGCTGTTGAAAGAACAGACTGTTTTAGTTTTTTTAGTTTGGAACAGATTTTTTTAGTTTGGAATGATACTGAATAGGTAAATAATTTGTTCAGTAAGAACCATATAGTTTCCTGTACCAATGAAATCATCAGTCTGGTCCTTTAAAAAAAATGACATATACTAAAACTTAGAAGCCCTGGGCCTTCCTGGAATTTTAATTTAGAATACTGTTAATTTACAGATAGAGTACCTTCTATACCTCATATCTTACACCAGGTAATATGTTAGAAGTGAGATGAGGTAGAGATTTTTCTTATCTTGTTCTAAGATTCTATCCAAAAAATTTATCCCATTTTGAGGTTACTTGGAATATTTCCTCACTTTCCTGTGGTACTATTATCGGGGGTAACCTTTATACTCATTACCTTATCTTCTCTCCACTGCTACCCTGTGGTCAGATGAAGCAGGTATGTATGGAGTTTGAGCATAGAATCAACCTTATATCCATGAAAAAAGTCAAGATCAGGTTCTGAATCACCTACCTGTGATACTTGTGTACATTGAAATTGCTGTTTGCCTAAGAGGTACTTGCCATGCCAGAAGCACACCTGAATCTACACTGAAAAATTGTCAGAAGATTACCTTTTTTTGTCCTTTCGGAACATATTTCTTGTGAGTCTTGAAAAATGCATTTTTTTTTGCTTATCTTTGGATTTATCAGTGACCCAGCAGAATTGCAATCAAGGAGATTGTGTGATGTATTGGGATGACTATGCTGTATGAAGTTGTTCTATGTGTCATAAGAAAAATTTTAGATTATCAGTGTTTCATAACTTACTTTGGAGCAATTCACCTTGAAAGATATTGTCAGCCAAACTCCTCTGCAAAATCCCTGCTCAACATGGCATGGAAGGTGATTGGGTTCTCAAAGTCTTGTGCAATCTTTGGCAAGTCTTGTCAAGTTGTAAAGTCTTTAGGTATGGGCCCAATATCTTCCTGGTACCAGCCTAAATCTAGAGGCTCAGCAATAGAAAGTTGGACATCAGATTGAGAATTTTTTTTTTTTTTTGCTTTTTGGAGGGCAATTGGGGTTAAGTAACTTGCCCAAGGTCACACAGCTAGGTTTTTTTTGTATGTGTCTGTGTTGAGTGTCTGAGGCTGGATCTGAACTCAGGTCCTCCTGACTCCTGGGCCGACCCTCTCCTCACCACACCACCTAGCTGCCCCAGGAAAATACTTTTGTCCTCACAAATTCAATAAAGTCTACTAAAATGTAGAGGGGTTATGGTATTTGTTGGTGGAAGGGACGCCTAGATCAGTGCAGCCATAGATTTCTCAGCTGTTGAAGAACACACTTCCAAAATATGATTTAATAACAGAATCCAGACGTCTTCCGAAGGTAGCTGTTTCTTTTCCCAGCATTTTCTTCCCTTTGAAAGGAAAGACTAGACTATAAAAATAAAATAAAGTGCTGCCAGCATTTCTTGACGAAGATTAAATTCCCTAATTTGCTACCTCAGCATGTCAGGGAAGTAACGAGGTAATTGGAAGGGTTGATGATTATCAACATCATTGACAAACATTTATGGAAATACCTGCTGTGTGTATGAAATCTAAGTGGGATCTATGGGGAGCTGTGACCATAGAGGGATATGTTCATTCCTCTCAAAGAGTTTTGTCTAAAGAGAAAGTAAATCGTTCACTTTCTACTTATGTTTAAGTTGGAAGAGACACCTCTGACCTCTGGTCAAGTTCCAAGAAGCTTCTTAGATTGTCTTACAGCAATATCATTAAAGCAGCCATTTGTTTTAAAGTTATAGCTAAGGATGAATTTATTAGTCAACTTTTTTTGTCTTTTGAGTAGGAATTTTTTTACGTTGATTAATATTTTGATAGAACTTCCTTCCAGATTAAATTAAAATCGTACATGAACCATATGAAGATTTGAGCTTGAAGGACCCTACAAAGAGATCAAAGAGATCAAAAGTCTATGACTTTTATTTTAAAGGTGAAGAAGTTGAGAGGCTTAGAAAGATTAAATAACTTGTCCAGGGTCATTATTGCTGGTCATGCAGAGCTAGGACCAGAAACAAATTACTAGTGTTCTCTTTCTGTTACAATGTGTGAAATAGAATATGAAGATAGAAAATTCCACATTCTTTAACTTAAAATTTTCATTATTTTTGTTAGGCAGTTTTCTTGTGTTTGTTAAGAAACACGTCAAGGACACAAAAAAATCCCAAAACCTATTTTTTGTGTTTCTTTTGTGATAAATAAAGGCATTGTGGTTCAGTGGGAAAAGCAGTGAACTTTGAGTCACAGGACTTGAGTTCAAATTCTAGTTCTATCATTTACTGTTGTTCAGTTGGGCCTGACTCCTTGTGACCCCATGTGGGGTTTTCTTGGCAGAGATATTGAAGTGGTTTGCCATTTTCTTCTCCAGCTCATTTTATGGATGAGGAAACTGAGGCAAAGAGGGTTAAGGACCTTGCCCAAGGTCACACAGATAGTAAGTGTTTGAGACTAGATTTGAATTCTAATCTTTCCGACTCCAGGAATCAAACTCTATTGTGCACCTAGCTGCCCAGGTACTGTTTAATGCATATTGTGCATTTTGGGTCCTGTTTCCCCACTTGTGAAATTTGGGGACTGAATTATTTCTCTAAGGTTCTTTCTAGCTCTAGATTTAAGATGATAAATTTTGTCACTTTATAATTATACTTTGCGCTTGTCATTCATAACAAGAATGATTATTTACCTATGTGTTAGAATGTTCATAGGTTATGAGAACTCTGAATAGCTTAGGATACTTTTTCATAATAATGCGTTATTATGATAATAATATTATATTATCATAATAATCATGTTATAGATTCTGTTATGAGAACAGTTTGATATTTAGTGAAGAAGGTTAGTGTGGTCTGGTTTTTGTTGTTGAAATTTATAATGATTTCCTTTTATTGTAAACTAATAACATTTTAAAGATCACATGAAATTCTCTTGGTAAGAGAGGCAAATATAAGACTGAAACTTGCAATTAGGGAAATTTTTGCACTTTGGCTTTAAAAAAATTTTTTTTTAGTAGTAAGGAGCTAGCTAGTTCCGTGCAAATGTAATTGCATGAAAACCTTTTTAGAGGTTTTCCCAGAATTCAGAACCACTGAATCCCTAGAACAATTGTGGTAAGCTGGAAAAGCATTCTGTAATGCAAGTAAGAACATCAATAGCCCTGCTGTGTTTCTATGATGCCTTCACAGAAGAATTCTACCCTTTTGAACTGTTGTAGGGGTTTAGTTGGGTCAGGCCAGTGAATGTAGATGTTTCACCCTATTAGGACTTGTAATTACAGTACAGAAGCCTGGTGTGCTTAGGTAAAGATGGTCCAAGCCAAACATTCCCTTGAAATAGCCTATGAGGTGAAACTGGAGCCAACTCACTGGGTCATAATTGTCTCAATATTCACGGGATTTGGGAGAGTTTAATGGTTTCACTTGAGTGAAAGGAGTAAAACACTTTCACTTGTTTAAAAGAAATGTCTAGTTTTATAATGTAATGGGATTACTACTAGAAGGATTTCCCCTAGATGCAAATTAACTATTCTTAACCTTTGGGAGCTTTGGAAAAGAGGGTTCACCTTTCTAAATATTTAAAATTGAAATGGTTTTGTAGAGCTTAAAACGATCTTAGTAGTAGCTAGCAATTATAATAATAGCGTTTTAAAATTTGCACAGCTCTTTATGAATATTCTCATTTTGTCCTCAAAACAACTGTGAAAGGTATTATTATTCCTCCCACCCCCCTCCTTTTTTTTTTTTAAACTGAAGAGGAAACTGAAGCTGAGAAATTGCTATTTGCCCAAGGTCACAGTTAAGGAAATGTCTAAAGCTGGATTTCAGCTCTGTTCTTTGTGACTGCAATTCAGCTCTCTATCTTCTGAGCCATCTATCTCATCATTTAGAAAATTCATTTCCAGATTTTTCTTTTAAACCTTTAGGCTTTCCCCCTTAAGGACTTAATGAAAAAGACTTGTTAATGCATTTAAAAAGAAGTTGTATTGCCTAAATATCTTGTTGTTATTGCCTTTGTTATTCTTCCAGGACGTTATCACTTCCAAATTTACTTTTTTCTTTTTAAAAGCAATTGGGGTTAAGTAACTTGCTCAAGGTTACAAAGTTGTTATTTTAAATGGTGGCTGTGGTCACTACTATTCCTTTAGAAAGTTGTATTACTTCTTTCTCTTTCCATATTTAGTCTAGCCCTATGATAAAAACACATTTTAAAATTTCTTACAGCCATTGCTGTACGTTGTCAAATGTAGCACCTGCTAACATTGCATATTCACGTATTCAAATTTATCTGTGAACTTGCCTATGTAAATATTCCTTCCACTGATGCTGTTTGTTACCCAGGTGCTGTCCTTAGCCCTGTGCTGTAACTTCCTCCACCAAGGAGGAATATACTCAGTATTCCCAGTTTTTCCTCTTTCTCCTGATACTGTCAGGATGAGGTTTGTTGATATCTTTTATTATGGCTCTTTTTTGTTTGTTTGTTTTTTTGGTTTTTGGAGGGCAATTGGGGTTAAGTAACTTGCCCAAGGCCACGCGGCTAGGTTTTTATTTGTGTGTGCCTTAAGTGTCTGAGGCCAGATCTGAACTCAGGTCCTTCTGTCTCCAGGGCTGATGCTCTACTCACTGCGCCACCTAGCCGCCCCTATTATGGCTCTTCTTTGCAGATCCTTGTTATCCTCTGCAACCCTCTCATGTCTCCATTGCCTTCTGCATGATAGTCAAGTCATTAAGCACCTTCTGTGTAGTACATGGGTATATACTAAGCTCTGAGAAGTAGAAAGAAAGGCAAACAAAGCCCCTGTTTTTGTTAAGGAGTTCACAGTCTAGTGGGGGGACCACATGGAAACAATTGCACAAACAAAACAGAAATAGGATAAGTTGGATTTGGTTAACCGGGAAAAGACACTAACATTAAGGGGGTTCAGAAAAGACTTCTTGTTGGAATTTAGTTGGAGCTTGAAGGGAACCAGGAGGCTGAGATGAGTAGGGAGAGCATGCCAGACATGGGGGACAATTAGTGATTATGCCCAGAATGGAGAGATGTATCAGGTACCACAATAAGTGAAAATGCAACGAGCTGGGAAGATAGTGTCTTGTTTGAGGTATTGCAGGGAAGCCCGTGTCATTGGTGTGTGGTATATGTGGAGCGGAATTAGTTGTAAGGAGACTGAGACCAGGTTTATGAAGGCCTTTAAAAGCCAGAGTTAGTGATTGGGTTGCCAAGAAAAGAGGGTCATTGAAAAGAGGGTCATTTTCATGCTCAGAATAGAGCAGAAGGAAATTCAGAGGGGAAACAGAGACAAGCAGGACAAGGTTGATAGTTACATGTTACATGTTGTTACATGTTGTTAAATGTTATATTATGTATTTAAAAGGAAAAGCTAGCTGTACATATGAGAGATTAGCAGTTTCCTGTACCATCCTCTTTTTCTATTTTATTTGGTGTATAGAAATGCTCGTTTTATTTGGTATTCAGTTTAGAATTTGAAAAAAATTAATAGTTGGGCTCAACTTAGAGGGCTTAGTAAATTAAGGTGGGTTCTAGGTTTTTTGTTTGGTCTGCCATACTTAATTGAGGTGAAGTGACTTTGCCCCAGGTCACAAGTTCTGATAATTACAGACCTAGAAGCCTTCCACTTTCCAACCCCTCTCATAACTTTATTTTAAATGTTCCTTTGTCTTCATACTGTGATGAAAACCACTTTCCTTTATTGGATTTTTCTTTAGTATAATAACAACGGTTCATATTTATAGAGTGAGCTCCTTATTCTGTAGCAATCTCCTTGAGGGCAGGTAATGTCTTTTGCCTCTTTTTATATCTCCAGTGTTTTAGTATAGTGCCTGGCACAAAGTAGACTACATGTTTATTAATTGATCATTTGATTGGACCATTATAGAGACAGTGGAAAGTCCATTGGCATCCAAGAAGCATGTCATTGGGTTCAAGTTTTGGTTCTAGCACCACCCCTTTGTGATTTTGTGATTTTTGAACAAGTCATTTGGAAGTCTCAGAGGCTCTTGAAGTTAAGTATGGTAACATTTCTGCCCCCTATTTCTTTTCTTTTCTTTCTTTTTTTTTTCTTTTTTGGAGGGCAGTTGGGGCTAAGTAACTTGCCCAAGGTCACATGGCTAGGTTCTTTTTTTTTTTTGTTTGTGTGTGCTTTAAGTGTCTGAGGTCAGATCCAAACTCAGGTCCTTCTGACTCCAGGGCCGACGCTGTACTCACTGTGCCACCTAGCCGCCCTCTGCCCCCTATTTCATAGGATGGTTGTGTGGCGCATAATTATGACTCTTAGAACATATGAAGTTGAGTTGTAATATTTGGAACAGAAACCCTCTTGATTTTTCTCCTCAACTTTGGATGGTGAATAAGCAGTGATATTTGACTTCAAATCAAAGGTGGGCCTCAGGTGATCAATTAATTTCTCTTAATCAGATCTGCTCAAGTATTGAATAGAGCGCTAGCAGTGCCATATAGAAGGGGTACCTCCCAGATTTCCTCTCAGCTTACATGTTTGTACTCAGCCAATGCAGGTCTACCTGATATTACCTGGGCACTATATTTTTTTTATAAGCTAGTGATGGTTTGATTAAATTAATGAATTAATTCCTGGTTTTGTTTTAAAGTACTTCTATTTTATTTTTATAGATATATAATTTGTGTGTGTATATGTTATATGTAATCTATATGTTATACAAATAGAAATATATATTATATATAATAAATACCAACATTTAATTAACTCCTGGTTTAATTACCTGGTAAATTTTAATGTAGGGCAGAGTATTTTTTTCCATTTAATTCATCACTCACAAACAAGTCTAAAGTCTGCTGCTGAGAAATGTTCTGTCCAGGTGGTAAAATGCAGGCCTCTTGCCATGCCCAAGGCTGAGCACAGGAACTTTATCCAAATGGAACCCCAGCTATAGGTATATTGGGGCACATAAAAATGTAAATGCTTGGAATCTGTCCTGGTGGGTTGGGAAAAGAGACCCCCCTCACTCTCTTTTCCCACTAACGCCATTTCCTACCTGAGCATAGATCTCAGTTGGAAGTCCCCGTAGTAACTCAATTACTTATTAGATGGTGATCCCCAGAAGGTCCCTGGCAGCAGTCTAAGAAGGCACCATTGCTCTGGAAGCAGTAGAAGACTATGGAATCTTTATCTTGCTAATTAATGTCTCCCTAGCCCCCTCTCACTGGGACAGAGTGTGGTGATAGGGGATATCTGGATGGGAATTCCAGGGTGAAATGCCTCTGTATGGTTCTGGTTTAATTACCTGGTAAATTCTAATACAAGGCAGAGTAGTTTTTTCCCATGTCTGTATAGCCAAAGAATACAACTCAAGGATGGTATGCAAGGGGATAGAAAAGGGTTTGAAAAACTATTATGTTTAGAAGAAACATTTAAAAATGAGCCATATAGGCAATTCAGTTAGATAAACATTTATTTAGTGCCTACTGTGTGCTAGGCACTGTGTTTAAGCACTGGAGAACCAGATAGGAAAAAGACAGGCAGTCCCTGCCCTCAAGGATCTTACAGTGTAATGGAGGAAAACAACAACAAAAGGAAGCTGGAGGAGGGTGGGGGGACACCAGGGGTGCCCGGCATTGGCGTAGCATCTGCTTCCACGGAGTTGAAACCGGGCAGAGCTGCAGAGAGGATTTCCAGCCTCCAGCTCTCCCAGTCAGCTAGGACAGGAGGCTGAGGATGGTGGGAAAACAGAACTACCAGGGTCTTCCTAAAGATCTCTTTGTTCATTGACTGCTTTCTCATGGCTTCATTCAGTCTAGAAAGGCAATCTAACCAGAACCAGTAACCACCCACATCAGTCATTCCAAGATGACTCGACTTCCCTTATGTGTCATCACCATTCTCTCCAAAGCTGTCTCTCTGGCATCCACCATGCCTCATTGAACTAGCTGATGGAGTCTGCACATGTCTGGGACATCTGGTGATCCTTATTACATATCAGTTTAATTTCTGAATATATCCTTCCCCTACTCCACACAGCAATCCCTCGTTGTAACAGATATTTTAAAGGGGAGGGGGAAAACATATTCAAAACATCAACTGTGACAATATATGTGATATTCTACACCCAAAGTCCCCCCTTTTTGTGAGACCTTATTTTCTTAAGTCATTTTCTCAGGAGGGTCAGTTGTGTGGGTTATTACTGAGAAGGAAGGTCATGGATTGTGAGGCTGTTTGCATATATAGTCAGACATTTTCCCAAGCTATTTGCTTCCTTGAAAATTAGAATCCAGCTAGCTCATGCTTGAGGGTTGTGTTAGTGTTGGCTCTTCATAGGGAAAACTGCTGATCTGGGGACATGTGAAGAGGAATCACTGCCAACAGCCTTTCTTTTCTAGTACCCTCTCTGCAGGGCCCTCCTCTTAGTGCATGAGGATGCTTTTCAGGTTTTGGCCCTTTTGAAGGAATCAGGGAATTTAGGCTCACTCAATGCTAGGTTAAAGGCAACAGGCTTTGGGTGCAGTGAGATGCCATTGAACCATAGAATATAGAAATCCGAAGAGATCTTCTAATTCAGAGGCTCTTTACTTGATTTCAGGGAGTTTGTGAGCTTAAACGGGAAAAAAAATTACATCTTTATTTTCACTAACATTCGGTTTCCTTTTATAATCCTTTTGTGTTTGATTTTATTTATTTTAAAACTTTATTTTAAGAAAGGATTCATAAACTTTACTGGACTGCCAAAGGGATGCCCAAACAAAGTCAAGAATCTCTAATCTAGTACAACCCTTTTATTTTAAACTGAATCCTAGAGTGAAGTGACTAAGCTTACAGAGCTGGTTAGAGTCTGCGCTAGGATTTTAGCTGAAGCACCTGACTCCTGGTCTTCTTTCCCTTACCTGGAGGCTGTGTCTTGTCCTTGGATGGGTGGAAGTGAGAAAAAAATGAAGACTGCCATCCAGACGCAAATGGTGCTTGTGAATTTTTTTGAAATATTTTTTGCTCCAGTTAGAACTGATGTTGGAGAGGTTCAGTAATCAATTGGCCTTTGTTCCAAAGTAGAGAACGAGAAAATCTGGGGGGGGGGGTGGCACTTAATTTCTATTAACAGTGCTATGAGAAATACTAGAACAATGTTGTTGTTGAGTTGTTTCAGTCATGTCTTATTCTTTGATCTCATTTAGGATTTTCTCAGCAAAGATACTTTTATAGATGAGGAACTGAGGCAAGCAGTGTTAAGCCCAAGGTCATGCAGCTAGTAAGTGTCTGAGGCTAGATTTGAACTTATGAAGATGAATCTTCCTGATTCCAGGTCCAGCAACTGTGCTACCTAGCTGCGCATTAAAACAATGTCAAAGGCAGAAATTATTGAGTCTTTTTTGTTGATGAGCTTTTATTATGATTTGTCTTTGTGTAGGCAGTGTTCATTTACACCACAAAGCTAACCTAAGAGTACAGGTTAAGAAATGATCTTGGGATATCTCCTTGCTGAAGGTACATTTTCCATTTGCTAAATCCTCTTAATGAAGTTAGGGGGTCTGCTCTGTTTCATCCCTATCTTCTTGGAATGGAGACTGATTTCTAGCAACATAATTATTTTCCAACAAAATTATGCTAACATATACTAACTTCTGAATTTTTTTTTTACACCCACATTCACATACGTATTCACATACGTATTCACATACGTATTCACACCCTTCTTCCATTATTTTCATAGTGAGAATGATATCATCAGTCACTGTTATTGCTTTTCCATATAGGAATGTAAATAGTTCAACTTTGATAAGTTCCTTTTGATTTCTTTTCCCTGATTACCTTCTCAGGCATCTCTTCCTTCTTGTGTCTGGATGTCAAATTTTCTATTCAATTCTGGTTTTTTCCTCAAGAATGCTTGGAAGTCCTCTATTCCACTGAATAGATATAAATATATCTATATTTACATATAGATATAAATATAAATAGAATAAATAAATAAATAAAAATAGATATAAATATAAATAAATAGATAGAAAATATAGAATATTTTCCCCTGAAACAAAATACTCAGTTTTGCTGGGTAGGTGACCCTTGGGTTCATTCCCAGTTCTTTTGCCCTCTGGAATATCATATTCCATTGCCCTTCGATCCCTCAGTGTAGAAGCTGCCAGGTCCTGGGCTATTCTGATTGTGTTTCCACAATATTGAAATTGTTTCTTCCTGGCTGCTTGTAGTATTTTCTCCTTGATCTGGGGATTCTGGAACTTGGATATAATATTCCTGGGAGTTTTCTTTTTGGGATCTTTTTCAGGAGGTGATCTGTGGATTCTTTCAACCTCTGTTTTGCCCTCTGGATCATCAGGGCAATTTTCCTTGAGAATTTCTTGAAGGGTGATTTCTAGGTTCTTTCTTTGATCATGGCTTTTGGGTAGTCCAATAATTTTTTTAAAATTAATTTATTAGTTTAGTTTCAGTTAACAAGATTCAATTCCATAGTTCCTTGATTTTCAAATTTCCTTTCCTTCCCTCCCCCCTCCCCACACGACGTCCAGTATAGGATCTGCAAATGCATTCATATTAGACATTATTCCAATTACAAAGGCTTTTTGTACTAGGTGGGATGAAAGATGGTAAGGAAGAAATAAAACCAAACAATGAAAAGAACAAGATCATTTAGTTTGCTTCCATCAGGATTCAGGCTCAGTTTTTTCTAGTTATATCTCTGGATAGCGCATTTCTCACTTTCTTGAGTCTTTCGGGATTAACTTATATCACTGCATTGCTGAAAAGAGTCCAGTCTGTCATAGTTGGTCATCACAGATATGGTATGTCTGTGATTGTATACAAATTTCTTCTGATTCTGCTCTTCTCACTCAGCATCAGTTTATCAGTTTATCATCAGTCCCTCCAGGTAATTATGAAATCCGTCACCTCCTCGTTTCTTATAGCACAATAATATTCCATTACATTCATATACAACATCTTGTTTAGCCATTCCCCAATTGATGGGCACCCCTTTAGTTTCCAATTCTTTGCAACCACAAAAAGGGCTGCTAAAAATATTTTTGTACATATACTTCCTCCCACTTCTATGATCTCTTTGGGATATAACCCTAGAAGTGGTATGGCTGGGTCAAAGGGTATGAAATTATTTATAATCCTTTGGGCATAATTCCAGATTGCTCTCCAGAATGGTTGGATAAGTTCACAACTCCACCAGCAATGTATTAGTGTTCCAATTTGTCCACATCCTCTCCAGCATTTGTCACTTTCTTGCTTTGTCATCTTAGCCAATCTGACTGGAGGGATGTGGTATCTCAGAGTTGTTTTGATTTGCATTTCTCTAATTAATAGTGATTTAGAGCATTTCTTCATATGCATATAGATATCTTTAATTTCTTTCTCTGAAAACTTCCTGACCATTTATCAATTGGGGAATGACTTGTGTTCATATATATTTGGCTCAGTTCTCTATAAATTTTAGAAATGAGTCCTTTATCCGAGACACAGGTTGTAAAAATTCTTTCACAATTTCCCACCTCCCTCTTGATCTTGGTTGCATTGGCTTTGTTTGTACAGAAGCCTTTCACTTTAATGTAATCAAAATTATCCATTTTGCATTTTATAATGCTCTCTAATTCTTGTTTGGTCCTAAAGTCTTCCCCTCTCCACAGATCTGTCAGGTAAACTATTCCTTGCTTTCTCAAATTGCTTACAGTATCATCCTTTACACCTAGATCATGCACCCATTTGGACTTGATTTTGGTATATAGTGTTAGATAATGGTCTATGCCCAGTTTCTGCCATACTGTATTCCAGTTTTCCCATCAATTTTTGTCAAATAGTGCATTCTTATCCCTAAAACTGGGGTCTTTGGGTTTATTGAACAATAGATTGCCATATTCATTAACTGCTGGGTCTCCTGCACCTAATCTATTCCATTGATCCACTACTCTACACCTCTGCCAGTACCAAGCAGTTTTAATGACTGCTGCTGTATAATACAGATTAAGATCTGGCATAGCTAGTCCACCTTCCCTAGCGTTTCTTTTCATTAATTCCCTTGATATTCTAGACCGTTTGTTTTTCCAAATAAATTTTGTTATTATTTTGTCTAACTCTAGAAAGTAGTTTTTTGGTAAATTGATTGGTATGGCACTAAATATATAGTTTAGTTTGGGTAAAATTGTCATTTTTATTATATGAGCTTGACCCAGCCACGAGCAATTGATATTTTCCCAACTATTTAGATCTGCTTTTATTTTTGTGAGAAGTGTTTTGTAGTTGTGATCATATAGATTCTGGGTTTGTTTTGGCAAGTAGATTCCCAAATATTTTATAATGTCTATAGTGACTTTAAATGGGATTTCTCGTTCTGTCTCTTGCTGTTGAGTTTCATTAGAGATGTACAGGAATGCTGAGGATTTATGTGGGTTTATTTTATATCCTGCAACTTTGCCAAATTTATTTATTGTCTCTAGTAGTTTTTTACTTGATTCTCTAGGATTCTCTAAGCATATCATCATATCATCTTCGAAGAGTGATAGCTTGGTCACTTCTTTACCTAATTTGATTCCTTTGATTTCTTTTTCTTCTCTAATTGCTACTGCTAGTGTTTCTAGTACCAGATTGAATGAGAGGGGTGATAGTGGACACCCTTGTTTCACTCCTGATCTTATTGGAAAGGCTTCTAGTTTATCCCCATTGCATATAATACTTGCTGATGGTTTTAAATAGATGCTATCAACTATTTTAAGGAAGGCTCCATTTATTCCTATACTTTCTAGTGTTTTTAATAGGAATGGGTGTTGTACTTTGTCAAAAGCCTTTTCTGCATCTATTGAGATGATCATGTGGTTTCTGCTACTTTTATTGCTGATGTGCTCAATTATACTGATGGTTTTCCTAATATTAAACCATCCTTGCATTCCTGGAATGAATCCTACCTGATCAGAGTGTATTATTTTTGTGATAAGTTGTTGGAGTCTTTTGGCTAATATTTTATTTAGAATTTTTGCATCTAAATTCATGAGGGAAATTGGTCTATAATTTTCTTTCTCTGTTTTATCTCTTCCTGATTTAGGAATCAGTACTATATTTGTGTCATAGAAAGAGTTTGGTAGGACTCCTTCTTCACTAATTTTCCCAAATAGTTTGTAGAGTATTGGAATCAATTGTTCTTTAAATGTTTGATAGAATTCACTAGTGAACCCATCTGGCCCTGGAGATTTTTTCCTAGGGAGTTCATTGATGGCTTGTTTGATTTCTTTTTCTGAGATGGGGTTATTTAGGTAATTCACTTCCTCTTCAGTTAATGTGGGCAATTTGTGATTTTGTAAATATTCATCCATTTCACCAAGATTGTCATACAATTGGGAAAAATAATTCCTCATTATTTTTTTGATTTCCTCTTCATTGGAGGTAGATTCACCCTTTATATTTTTGATACTCATAATTTGGTTTTCTTCTTTTTTTTATCATATTGACTAAGGGTCTATCAATTTTGTTGATTTTTTCATAAAACCAGCTCTTAGTTTTATTTATTAATTCGATGGTTTTCTTAATTTCAATTTTCTTAATCTCACCTTTGGTTTTCAATATTTCTAATTTAGTTACTAAATTGGGGATTTTCAATTTGTTCTTTTTCTAGCTTTTTCAATTGCATGTCCAATTCATTGACCTCCCTTCTCTCTGCTTTAATTAAGTATGCACTCAGGGATATAAAACTTCCCCTGAGAACTGCCTTTAGTGCATCCCACAAATTTTGGTATGTTGTTTCATTATTATCATTCTCTTGAATGAAATTATTGATTGTTTCTATAATTTCTTCTTTGACCCACCAATTTTTTAGGATTAAATTGTTTAGTTTCCAATTAGTTTTTAGTCTATCTTTCCATGGCCCTTTATTGCATATAATTTTTATTGCATCATGATCTGAGAATGATGCGCTTAATATTTCTGCCTTTCTGCACTGGATTGTGAGGTTTTTATGCCCTAGTACATGGTCTATTTTTGAGTATGTACCATGCACTGCTGAGAAGAAAGTAAATTCCTTTTTATCTCCATTCAGTTTTCTCCAGAGATCCATCATATCTAGTCTCTCTAGAGAGTTAACTTCCTTAACTTCTTTCTTGTTTATTTTGAGGTTAGATTTATCGAGTTCAGAGAGGGGGAGATTAAGGTCCCCCACTAGTATAGTTTTGCTATCTATTTCTTCCTCTAATTCCTTTAACTTCTCCTCTAGGAATTTGGATGCTTTACCACTTGGTGCATATATATTAAGTAGTGATATTGCTTCATTCTCAATGGTGCCTTTTAGTAGGATATAGTTTCCTTCCTTATCTCTTTTAATTAGATCTATTTTTGCTTTTGCTTCATCTGAGTATTGCTACCCCTGCTTTTTTTACTTTAGCTGAGGCATAATAAATTTTACTCCAACCTTTTACCTTTACCCTGTGGGTATCTCTTTGCTTCAGATGTGTTTCTTGTAGACAGCATATTGTGGGATTATGGTTTTTAATCCATTCTGCTATCCACCTCTGTTTTATGGGAGAGTTCATTCCATTCACATTCACTGTAATGATGACTATCTGTCTCTTCCCCTCCATCCTATTCCCTCCCCTGTTTATGTTTTTGTTTCTTCCTTCTCCCTTCCCCTCCTTGAAGTTTTCCCTTTTGACCACCCCCTCCCTCAGTGTTTCCACCCAGTGATCCCCCTTCTTAACCTACCCTCTCCCCTTACTGCTGTTTCCCTCCCTTCTAATTCCCCCCCTTTAGTCTCCTCATTTTCATCCCCCCCCCATCCTTCTGCTTTCTATAGGACGCAGTAAGTTTTTATACTTATCAGAGTGATTTTGATTTGATTCCAAACCAGTGAGAGTGAATTTCAAACAGTGCTCCTCTACCTCCCTCCTTTAATGAATGTATGTGTCTATTCACATTAGAATCTTAAACTTTACTGATTTAAGTTGAACCCTCTTTGAACCAGAACCAGTGAGAAGAGTGTTTAAATGATGTTCCTCTCCCTCTTTCTTTCCCCTCTTCTATAGTGTGTTTTAATGCCTCTTCAGATGGCATATTTTATCTTTTCCTATCTAATCCTTTCCTTTTTCCCATTACAGTCTCTTTGATCCCCTTAATAGTTTTTTTTTAGACATCAGGTTAGTGCATTCATACCCACACCCTCTATCTAAGTATAACCCTTTGGAAGGTCATGATAATCATAAAGATTTTGAATATAGTTATCAGCTCCACATATAGGGATGTGAACATTTTGCTCTTGTTGTATCCCAAGTAATGAGCGTGTGTTTGTGGGTGTGGGTGTGTGCACTTATGTATGTGTGAGTCTATGTTACCCTTGTTTACCTTTTTATGTCTTTCTTGAGTCTTGTAATTGGAGATCAAATTTTCCATTGAGCTCTGGCTTTTTCATCAGGAACATCTGGAAGTCCCTTATTTCATTAAACGACCATCTCCTTGTCTGGAAGATCATGCTCAGTTTTGCCGGGTAGTTAATCCTTGGTTGTAGTCCTAGCTCTCTTGCCCTATGAAATATCAAATTCCAGTCCCTCCGCTCTTTTAATGTAGAAGCTGCTAGGTCCTGTGTGATCCTAACTGTAGTACTTTGATATTTGAATTGTTTCTTTCTGGCTGCTTGTAGAATTTTTTCTTTAATCTTGTAATTCTGGAATTCAGAATATTTCTTGGAGTTTTCAGTTTGGGATCTCTCTCAGGAGGAGTCCGGTGAATTCTGTCGATAGCTATTTTATCTTCTGATTCCAGGACCTCAGGACAGTTTTCTTTGACAATCTCTTGGAGGATGTTGTCTAGGCTGCTTTTTTCATCATGGCTTTCCGGTAGACCAATAATTCTTAGGTTGTCTCTCCTGGATCTATTCTCTAGGTCAGTTATTTTTCCAGTGAGATATTTTACATTTTCTTGCAATTTTTCAATCGTCTTGTTTTGTTTAATTGACTCTTGCTGCATCATAGAGTTCTGAGCTTCAATTTGATTGTTTCTAATTTTTATTGAATTATGGTCTTCAGTTATCTTTTGAAGTTCCTTTTTTATTTTCTCCAATTACTTCACTGAGACGTTTTTCCTAGTTGGTCACTGCCTCCCTGATTTGGTCTTTAAAATTTTTCTTAAGCTCCTCCAGGAATGCTATTTGGGCTTGAGACCAGATCATGTTTCCTTCTGTGGTCTCAGGTGTGGGTAGAGAGTCTATATTGTCCTGTGTATTTTGTTGTTCTTGCCCTGCATAGTATGCTTGAAGAGACTTTCTTGCCTTCCCCTTCTCCTTCTCAGCTTCTTTTTTTCCCATTGTGACTTCCTGTTTCTTAGTTTCTCAGGCTATGAGTTTAGGGCCTGATCCTTGACTTTGAATACCTCTGGGTGGCTAGTTTATGGCTAAGTCAGGGAAGTCAATGAGGAATGTAGATGTATACGTGTGGGTGCATCTGACCACTTCAGATTTCTGCCTCTATACCCCTGGGCTATAAGTAGGCTTTTGTTGGTGAGGTGAGGTGGGGCTTGTTGGGACCCCACCCTCTCTTCTCTTCAGACTCCTGGCTCTCTCAGTTACACCCCTTCTTGGGGACTCTCAAGCCTGGGCCTATTTCCATTAACTTGGGATTTCAATCTGGGTGGGAGACTTATCTTTGGGTTTTCTGCTTCATGAAGGAGGGATGGGAGGATCAGAGCAGCTAGAATTTATTTTGCCATTCCAGCCCCTGTATTATACAGGCAGGCAATTTCTAAACTTCCAGGCTGGGGGCCAAATGCAGCCAGAGAAGCCGCCCTTTCCACTAAGGGCCCAACTCTCCTACCTGGCTCCAATGATCCTACCCGTCCGATAGATGACTGTGATTCTTCCTCGGTAAGTCTGCAGGCTGGGGCTTTTGCTCTCTCTGGTGTAGTCTGATTGTCTGCTCTTAGGTCTGGGCTGTGCAGACCCCACGCGCAGAGCGATTGACCAGTCCGGACACACTGGGCAACCTCCTGGGCTGGACTCCGCCACACTTCTTCATCTTCCAGTGGGCCCTGTCACTCCGGATTCTGCTCAGATTAGTCCAATAATTTTTAAATTGTCTCTTCTGGATCTATTTTCCAGGTCACTGGTTTTTCCATGAGATATTTCACATTGCCTTCTAATCTTTCATTTGTTTGGATCTGCTTAACAGCATCTTGATTTCTCATAAAGTCATTAGCTTCCATTTGCTCCAGTCTAACTCTGAAGGAATGAATCTCCTCGTTGAACTTTTGAGATTCTTTTTCCATCTGGCAAATTCGACTTTTTAAGGCATTCTTCTCATTGCCCTTTTGGGCTTCCTTTGCCATTTGAGTTAGTCTATTTTTTAAGGTGTTGTTTTCCTCAGTCAGGCTGTTGACCCTCATTTCATACTTTTCCTGCATCCTTCTCATTTCTCTTTCCAATTTTTCCTCCACTTCTCTTATTTGATTTTTAAAGTCCTTCTTAAGGTCCTCTATGGCCTGCAACCCGCTCATGTTTTCCCCTGGGGCTTTTGGAGCAGGACTTCTGACCTCACAGTCCTTTTCCCACTCTATGCCCCCAAAATAAGAGTCTAGGGTTGCATTTTTCTGTTTCCTTTGCCTTGGCATGTTGCCACTTAATTACTTGACTTTGGGGCTTGTTGCCACACTATGGCTTTAAGGCCAGCTAGAGTAATTTTCGTCCCGAACGTGTGGGGGGCAACTTCCGTTTCTGGCAAGCTGTAAATCCACCCACGACTTCCACCCTAGATCACAATCCAGATCCAGGGAGGTTAAAGCAAGAGCGATTACCCCCCAAGACTGATCGCTGGATCTCCCTACAATTAATTGCAGGCTGGGAGCCGGAGCTGCCTCTGAAAACTACCAAATGGAGTGTCTCCTCAGTGGCTTCTAGCCCCCAGGGGAGGGAGCTGACGCATTTCCCCAAATACAGGTCCCAAAGTCCATAGGACACTAACCTCTTACTTTGTCCTAGGCATGTCTATGTTGATAATTCTGGAGTTGCCACAGCTGCTGGTGTTCTGGGGTCTCTCCAACCGGCTGCTGGCCCTGCCGCCTTGGGGCTAAACCCTCGGCTCACGGGGACCTGGGCTCCGCTTGGCTCGCCTCCCCGAGCTCTGCGAGCTGTGCACTGCCGACTCCCAGACTGCTGCGCTGGTCCTTCCTGAAGGGCTCCTGGGCTGTCTTCAGCTGGAGGTTAGCTTCTCTGTGTCATTCTGTGGGTGCTGGGGCTCCAGAAGTTGTTCAGAGTCCCCTTTTCCATAGTTCGGGGGGGAATCTGGGGGCAGAGTGGCTTGGATGAGCTGTTTCTACTCCACCATCTTGGCTCCACCCCTAACTTCTGAATTCTTACACCAATGTTTTCTTGCATAATTTTGACAAGCAGGTAACAGCACACATTGTTTATGCTCCATTTACTTGAAATAATGCTGTTCATAAATAAGCACTAACCTCTTGGAAAGCATTGCTAACTTTTATCAGATGTGCATGCAAGAACAACCTTGTTTTCATTTTATAAGAGTTAACCTTTGGGTGACTTGCATCTGTTTTCTTAAAGTTTTTTAATTGCCTTTTCAGGGGGATGGTGGTTCCCTGGGTTTTAAGAAACTTTTTGCCTTTGCAGGTCAGCAATTATTCAATCAATCCCTCTGTCAGCAAACACTTATTAAGTGATTGCAATGTGTCTGGCACCATTTAGGCACCAGGTATAAGAAGACAAATAGGAAAGACCTTACAAATGCATGTAATATATACAGGGAATTTTTTGAGGGGATGTGGAGTGGGGAATGCATTTTAGAGAGCTGCCTTGTGGGGAGGTAGGTAAAGGGGAAGAATGGTTCCTGAACACCAGTTGATTGATTCTTGCTTGCTACCCTGTGCCTTGCTATAATGTCTCTTAAATCGCTTTGCATTGAAAATTAGATAGTTTATCTAGCTCTATTTTTTTTTCTCTTTTTAAGAGTTACACATGAATACACCAAGTATTTAGGTATAGTCTCTTATCTCAGAATAAGAATTGTTTTTGCTGGTACTTTCTTCTTTTTTTCCCTAAATTCCTATCTGCTAGGTGCAATGTAACAGAAGTGGCAGTAATATGTTGGTTATTTTCGATTTGCATGATGATCTTTGAAACTACCTTATGAAGTTTTTAATCTATTTTCAATTTTTATGATCTTTTTTTTTTTGGAGGGCAATTGGGGCTAAGTAACTTCCCCAAGGTCACACAGCTAGGTTTTTGTTTGTGTGGCTTAAGTGTCTGAGGTGGGATCCGAACTCAGGTCCTTCTGACTCCAGGGCCAGTGCTCTATTTACTGCGCCACCTAGCTGCCCCTTATGATCTTTTTAATCTTATTACAGGCATTAGTGTTCCTAATACTTTGTGTTAAGGAAAATGACTTGCTGTCAGAATTATATTATCATTTATAGAGTTAGGGATTATACTTGTGATTTCCCTGGGACAGGGAACTCCTAGATAAGGAAGAAAGTCTCTCTACCAGTGTGGATCTCTACCCTTTCTTCAATTTATAACCTCAGTTGCCTAGAGCACTGAAGGGTTAAGTGACTTGTTCAAAGTCATACAGCTACGTGGCCAGTAGAGTGCCACTTGAAGTCAGGAAGTCCTGAATTTAAATCTGGCCTCAGACATTTACTACCTATGTTACCCTGTTAACACTTAACCTCTGTTTTTCTCAGTTTCCTCATTTGTAAAATGAGGAATAATAGCACCAATCTTGCACAGTTGTTGGTGAGGATCAAATGAGATAATATTTTAAAGTGTGTAGCTCGCTGGCTGTCATGTAGCACATTCCATGCTATGTAAATGTAAACTGTTATTATGAGTATGAGTAGTAGTAGTTGTAGTATTTGTAGTATCAGTATTATTAGTAGCAGTTGTAGTATTTGTAGTAATAAGTTGTAGTAGTTACAGTAGTAGTCATCATAGTGGTAGTAGTTAGTAGTTGTGGTATTTGTCAGAGGTCTTCTTGTTTTCAAGGCCAAGGGTTTGTATGGCCCATTATTTGTTAGTTTAAGGTTAAAACCCGTTGCAGAAAATAGTACTATAATTTATTATTATTATTATTATTATTATTATTATTATTTTTTTTTTTTTTTTGGATAGGGGAAGGTAGGGCATTTGGGGTTAAGTGACTTGCCCAAGGTCACACAGCTAGTTTTGTGTTTAGTGTTTGAGGCTGAATTTGAACTCATGTCCTCCTGACTCCAGGGCTGGTGCTCTATTCACCTAGCTGCCCCTTATAATTTATTCTTTTATTTCTTATTTATTTAGCTCTTATTTCCGCTGTCATTTGTATTAGTACTTTTTTGATTTGGTTATGATAAATCTGTCACAAGTAATACAACAAATGCTTTCTTTAGTGTGGCTCTGTACCTGAGTTCTTCTATTAGTATTTTGTTGTATTTTCAGCTGACCTTCATCTCAGAACATTCCTTAATTGTGCAGGTGCTCTAGAAATAGGCATCTAAACTGCCATATCATCATAATACATAAAAAATCCTAGATCTTGGAGAAGGAAAGGAATAGCAGGTAAGGACTGTATTTAGCATTTTTCCCCTGGGATCTTAACACTTCCCCATCCCCTGTTTTTTCATTGTAGAGGAGGTTTGTATTATTGCGTCTGCAGCTAATAGAGAGACTGAGAAATATCAATTTTGTCAATGGGATTGCTTTTTCTTTTAAATATTGTTTTCCAGTTTACATGTAAGGACAATTTTAAACAAAATTTTAAGTTCCAAATTTTCTCTCTACCTCCCCTTGTCTTCTGGTAAGCAATGATACATTGCTTACATATACGCAACCACATAAAACATTTTCATGTTTGTCATGTCATATAAGAAGAAACAGAAGAAAAAGAAAAAACCTGTGAAAAAATAAAGTGAAAATAGATCTGCATTCGATCTGCATTCAAACTCCATTAGCTCATTCTCTGGATGTGAACAGCATTTTCCTTTATGAGTCTTTTGGAGTTGTCTTGGATGATTGCATTGATAAAAAGAGCTTAAATCAATCACAATCAATTATTGAACAACGTTGCTATTCCTGTGTACAATGTTCTCCTGGTTCTGCTAAATTCTCTTTGCATCAGTTCATGTAACTCTTTCTAGATTTTTCTGAAATCAGCCTCCTCATCATTTCTTATAGCACAATAGTATTTCATTACATCCCTATATCACAGTTTTGTCATCCATTCCCCAACTAATGAACATCCCCTCAATTTCCAGTTCTTTCTTACCACAAAAAGAGCTGCTATAAATATGTACATGTAGGCCCTTTTCCCTTTTTTATGATTTCTTTGGGATACAGAACTAGTTGTGGTATTGCAGGGTTAAACGGTATGCACAATTTGATTACCCTTTGGGCATAGTTGTAATGAGATTATTTTTAGGGAAAAAATTTCATGTAGTCAGCTTTAACTGGCAAAGAATTCCTTTTTGTAATGGGATTGTAAGAGAAATAGTGTGATGTAGTGGAGAGTGTTTGATTTAGATTTAAGTAAGCTCCATGAGGGCAGGGACTCTCATTTTTTACCTTTCTTTGTCAACCCCCCAACTCCCATTAGCACATAATAAATATTTAATACATACTTGTTGGTTTAATTGATAAAATTTATATAAAATGCTTTGTAAACTTTGAAGTGCCTATAAATGTCAGCTGCTATTGTAGTTGAAGTATATTTCTGCCTTAAAATTTGGTAATTTGCCCACTGCTTTACTTTTGGCACCAAGAGGAATAAACATGCAACGAACATCAGATCATTCTACTTTGGCTGAAGAATGCCAGATGCCTCCACTTAGTCTCCACCTACTTTCTCTTCTGGCTCTTGTAATCTTGTAAACTTCCCCCGATTGCAGTAGAGAATTACCTCTAAAAGCCTTCCTGTGTGACCTAATTGCCAAACCCAGTCACCTATAGGTTTCAGAGCTAAGTCTATCCTCTGTTTTTCCACCTCTCTGTCACTCCTATTGGGTCTGTTTCTTCTTTATCCTCTGTACTAATCCATAATGTCTAGTCAGTTAATCAGTAAGATCTACTAATCACTATGTTCCAGGTACTGCTAAGTACAGAGGATTTCAAAGCCGAGGCAAAACCCATAGTCTCCTCAGTGTGTGTGCTTCCATCCTAATGGGGGAGAAAACATGCAGATTGTGTATATACAACATATATATGGGAGGTAATCTAGAGGAGGGTTTACCTGTACCAGCCTGCTTGTGTACACTGAACACGTCCCCTCTTTCTGCTCTTTTCTGGAAATTTCTATGACTCATGCATATTTCCCATTTGGTTTTACGGTGGTCTCTTGAAATAACCAATATCTCACTTCTGACACCAAGAATAAGAAATCATTTGTGCATAGCTGAGCAAGAAATTATTCTTGTCCCCTTTTCTGATGGCACGTTTAGAGTGGGGGTAAAGGTCAGAAGAGCTTAGAACATGAGCACCATTTGTGGAGTAGCAGATGACTTAGTAAAACGTGTGGGTGATTTGGAACCCCACTTTCTGGCCTGGTTCTCATGGTACCTGGCTCTGTGTCACAACCCACTTTTGACTTATACTGGCCTGTAAGAGGAAGCAGATTTCTCATCTCAGCTTTGTGAGGTGAAAGGAGAGGGAATTTTGGAAGTTCGGTATTATTTTAATGTTTACATAGATCTTATACCCTTAAGATTTATTTATTTATTTAACTTTTCGGAGAGGGGAGGGCAGGGCAATTGGGGTTAAGTGACTTGCCCAAGGTCACATGCCTAGTACGCGTCTGAGGCTGCATTTGAACTGCATTTGAAAGTCTTCTTGACTCCTGGGCTGGTGCTCTATTCTCTGTGCCACCTAGCCATCCATACTTTTAAGTTTTAGATGGAATTTGTTCTTAATCTTTTACCATGGGTTTCATAAATAGATTTCAGGGGGGGGTCTATAAATTTAACAAAATTTGGAAATTATATTTCATTATAATTGATTTCATTTGTAATCTTTGTACTTTATTTCATTTACTTGAAAACATTATTCTAAGAAAGAATCCATAGGTCTTACTAGACTGCCACGCAAAAATGACACACAAAAATTTAAGTCTGTTTTAAAAGCACCTACTTTCTAAAATATGGGTGGTTGAGCATAAAATTGCAAAAGAATTCTGAGAACTCCCTGGTTAGCTTCTGTTAATCCTAAATGACTAAGTCATCGTTTTTTTTGGGGGGGGGGTGTTTTTATGTAAAACAAGTTTCATCATGTTGGATGTGATAGAGACTTGCTGGAAGAATTTCAATTGCTATGTTTACTGTAAATATGATGACTTAATATTTTCATCCTAGACTATGAAATCAGATGATGATAAGCTACGGAATTTGACCTCTAGTCAACGAAGAGGTGTTTTTAAAAAATCTTTATTGCTGTATAGAAAGTAACTCTTGGGCACCTTTTGTGGAGAGTGTGGGTAGGTGACTGATTTGTGTGTTCAGATAATGGTGCCTTGGATTCAGTTTTAGAGATTAGAAAGTCGCAGCAGAGATCATGCCTTGGGAAAACCTACTTAGCTATGAGTAATCTGAGAAAAAATGTTCCTGTACCCTTAACTTACTTGGAAGTGAGAGAAGGAAAAAAAAGGAGCAGATAAAGAAATATGTGTGAAGTCCTCAAAGGGAAGCCTGGTTTGGTACAAGGGCATATACCATGGAAATTTTGAATTGAATTTGATGTTTTGAAGACATGTGGAAGACCATTGGAGGCATTTACCTTCAGATCTCCCTTGAACTTGTATACAAATTTTTAGGTTAATTTGGCAGTGCAGTTCTGACCTGTGAAAACAAGTACCAGAAGTGGGGGATGGTGAGCAGGAGAATGGAGGGAGCATCAGTGTTCCTACAGCTGTTCCACTAAACCATTGTCATTTTTCCTCATGTACTTTGTTATTATGAAGGGGGATACATGGGATACAAGGAATATAATTGTGATCTATCTAGGAGGTGACTTATTGACAGTATCTGGAAAACAGGAATAATTAATTGAAGATTGGGACTACAAGATTTTTGGTCTTGCTAGCTCCAAATTTATGATCATATAAACCCTTACCATACCATGTATTTCTTCAGCCTTAATTGAAAATGGCTTGCTAGAAACCAGACTGCAGACCAGAATTGCTCAAAAGCTACATGGCTCAGTGAATAGAGCACCGGTCCTGGAGACAGGAGGACCTGAGTTCAAATGCAACCTCAGATACATGACACACTTACTGGCTGTGTGACCTTGGCCAAGTTACTTAACCACAATTGCCTTGCCTTCCCCCCTCTAAAAAAATAAAAGTAAAAAAGTCCATGGGACCAAATAATGATAGAGGGCAAAGACTGCTAAGCTACAAAGGGGTAGACTTGGTTGTGGAAATGATTCTGCCAACTAATCATATAACCTTGGAAGATCAATCAACCAATTTATTAATTTTTATTTATTTATTTTATGTGTTTTTTTTTTTTAATTAATTTAACCTCTGTAAACCTCAGTTTCCTCCTCTTCAAAATGAAGTTTTGGTGGCTATTTTAATATAATTGGTTTCCCTAGTAATCCTGTGCATTTATACATTTTAAAACCTTGTTTTGGCTTGACTACCAGGAGAGTCCATGATGCAAAAAGTCTTCCTTCCAGCTTGACTTTGACCTGAATTCCCCTTTGTTTTATCTCTGCTCTCTTTTCATTGGAAATCTCATTTACTCCCCAACCATTTATTATTATTGTTTATTATCATAGAGCTTAGCTCCCAAAGGGACTTTAGAGTTCTAGCCATTTCTTTTAACAGTTGTATAAACTGAGACTAGGAGAGGGCAAATGATTTATACACAGGTGACCTTTACCTGAGCCAGTGTTCCAGTGCATGGTCTCTGACTCAGCTCCCAAGTGAGTCTCCTGGGCCAATAATTCTCCTGAACTCCAGACTGTTGCCTAAATTTTGTTTCCTTCTCTCTATTCTCACCCTCTAGGACCTAGCCTAGTATAAAATAAATATGAATTGTAGGAGCCCAGTCGTTAAAAAGGGGGTGAAAACATGTTAGACATAAGCTAAAACCAAGATGGAAAAGCACAGGGATGTTATGAGGGCAGGGTATGCTTAATAAACAATTCTTGAATTGAAAAATACAACTTGGCTAAAACATAATTGATGGCAATATTAAAAAAATCATCACAGGGTAATTGTGTATTTTTCACACTTTAAATAAAATAATAGAAATAATTCCGTTTTTAAAATTGGTCATTTGTCTCTGTCTGGCCGTAATAGATTGAAAAGTGTTGCAGGCAATTTAAATTAACAGAGACTTCAGAAGAATACACATGAAGCAAGAGTACTTTAAGGTACCACTTTACAACTCGCAAATTGTTAGTTGGAAGTGAGAGCTCTTGGAAAATAAAAATATGACCTTTGTCAGGTATCTCCTGTCTGGAACAAACTTTCCCTGTGATGTTTTAATACAGCTAACTCAGACATTTTTTCATCCCAAAACAACACAATCTTTCTTATATGAAAGATTATATTTATTTTATTATTTTATGAATCTCCCTATCTTAGCCAATGTTAGTGTAGTCATGACCTGATTCCACTGCTTATCCACATTTATGACTCGAGCTGGTTCACCCCTCTTTAGGCAATGTGGGAACTCCTTCCTTCTAGGGACCTATCATTGTACTGTCCAGAACTCCCAAGCACCACCAACCTCAAACCGCCCCCCCACCCCCACCCCCCCAGTTCCACTTTCTGGATCTGCTACTTAGCTGTGCAATTCTGAGCAAGTCAGAATGTTCCCTGAGCCTCAGTTTCTAAATCAGTAAAATTAGGTGATTAGACTAGGACGCTATGAGCTGACCACCTAATCACTCTCTTTGTCAATGTGCATGATGCCAATTTATAATTGGGACATTATCTATTAAGAGGTCAGAAGAATTTTGTATGGTTTTGTCTGAAAAAGGAAATGCTCAGGCAAAATTACTTGGGGGGGGGGGCGTCTTTGTTTATACCTTCTTAGTTGGTGACCCCATCAGCTCCTCTGGGTTTAACTATTTTCTCTATGCAATAGTGCTAGGTGGATATAGCCAGGCTTAATTTCTCTTTCAAGAACCAGGCCTACATTCCACACTGCCTTCTGGATATGTTGCTGCCTATGTCCCATAGTACATATGCTTCCATGTGTCCATAGATGGGCAGCTAGGAAGTGTAGTGGATAGAGTGCCAGGCCTGGAGTTAGGAAGACCTGAGTTCAAATTCAGCCTCAGTTTTTCTCAGTTTCCTCATCTGTAAAGTGAGCTGGAGAAGGAAATGACAAACCACTACAATATCTCTGTCAAGAAAACCCCAGATGGGGTCACAAATAATAGGACATGACTAAAACAACTGAAATACAACAGAATGCGCCAAAGGTATCTCAAATTCAGTGTGTCTAAAACAATACTTTGGTTTTTCTGCAAAATCAGTCCTTCTTCTCAGCTTCCCTATTCCTGCCAAGAGCACTACCATCTTTCTGATCTTTTTTTTTTTTTTGCAAATTTTTTGTCTTGCAAATTCTTTTGTCTTACAAATTTGTTCTGCAGATTCATTGTCTTGACTCTTCATTTTCCAAATGTTCCATCAGTTGTCCAAGGTTTATTCTTTCTCTTGCTTTTCATCCCTTCTTTCTACTTACATGGCCACCACCCTGGGTCAGGTGCTAATATTCATATATTGTTCCTTTTTAATTTATTTTTGTTACATATATGCACATATGATGACCATATGTAGTGGGTTTTATTAAATAGTCTCTATTTTTTTTAACTATTGCAAATATTTTAATAAGTGTTCTGCAAGGCATTTAAAACACCAGTTTGTGAGGAAACACCATTGGAGAGAGAGAAGACAGAATGCAGGTAGCCACGGAGCTGAGGAATTTTCTTGATTTGGGGTAGGATCTGAGAGTCTACAGCCTTGCGCTGCTCTGTAATCTCGTATTTCTCTTTTTCTGTGTCAAAAATCTCTCCTTCTTGGTGTCTAGGTTTACGGAGCCTCTTCTTCTTGAAGTAAGCATCAGTAAGATGATTTGGAATTTTCACACCTGAAAGGTTAACTCGGGTAGAAGTGGCAATGACAAATTTCTTTCTTTCTTTTTTTTTTTTTTGCTTTTTTTTGGAGGGCAATTGGGGTTAAGTAACTTGCCCAAGGTCACACGGCTAGGTTTTTGTTTGTGTGTGCGTTAAGTGTCTGAGGCCGGATCCGAACTCAGGTCCTTCTGACTCCAGGGCCGGCGCTCTACTCACTGCGTCACTACTCTATCTCCATGCCCTCAGTTTTCTTATCTGTAAAATGAGGGTGTTGTTCACTGAGGTCTCATCCAGATCTAGACATATAATCCTATGATCTATTAAATGAGAGGGTTGTACTAAATGTCCTCCTACCTTCCTTACACAGCTCAGACTTTATTATTTTTGCCCTGGATTTGCTAGCATTTTTGGTGCTACTCACTTTAAAGACATAGCTTTTCTAATCCTTCCTTTCCCCCAGTAATCCTCCGTTTTATAAACACGCACACACCAAACAAATCATTAACACAGTAATTTAGAGAGGCATTTAATTTTGTTAATATTTAACATTTCATGGGGGGTTCTGTAAATAAATACCAGGCAAATATAAAACATCTTTGTAAACAGTGACCTTTGAAAACTTTTTTCTCCCCCTTACAAATGTATTTCTTCAAATAGGATTTACAGTAGCTATATATACCCTATCTTTCCCCTTCTCTTTAGGCAAGTTCACAGATGTCAAACTATTAAAAAAGGTTCGTATGTGTTCTCATTCTAGAAAGTAGACTGTCATTAAAAATAGGACCTCCTCAGGCTAGTATGTTAGGATATCTTTTCTGTAAACTGAGAAATTATTAAATCACCTACGCTTTACCCTTTAACACTGAGAGGCAGTGATGAAAAGAGTGTAAGGAAACCTGGGTTCTGGCTCTTCATTGTTTTGAATTAGCTTTGTGACTTTGAGAGGTGAGGAGTGGAAGGGAATGGGCATTTATTATGTGCCTCTTATTTGCCAAGCTCCGCACCAAGCAATCTACAAATATGTCATGTGAACCTCTCACTAATGCTGGGAAGTGGATACTTTACAATTGAGGAAACTGAGGCAGCCAGAGATTAAGTGATTTACTCTGGGTCACATAACTAGTGAGTATCTGAGACTAGATTTGAGCTCAGATCTTTATGGCTCCAGTACCAACATTCTGTCTCGTGAACTACTGAGTTGGGGAGGGAGGAGTTAAAATCTTTTCATCCCTCTTTTGTATGTGTCAGAAAAATCACCAAGTTATTCATACCTTAGTGCCCAGCAATCTTATTACTGGAAATATGCTCAAAAGATATCAGAGATAGGCTCCATACCAAAATGTGGTACTTTTTGTGGTAGCAGAGACTTGGGAATATGGTCATGCAGAGGCTAATGCAACAGGGGCATATGAATAATAGGATATTCTTGTGCTTTAAAAAATGACAAATGTGAAGAATTTAGTAAAACTTTTAAAAAATTGCAAATAGTAAAGTGTGCACCGAGATGAATGAGTAATCCACACCTAGACTAAAAGATATGCCAGGACTGTGTTTGTTTAAATGACGACCCTGAAAAAGCAGCTGACCTGATTAGTTAGGATAATTTGGGGAACATAATAAAACAGTTTTCTCTGTCTAGTGAGAAAGTAAGGGGCTGTGGACATGGAGTATTACATACATAGTGTCTATCTTGTTTTAACATAATTTGTTGTTGTTTTGCTTTTTTTTTTTTTGGAGGGGGGAAGGCAGGGCATTTGGGGTTAAGTGACTTGCCCAAGGTCACACAACTAGTTTTGTGTTAAGTGTCTGAGGCCAAATTTGAACTCAGGTCCTCCTGACTGCAGGGCCGGTGCTCTATTCACTGCACCACCTAGCTGCCCCTTGTTTTTTGTTTAACTGTTACAAGAGAGGGTTCAGTGGTAAGGAGAGTTTATCACAGAAAGGAATTGTCATATGTGAACAGGCATAGGAAACCAAAAAATAAAAATAGATATTGGACTAGATTAATTATCTTCACTATCTCTTCCAGCTCCAGTATTCTGTGACAACACACAGGTATCATAGAATATGCAGCGATACAGTTTTGCTTAAGCTTTTGATGAGACTTAACAGTTTTTATAAAACAGAGAAAGTATTTGATTTTTTTGGGGAGCAAGAATCAGCAAGCAAATAATCAGAATTGCTAGTGAATAGCAGTAATTGATATATTGCAAGTTTTATTTGAAAGGCTTTCTGTGGAGTCTGTTCCAATAAACACCTTTCTATCTGGCCATCTCCAAAATCACCCTGCACCTTCCTCTGGAGACCATATTCTGGAGTCTTTGTTTTTGTTGCGTGGTCACAGCCTTTCCCAGAATAGTTTCCTTTCAGGCCACCTCCTCCTCATTAGCCCTGCTGCTATCCTCTGCTACACTTCTCTCTTCAGTTCAGGAACCATGAACTATGGCCAATTCAACTGCCCTTTTCCTGAATGGGCTGTGTCGATCTATTCCCCTATGGCCCCAACTCATTCCTATAAATCTGGACCAAAGTCCTTTTGTGTGGTCTCACCTTCCTTGCTTGTGGCAACTGCTTTAGAATGTAAGCTTCTTGAGTACTGAGACAGTCTTTGCATAATGTGCGCTTAATAAAAGCTTTGATTCATGTCAGTTTTATTGCTTATAGAACCTCCCCAGGAGCTGAATAAATTTAAGGGAAAAAATTAAGAAACAGATTTTAGGGGGAAAAAGTACTTAATTTTGGGATCTAAAAATAAGCAAAAAGTCTTTGTCACTTTCTGACTTTTAAATACTTTGGCTTTGTTATTAAAGGGGCTGGCTTTCTTGGAATACTCCAGTCTCTCTCAGTTTATTCATCTGTAAAATAAGGGAGTGGGACTAGATCTCTAAGGCCTTTCTTTCTCAGCTCTAAATCTGTGAGCCTATTCAAATTCAGTTTTATAAGTTGACCAGCAACTGGGAGAGGAAAATAGATTAATACTTTCTGTGCAGTGTTTTTTAGGAGAACTAGTCAGTCAGAAAGCATTTATTAAGCTCATAGTATGGGGTAGGTACATCGCACCTTGCTAGACAGTATCTTAATTAAGTGCTACTATAAACAAAGGCAAAAAACCTGCCATTGCTCTTCACAAGAAGTTCACATTCTAATGAATTCACAATTCTAATGAACAACTAGATTGTTGTTCTTGTGGTTCAGTTTGTTAGGAAAAAAAAAATTTCTAAAAAATAAATTTAAAAATTTTACAAATAAAATAAGGGAAATCTGAATTCTAGATATGCTTTCGGTATTTTGGTGATTTCTTTTTGAATTTCAAAGACCTGGGGCTGAATTGCTGGCTTTATATTCATTTATTCAGCAAGTGTTTTTAAAGACATTGTTATCGATATCCTTTTTTATAGCGTCAACTGCCTTTTTCCTCCTCATACCCTACAAATGTGATAGAAATCTGAAAAGAGAAAAAGACACCCAGTAAAACTAATCAGCAGGCCACCTGTTTGACAGTACATCCTCTGTTCCTGCCTTTGCAGAGAGGATTTTTGTTGTTTCAGTTGTTTTCCGTTGTTTCAGTCCCGTCTGAGCCTTCATGATCCCATTTGGAGGTTTTTTTTGGCAGAAATATTGGAGTGGTTTACCATTTCCTTTTCCAGATCATTTTCCAGATGAGAAACTTAGGCAGATAGGGTAAAGTGACTTTCCCAGGGTCACACAGCTAGTAGGAGTATAATTTTTCAACTCTGGGACAAAACTTCAAAAAGCATTTATTAAGAATGTGCCATGGGGGGTGGCTAGGTGGTGCAGTGAATAGAGCACCAGCCCTGCAGTCAGGAGGATCTGAGTTCAAATCTGGCCTCAGACCCATTAACACAAAAACTAGCCGTGTGATGTTGGGCAAGTCACTTAATCCCAAATGCCCCCCAAAAAAGCAAAAAAAAAAAAAAGAATGTACCTTGAGCCAACCCCTTTGCTAGGTGCTGGGGTTACAATGACAAAAACTAAATTGTCCCTGAGTTTGGAGTCTAATTTAATTTTTGTCATTGTCAGCCCAGCAAACTCAGCAAAGGGCCTGGCCCATGGTACATTCATAACAGATGTCCTTGGGTTTGTGGTCAGCAAGGTGACCTGAGTTCATATCTGGCCTCAGACAATTACTAGCTATGTGACTATAGGCAAGTTACTTAACCCTGTTTGGCTCAGTTTCCTTATCTGTAAAATAAGCTACAGAAGGAAATTGTAAACCACTCTACCATCTTTGCCAAGGAAACCCCAACTACGGTCACAAAGAGTTGGGCATGACCAATCAACAACAGCAGGGTCTGTCTCTAATGCATTATGATAATCACAATTATATAGTGCTTCAATGTTTACAAAATGCTTTCTTCATTTTACTTTTTTTTTTAAACAAATGCTTTATTAACTTCTGTTTTACATCATTCATTTCCGCCAGATTTTGAGTTACAATCATTTTCCCCCCATTATTCCCCTACCCAACCTCCCAGAATAGTAATCCCACAAGATATCGCTTCCTCCAATCTGCTCTCTCCCATACCTTCTCCCATACCCCCATCGACTTTTCCATTAGAGGAAGGTGAGTCTTTGCATCCCAATGCCTGCACATCTTATCTCCCTATTACAAGCAAAAGAGTATTAATAATAGTATTTATATATATTTGAAACATTTAATGTTATGACCTCAAATTTCAGATCCATTTCCTTCCTCCCTTGTCACCCATTCCCTCTTGGGAGATAAGTAATTCAGTATATGTTGTACATGTCTAGCTATGCAAAACATTATCATAGTAGATATATTGTACAAGGCTGCTTATAATTCCCTCCCACTCATCCCCCCCCCCACCTGGTCCATTCCCTACATGATCCTGTCCCTCTTCTATAGTGGGTACTTCCAACCTCCCCTCACCCCAAGGATGCCCTCCCATCCATCATCCCTCCTCCCATCCCCCTTCCCCTATCCTGCTGCAGGTTGAGATATCCCATTTACTATGTATGTCATTTTCTCCCTGAACCAAATTCAGTTTGAATGTGGTTTTGCCTTTTTAGCCTTCCTTATTCTCCCCCTCTTTTGCAACCACTTCCCCTTGCTTCTTCTGCATGGGATAGTTTACACTACCCTGTCTCTCCCCATCTCCCCAACAAATTCAACTTATGCCCTCTATCCATAACCATATGACCACACCCCCTTCTTCCATTATTTTCATAGTGAGAAAGATATTATCAGTCACAGTTATTGCTTTTCCATATAGGAATGTAAATAGTTCAACTTTGATAAGTAAATTGTCTCTCCTGGATCTATTTTCCAGGTCAGTGGTTTTTCCCATGAGATATTTCACATTGCCTTCTAATCTTTCATTTGTTTGGATCTGCTTAACAGCATCTTGATTTCTCATAAAGTCACTAGCTTCCATTTGCTCCAGTCTAACTCTGAAGGAATGAATCTCAGTGAACTTTTGAGATTCTTTTTCCATCTGGCAAATTCGACTTTTTAAGGCATTCTTCTCCTCATTGCCCTTTTGGGCCTCCTTTACCATTTGAGTCAGTCTATTTTTTAAGGTGTTGTTTTCCTCAGTCAGGCTGTTGACCCTCATTTCATACTTTTCCTGCATCCTTCTCATTTCTCTTTCCAATTTTTCCTCTACTTCTCTTATTTGATTTTTAAAGTCCTTCTTAAGGTCCTCTAAGGCCTGCAACCCGCTCATGGTTTAATAGGAGTCTAGGGTTGCATTTTTCTGTTTCCTTTGCCTTGGCATGTTGCCACTTAATTACTTGACTTTTGGGCTTGTTGCCACACTATGGCTTTAAGGCCAGATAGAGGAATTTTCGTCCCGAACGTGTGGGGGGCAACTTCCGTTTCTGGCAAACTGTAAACCCACCCACGACTTCCACCCTAGATCACAATCCAGATCCAGGGAGGTTAAAGCAAGAGCGATTACCCCCCAAGACTGATCGCTGGATCTCCCTACAATTAATTGCAGGCTGGGAGCGGGAGCTGCCTCTGAAAACTACAAAATGGCGTTTGTCCTCAGCGGCTTCTAGCCCCCAGGGGAGGGAGCCGACGCATTCCCTAATACCAGTCCCAAAGTCCATAGGACACTAGCCTCTTACTTTGTCCTAGGCATGTCTATGTTGATAATTCTGGAGTCGTCACAGCTCCTGGTGTTCTGGGGTTCCTCCAGCTGGCTGCTGGCCCTGCCGCCCTGGGGCTAAAACCTCGACTCATGCGGACCTGGGCTCGGCTCAGCTTGGCTCCTGTGCTCTGCGCGCTGCCAGGTCCCAGCCCACTGCGCTGGTCCTTCCTGCAGGGCTGCTGGGCTGTCCTCAGCGGGAGTTTAGCTTCTCTGTGTCGTTCTGTGGGTGCTGGGGCTCCAGAAGTTGTTCAGAGTCCCCTTTTACATCGTTTGGGGGGAATGTGAGGGCAGAGTGGCTTGGATGAGCTGTTTCTACTCTGCCATCTTGGCTCCGCCCCCTTTCTACTCTGCCATCTTGGCTCTGCCCCCTCTTCATTTTAAAAATCAGAAAATGGTATCTCTGAGTGCCAAGTGAAGTGACTTGCCCATTGTCCCAGAATTAATGAGTGTCTGGGGTATGGTTCAAACTTTAGCTATCCTGACGCCAAGTTCCATGTCCATTGTGCCACCCTGGATACATCCTCATCTTTAAAATAGGCTTAAAAGTAGAGAATTGTTTTTAGGGGCCTAGTATGCCTTAAAGCACCAAATAAATGTTAATCTATGATTATTCTGGCTGTTACAAACCCTGCTGATGATTTTATCATGTTCTAATTTGGTAAATATCGCTGCCTATGATAAGAGCAGATTAATGTCTCAAATGGCTAAAACCGAGTATTACCTTGCAGGTCTGACTATGTGAATGGTCTTAATTTCCACAGCAGCAAGAGTAGTCAATGATATTTGAGAGAAGAAAACTCCCTTTTTTTGCTGTGTTCTCATCTTGAAATTTTAGTGCTTGGTCAGTTGGCTTCTTCCCTGGCTTAGCACAGAGGCATGAAGGTCACAGACACAACTGTTGGAGGAAGCTATTTGTTATTTATATATGTTTTTTGCATATATATATTATTGCAAATAATATATATATATATTATTGCAAAAAACATATATGTTTTTTGCAATAAAACTAATAGAGCTTTAAAAAAATAGAAAAGGAGATTGGGTCGTAGGAAGAAAGAAGTTGAGGGAAAGGCTGAGTCCTCCTTTAAAATAGTTGGGGAGACTCTCATGGAACTTGACTGTTTTTCTAAAAAGGGTGGCCAATGAGCTTTTTTGACCGTGGCTATTTCTCAGCAGATCATGAAGCACAGATAATGCAGCCCTTCTAGCTGTGGTTTAGGACAGAGAGAACCTTGTAGAACCCATCATCTTATCTCAGTTGCAAGGGACTTTAAAATAATAATAACCAGCATTTCTGTAAAGCAAAAGGTACCTTCAAAGCTATAAGGAACTTAAGCAATTTGAAGAATTTTCTATGTAAAAAGGACTGCTTTATTATGAATACTGTCTTTCATTAGTTAGTACTTTCATTAGGGATGAATCAGGTTCTAGAATTGAAAGGAACTTCAGAGACCACTTAGTCTTAATTTTACAGGGTGGGGAACCTATGGCCTCAAGTCCACATGTGACTGTCTAGGTCCTCAAGTGTAACTTAATACAAACTTCACAGAGGCCACATGTTCTTCAACCCTGGGACTCTAACATCTTCACTGAGGAAATTGAATCTGAGAGAATTTAAGAAACTTACACATATAGTAATTATCAGAGCTGGCATCTTAAACCATGGGAGACAACATAAAGTAATGTGCTGTTTACCAGCAGGAAATGGATCCCAGGTGAAAATCTTTTCAATAATTTTCACTTCATCTTTGTGTTTGTATCTGTTATGTTGCTACGTATGAGGTTTTTTTTTCCCCTACTTCAGATTGTCCAAACCAAAAGCAAGCAAACAAACCAAACAAATAAATAGGGGTGGTACTATTTTAGAGAAAATTTGATTTAAAGATGTTTAATATACCTGTCAGATTTGTGGAGAGGGGAAGACTTTATGACTAAACAAGAATTAGAGAGCATTGAAAAATGGATAACTTTGATTACATGAAACTGAAAAGCTTCTGTACAAACAAAGCCAATGTAGCTAAGATTAAGAGGGAGGTGGGAAATTGGGAAAGAATTTTTACAACCTATATAATATAACTGATAATAATATAATATATAATATAAATGATATATATAATATTATAATAATATAGTATATATGATATATTATATATAATATATAATGATAATAATATAATAATAAAATAACTGATAAGTCATTTCTAAAATATACAGAGAATTGAGTCAAATCTATAAGAATACAAGTCATTCCCCAATTGATAAAAGGATATGAACAGGCAGTTTTCAGAGGAAGAAATTAAAGATATCTTAAAGATAGCACATGAAGAAATGCTATTTATAGCATTTAATATGCTATAAATAATTTAATATTAAATATATAATATATATAAATCACTATTGATTAGAGAAATGTAAATTGAAACAACTCTGAGGTACCACATCTCACCAGTCAAATTGGCTAAGATGACAAAAAAGGAAAATGACAAATGCTGGAGAGGATGTAGGCAAATTGGAACACTAATGCATTTCTGGTGGAGTCGTGAACTGATGCAATCATTCTGGAGAGCAATCTGGAATTATGCCCAAAGGAAATTTCATACCCTTTAATTTCATACCCTTTGACCCAGCAATACCACTTCTAGGGTTATTTCCCAAAGAGATCATAGAAGTGGGAGGAAGACCCATACGTACAAAAATATTTTTTCATGGTGGCAAAGAATTGGAAATTAAGGGGGTGCCCATCAATTGGGGAATGGCTAAACAAGTTGTGGTGTATGCATGTTATGGAATAGTATTGTGCCATAAGAAACGAAGAGCAGACGGACTTTATATTTACCTGGAGAGGCTTATACGAACTGATGCTGAGTGAGAAGAGTAGAACCAGGAGATATTTGTATATAATCACAGACACAACATATGTGTGATGACCAACTATGACAGACTGGACTCTTCTCAGCAATGCAGTAATATAAGTCAATCCCGAAAGACTCATGAAGGAGAGAAATGTGACATCCAGAGTTATAACTAGAAAGAACTGAGCTTGAAGCCAGATTGAAGCAAACTACCTGCTCCTTTTCTTTTTCTTGTTTGGTTTTGTTTCCTCTTTACCATTTTTCATTCCATGTCCATCCTTCTTTATAACCTGACTAATGTCTAATGTGAAAGTATTTGCAGATACTATACTTGATTGTATGCTGTCATGGTGGGGGGGAGGAGAAGGAGGGAGAGAAAATTTAAAACTCAAGGAATTGTGGAATTGAATCTTGTAAATTAAAAGTAAACAAATTAATAAAGACCAAAAAAAAAAGGTGTTTAATAATGTTTAGTAATAGAAAGTTCTAAACAGACCCAGCTCCCTTTAGGAATACTTACTAATAATGCAATAGTTTCCACCGAAATTCTAAGCATCCCACCTACCCCCCAATGTCCCCAACCCCAAATACCACTGAGTCTTCTATTCCAGAAAAAGCCTCCTTTGTGGATTGAGGTTTCTTGTAATGAACCCATCAATGTCAGCATGCCCTAGGCAACTTAACCCCAATTCTGATTTTGGTGGAACCATGCTACAGGTGTAGTGTTTAAGGAAATGGGTAATGCTACATGACCAGGGATATGGGGATACTTCAGTAGACAGAAGCAAGGGTGATCTCAGTCAGCCAAACCCAGGGCTAACCTCTAGGACTAAAGACACAAACCAAAACCAGTGCTAGAAAACTCCTCAAGGAAATTGAGAAGGCCATGCTACTGGTTGAGGAAGCTCCTGCATAGAAGAACTCTGGAAATAGATGGGACTTGGTACCAGTTGCTATAACCTTCTCCTGCTCCTTGGACCAAGACTCTCTGGAAGAAGGCAGTGCTTGGCCCCATCTTTCATCTTAACCCAGGGACAGCAGCCCCTGGACTGTAGTAGATGTAGTACTAATACAACATTTCCTCATACCAGGAATGGAGCAAAAGCTAGTATTGGCTAGCTATTATATTCAGTAGTGAATATTCTATTCAGTAGTATAAAAGGGGCAGTTCCTGGCCCTAGAACAAAGTACTAATTTAAGAACTAAAACTGTAGTCATGAACAAACAGGAGGTGAAGGGAATGGAACTCCTACAATAACAAAACACTATGGGTTAAGAGAATCATAAGGTAAACCACAGGAAAAAGAAAACTCTGAGATAACCACAAATAGGTCAAAGAAAAAAAGGATGGATTGGCTACAAGAACTTCAAAAATGGATGAAAGCAATGAAGGAAGAGCTGAAAGGAGGGATTAAAACCTGAAGTTATAAAAGTTGTAATGACACTAAAGAGCTTAGAGCAAAAAATGTAGTCTTTACCAAGTAGTGGAAATTATGAAAAAATGAAATGGAGTAAACAACTACAAGATTCAGTAAGGCAATAAGAAATATTAAAACAATGATAGGGCTAAAAAATTAGAGCAGGTGGTATATCTACAGTTAAGAACAGTTCATCCAAAAAAAAAAAAGGATAGATTTAATTTAAGAATCATTAGATTTCCTGAAAACTATGACATATTCCTGAAAATAAAAAAACCTAGATACCTTTTTTTTTTTTTTTTTTTTTTGCTTTTTGGAGGGCAATTGAGGTTAAGTAACTTGCCCAAGGTCACATGGCTAGGTTTTTGTTTGTGTGTGCGTTAAGTGTCTAAGACCGGATCTGAACTCAGGTCCTTCTGACTCCAGGGCCGACGCTCTACTCACTGCGCCGCCTAGCTGCCCCCTATACTTTATTTCTTTAAAAATTTTTTTTAAATTCTGATTTTAATAGATAACAAATATAATAGAAAAAGATTATATGTAAAACCACAGCTCTGTATTATATATTCTACTTTTAGGAAAAGTTTGGATACTGTATTTCAAGAAATGATTAAAAAAACAACAGAATTATTACAATCTAGAGGACAAAGTGAAAATAGAAAGAATCCACTGGTCACTTACTGACAGAAGCCCCAAATCAAATACATCTAGCAGTGTCATAGCCAAACAGTTAGCAAGAAAGAGATCAACTTCCAAGAAACCCCAGTTAGGGTCAGGTAAGTAGTCAGCTAGTAGTAGCTACTAAAGGAAGAAGAAGAAAAGGAAGTCTTAGAATATGATATAATGAAGAGAAAGACCTGCAACCAAGAATAGCTTCTCTTGCATGTGCATAATTCTTGGGAATAATGACTTTCTAGAATTTCTTTTGAGAAAATGAGTTGGTTGAATCTTTGAAATGCAAATTCAAGAGATTAAAACCCCCCCACTATAAACATGACTATCTTTGATCAGTTTGAATGGACTAAATAATAAGTGTTTACATGCTAATTGGGGGTAAAGCTATAGTCTCTTTAAAAAGTCTCACTGTTTCTAGGAGGCAAAGATGAAGTAAAGAAAGACAAACTTAGGGCTTAGGTGGAGTTTTGTTCTTATTTGAGTAAAGTAAGAGGAGGAAAAACGGAATACCTGAGGGAAAAATGATATTTAATATTCCTCATAACTAGGGTATGTTAGACAAATCTATAAACATGGAGGCAGGGATTGTGGGATAAGGCAGATTGAATATACACACATGCAAAGAATATATTATAGAAAGACAGGGGAAACCAGAAAAAAGGAAAGAGTGTTTAACAGAGGAGGATAGGGTTATTGAAATAATATTCACAAATAAAACAAACTTCAGGTAAGGAGAAGAGATTAAAAAGTGGGGAAAGAAAGGAAAGGAAGAAAGGGAGACCAAGAAACTTAGACCTGGCTGGGTGAAGAGAGGTAGGGTGGAAAGCGTAGTAAGTTCAGACTAATCCAATTAAAGATAACTAGCATTAATCTCAGTTCTTTTCTTTTACTACCTTTATTTTTCCTTTAAAAATGGGAGGGAAAATGAAGAAAAAAGAAAGGAAACATAGAAAGAAAAAACACAAGTAACTCTGTGAATATGAACAGAATGAACTCACCCATAAAAAGCTACTGGGCTGTGAGGGGGGAGCAGAAATGGATTAAAAAGCACAATATGTTCTTTACATATGAAACATAAATATTCAGAGCTGAGATGAAGATACATCTAATGATTTGTAGTTTTTGCTAATCAATAGATATAATTTTAAAAATATAACAAAATGCATGATGCTCATCATTAGCACTTAGAATTAAACCTGAAGTGATGAGAGTTACCGTTTTGTGTGTCTCCACACTATGGGATGTTTTTGAGTATTCATTTTCTCTTTAGTCTTGGTTATTGATACCAGTATTTTCTTGTCTCTTCATGTTTGCCAGTTTTACCTAATTACCGTAGACCACAAAATTTAGAACATGAAGGAATCTGAGATACTATCTAATGCAGCCCATTCATTTTGCAGATAAGGAAATGAATGCCCCAAAAAGAGAACTAATGAACAAGAAATCAATTTGATGGTCACATGATTAGTCCAGATCTGCAGTAGTTCACATAATGTTCAACATGTACTTGCATGACTGGTTTACAGCTAGCAAAGTGGATTGGTTTGCTTGTATGGACTTATCCAGTATTTCAGTTAATATTTCCTATCCCACCACCCTGGCCCCATTTTCCTTGTCATGTGACTCCTTGGCCTGTTTCATAGAAACCCAGTTTCTTAAGTTGTTGTCATGCTTTCTTGTCTTGTTGGAAAGTGGCTGAGTATAATGAGGAAGAAGAAAAGAGGTGACAGGAGAAAATGATAATTTAAAAGCTAAGTTGAAAGGGGAAATCATAAGGAGTCACTCCAAACATAGGGAGAGATACATTTGTGTTTCAGGATGTTGTGACAACAATGTTGTCATTTGGAAAAGTTGATCCGAGATAAGGAGAATTTAACTATTTAAAATAGAATCTAGATAGATTTTAGTAGCCACATATTTAAGGTATATATTTAAAGGTCTGTATGCTTTTGCCCTAAATTTGCATAACGGCATAACTGTGATAGTTTGGAAAATTTTTTAATTTTACTTAATAGACTACCTATGTTTTAAAAAAATCTGCATCATATTTTTCATGTTTGCTACCTGAAACTTCTTTTTGCATGTCAGTGTGTGTTTTTAATCTTTTTCCAAACATCCCTTTGGTTGATTTGAATACACTTTCCTTATTTTCTTTATTAAAAATGAATCAAATGCAGGTGTTTTTGAGAAAATAGTAACATCTGGTAAGCACTTTCATTTGTGTTTTCCATACTTTTTGTAAAAAACCCTCTGAGGTAGAGGGTATATAAATTGTTGTTTCCCCTTTATAGATGAGAAAATTGAGGCCAAGAGAGATTGTGACATTACCAAATTAAAAAAAAAAAGTATCCTTAATGCTTGCTTTGAACCTAAGAGCTCTCTTCAGACTCTTACTTTCACCACACCGCACTGAAGTGGTCAATCTTTTTTTGCATGCTTTTTTTCCTCTTGTTCTTGAGAGATAACATGAGAATATTGAGGGAAATATCTCAAAATGCCTAACCATATATATAGTGTTTTAAGGCTGGCAAAGTGCTTTACTTCTGTTAATATAATTCATATGAAAACAGTAGGGAATGCTTCATTGGTTCTGGAGGAACTTTATATAGCCATAAAAATGGCATGTGGAATTGCTCCTTTTAAGTGAAATGTGGCAATCTCTGCCTCAGTTTTTTTTTTTTTTTTTTGTCTATTGCATAGATTCCTATATTTGCATATGAGTGTTTTGGGACTAGATGTCTCTCTCTCTCTTCTCCTACTCATCCCAATAGGATGAGTAATAGGAAATAAATGAAGCAATTTCAAGCAAGTTAGTTGTTCAGGTTTTCTGGTTTGCACAAGAAAGTAAATCAGATCACCAAGCTTGCACAGGAATGTACATCTTACATTCCACATACTGAGCCAATTTATTGCCCAACTCCTGGAACTCATTTTTCCCCCTTCCTCCCTCCCAATCTGTCCCCGCTTAAGAGGGGAAAAGGGAATAGGTTGAATGAAAAGAAAAATTTAGAATCTTTATCCAGCAGTGCCAGGAACTTCCAGAGAGTGTTTTAGTACTACCTTTTGTGACAATACTCAGTTTATTATAAAAGCAGTATAAGGCATCTGGCTTGGATTTTGGCTTAATTAAGTGCACATAGTTGCTTTTAATAGCTTACTTGCCTTGCCTAGTTAGAAACACTGCAGTACTACAGGGTGATTTATTGGTGTTTGGGTCCCTTCTAGATACCTCCAGTATAGCTTTCAGATTTTTTTTAATGGTTACGTATTTTTATGTAGAACATCTGTGTGGCATATGAGTGACAATCTGGTATAATGGACAGAGAACATAGGTATTTTCTTTTTTTTTTATCAAATGCTTTATAAACTTCTAGTTTACATTGTTCATTTCCACAAGATTTTGAGTCACAAATTTTCACCCCATTTTTCCCCTACCCACCACCCCAAAAGAGTAATCCCACTGAATATCCCTTTCTCCAATCTGCTCTCTCCCATATCTTCTCCCATACTCCTGTATATCTTATTTCCTATTTACATGTAATATATATACATATATAAAACATTTGATTTTAAAACAATTTTAAAACTTTGAATTCCAGATTCATTCCCTTCCTCCCTTGTCATCCACCCTTACTGGGAAGATAAGAACATAGGTATTTTCAAAGGTAATTTTTATCTTAGTGAAGGAAATACACAATGTATAATGTGTAATATTGGTTCTCAGTTACTTGGTTTTGTTGTCATACTCTTGAGGGATGACTGAGGTTCTAAAAATCACTTTGAAATTATATAGTTGGGAAGCTTGGTGATTGAGTGAGATACAATTTTCCCCTCTTATTTTCAACTCTTTGTTAGTACTTTTCTGCCCTTAAGTTTAATGTCTTATAATAATAGTAACTAGCATTTATATTGTGCTTTAAGGTTTGCAAAGCACTTTATACAGATCTCTCAGATCATACACGTAACAACCCTGGGAGGTAGGTGCTATTATTTTCCCCACTTTATAGATCAGAAAAAACGAGGCAGACAGAGCTTAAGTGATTTGTCTGGGGTGACATGCCTAGTAAATGTCTGAGGCCAGATTTGAACTTAGTTTTCCCTGATTCCGGGTCCACTGTGCCATCTATGCAATTTATATTTAATTAATTTTTTCCTAATGTAAATCTGTAAATCCATGTGGAGGCACCTTAGGTGGCTGGGTCACTTAACCTCTGTTTGCCTTAATCCACTGGAGAAGAAGATGGCAAACCACTCTGGTATCTTTGCCAAGAAAACGCCTTTAGACAGTATTGGTGTGCTATGGTCCATGTGATCACAAAGAGTAAGGCATGACGAAACAACTGAATAGTAAACAAATCCTTAGTTCCTTGCTAGTCAGGTTTTTAATGTGAACCTGAATTGGGTTCTTCTTGGGATACTGTCAATTATATCCATTTACTTATTCAATAAATATTTATTAGGCAACCTTTTGTGCTAAACAGTGATAGAAAAACCAAATTTCACAGTATAATCTGCCATGTATCTACTCATAAATGCTCGTAAAATGGGGGTCCAGAGAGAGTTCTACACAATGAATTCTTATGGTCCATTCTAGTTCTAACACTGAAGGATAAGTTCTTTTTTAAGGGAAGTTGAATTTTCCTCTTGTTCTTAGGGAATAAGCACATTTTCACAACTTTCTGCCCTCATAGAAAATGAGGAATTGGCACCTTGTAGGTGCCAACCTGTCTACCTATAAACCACATGTTATTAAGTCAGCACAATTTGTTAATTGTAAAAGGACTGACTGACCTTTTTCACTTCCAGATTTTTAACTTACATGATTACTGATTAAGAGTTAAAAGTGAGAATCATGACAGTAAATTTGGGAGTGGATTCTCTGGAACATATATTTGAATAGTTTTGCTTCCATCACAAAGGTGGCTATTTATTACCTAAATTATATTCTGTGTGGTACAGAGTGGCACCATTGAACTCTGAGTGTCAGAAAACCTTCATTCCAGTCTCTGCTACCAGCTAGTGGATGACCTCATTTTTCTTTGGGCCTCACTTTCTGCATATGTAAAAGGTGGGGCTTGGACTCTAAGGTCCCTTCCATCTCATGTGATGATACAAGCTATATAATGTGGCAATTATAAAGGTTTGAGAGACATAATTTCTCAGTAATTTAATCATTTTATTAATAAGACCAGCATCTATATTAGTAAAAGGATGGTCATTTCTCTCTTAGACCAAAGAGGATCCTGGTAGGGGAGGCTCCAGTCCTATAGGAGTGGCAATCAACTTTGATTGATTAACAGTTAATGAGAGAAAGAATAGGGACTGAGAGTGACATCATGTTGCCCTTGGGCAGAGAGACTTTCTACACCCATACTACCCCTAGCCTTGATCAATCTTTTAAAAAATTTATGCTCCACCAGAGCCTGTGCAGAGCACAAAGTTTACTCCACTTGTGTAGAGTCTTGAACTACAGAATTAGTCCAGTCTCATTATCAGCACTGTTCTCTGAGACTGAACTTTTAAAAATCAGTACTTTTTAGAAAAAGGGGAGAACTTTAGATCTCCCCAAATCTTAGGTTATATCACTATTACCAGTCACCTCCATTTTATGGCTTGGCAAACCCTCATGGCCTGAAGGCTGGGGTTCTCTGCCTTCTAGCTGCTACTCCTAAGATTTGTGTTTTCAATGCTTTTTGTAAAAAACCTTCTGAGGTTGGGAGTATATTGTTATTTCCACTTTATAGATGAGAAAATTGAGGCCAACAGAGAGTGTGACATTACCAATAAAAACAATTATCCTGAATGCTGGGTTTGAACCTCAGATCTCTCTTCAGACTCTTACTTTTCCCATTACAATGTGCTGCCTTCACCATACTACACTGAAGTGGTCAATCTTTATTTGTATGTTCCCCCCATTCTTGAGAGACAATGTGAGAATATTGAGGGAAATATCTCAAAATACCTACCATGTATATAGTGTGTGTGTGTGTGTATATATATATATATATATATATATATATATATATATATATATATATACATACATATCTATATATGTATGTATATAGACTGACAAAGTGCTTTGTCACAACTGTTGGGCAAAAAAGTGAATCTTGATGTTGGACTTCATTCCTCTGTCATATCCAAATCTACACACATTTTCTTGGCAGCTCTGGTATAGTGAATGTATGCTAAGGATTCTAGCTGGGGGGCAGGTTCCTTCCACATGTCCCTCATTGCCCCTGCTTGCTGGCTCTTTACCCTGGATTGTGTTACAATTTAGTGTCTGTCTTCCTTCTATGTGTTTACAGAACCCCCTTCCTCTCTTGAATTTTTTGACAGATTCAGAAAAAAAACAAAAAGTCCCAAATTTTATTTGGGAATCAGTAGGAAAATAGAATTTGGAATTTTATTTATAATCAAGAATGATATGTTGCCTCCATTTCATATATTGAAGATTTTACAAGTAATGTTGGGGTAGGTATGTCAAAACAAGGGTCACTTGGTGGCCTGTATAATTTTTTATGGAGAGGGGAAGACAAGGCAATTGGGGTTAAGTGACTGGCCCACAGTCATACAACTAGTACATGTGTCAAGTGTCTGAGGCTGCATTTGAACTCAGGTCCTTCTGAATTCAGTGTCAGTGCTCTATTCACTGTGCCACCTAGCTGCCCCTTAAAATTTTTTACTTATATAGGAAAGGACCCCCATGTGTGCTTATATCTCCCAAGTGTTATAAGTGAAACAGAAACTATTGCCTTGGTAGTGGGATTTCTTAGTTTATAAACAAAAACAGAACATTAACCTTGTTACTTCTTTTCAAATTACGGATTTCAGTATGATTCCAACCATGTGGAATGTGTTCCGCTAATTGTTGAACAAGAATCAACAAGAGGTATTGCAGCATCTGCCTTCATTTTGGCTTGTCCCTGTGGCCAGATTTTTGAATCATTCTTTCTTGTCAGGTTTCCTGAGCTCCGAGCCCTGGGACCAAAATCCCCTTAGATACTCTTTACCTGGGTTCTGCGAACTTTTAAAGAAAATTATATTTATTTCAACATAATTGATTTCCTGTGTAATTTTATCTTTACTGGAATGCTAAAGGGGTCTGTGACACCAAAAAGTTAAAAATTCCTATCTTACATGCTTTAATAAACAATGAATTACATGCTGTATTAGTAAATAGGGGGAACGACTTAGTAAGTGATAATGTGTGTTTTCTTGAATCTTAGTTCTAAAAGCATCCAGGAGTGATTGTAAAAAGACAGATGATGTGTCAGGGGAAAGAGTTTCTGACAAGGTAGGTTGTAGACACATGTGACTTTATGCTAATTATTTAGCTGCTGTGGGTGTCACTTTTCCTCACCTGTAAAATGAGGGTGCAATAGATAATCTCCAATTCTCTAATCCAATAACTATCAATGACTAGTTATCTATTGCTTTCAAGAAACACATCATGTAGAACCATGGAACATTTGCTGTTGAGTTGGGCATATGGCAGTCATAGTAAAGACAGATATGGAAGCTTAATTTCCCTCTCCCAGTTTCTGGATTATCCTGTTGCTGTCCTTTGGGGCTGGGGGTTCTTAACTTTTAAAATTTGGTTACAGTGAGGTTCATTTTTCTTGGATTTAAAAAAAATCTAGTAGCATTTATAATTTATATTGCCATAGAATTCATACTCCCAGTTTCATATTCTTTCCTTTGTTTGCTCTTGTGCTATCCTCCTTCTATAAGATTAAATTTCTTTTTTCAATCTTATGACTTTTATTACCTCACATTGTAACAGAATTAGAGAGGGCCCAGGTAACCCTGTACACTGGGGGCCCCAGAATATCTGTCTTTAATGTCAGCATAGCATGGTCTGGTGGACAGAGAATGTCATTTATTAAGTGGCCTTTTGAAACCTGTGACTGAGATGTGTTGGAATGCAGTGCCCCAACAGGAAAGTAGGAATTTTCTGTAACAATAGAGCCATGTGAATCTACAAATAGAATAGTGAGAGAGAATATCAAGACACTTCCAAAGTATACGATACTGATGGACAAGAAAAGAGAACAGGATGTCAGGAAAGTCATGGCTGGGAATGATCAAATAAGTGGGAAAGGGAGAAGAAAACTGGGATGCATGGAAGAATCTTTTATTTGGAGTGTAAATGGCCAGATTGTAAGTCAAATATGATATCTTCAACATTAGAAATTTCTAGCTATTTTGAAGAATTCTGAAATATATTAAATACAAGCATATTGTATTTTACTGAAGCAGATGTCATTGGAATCTTTAGAAGATGGTGTTCTTAAATGTATTTGTAAACTTTACGTAGTTATAAATCTGCTTTTTATCTATTCATATGCCTATTCTTACTCACTGACTGTATTGTTTAATTTCTTATAAAGTTGAATCTTTTGCTTATTTTAGCTCTTTATTATTTTTTTTTCCAATCTACTGTATCATTCCCCCTAGATTTTCTCTTTCTGGCATTATGTAGTGAATTAAAAAAAAAATGGAAAAACATGAGCACAACCAGGCATAGCTATAAAAAAACCAAAAGAGAAAACTATTAAGAGTTTATTGGCCAGAGTAGGCAGTAATAGACAGAGAGCTGGCCTTGGAATCAGGAAGACCTGGACTCAAGTCGCACCCTAACCTTGTACAAGTCACTTAAAAAGTCAGTGCTCTGAGCAAATCTCTTAGCACTATATAAGTTGCAAAATGGTGGATGATTTGTGTTAGTAGAGAGGTTTCCTCACCAGGAGTTCCTTGTATTATTAGTCTGAAACTCTGCCATCTCACTCCCCAACCCCTTCCCTCCCAGTTTTTAAAAAAATTCATAAAATCATAGACTTATAGATTTAAATCTGGAAGGAACCTCAAAGTCTTTCTCTCCATAATGTCTTCATTCTGTGGAGGACACTGAACAGAGATTAAGTGACTTGTACATTTAAGCCCTTTAGTGGAGGGAATTCAAGGGGTAGTAACCTGTGATTCAGTTAATTGCCCTTCCCCACCTACAGTGGGCTGGACTGGTAACTTAACTACTAATGGAGTGCAGAAAGGAAAGGGGGAGAGGCTCTAAAGCTAGAAGGGTCTTTAGAGATTAACTAGTTCAATGTTATTTTACATATAAAGAAACTGAAACCCTAGAGAGATGAATCAACTTCACCAAGATAATGTGGAACCCAAGTATTCAGAGTTTGGAGTTAGAGGCTCTAGATTCAGATCTTGGCCCTGCTCCTGTGTGTTGGGGGTCAAGTCACTTAATATCTGGTCCTTGGTTTCCTCAATTATAAAATAATGAGGATTGAATTGGATGAGCCACTTCATGCTCCAAATTCTAAAGCTTAAAATAAAATAAACACACAGGAAGTAACAAAGCCAAAAATCCTTTGGCATGGTGGTCAACAAGAGGGTATGCTTTTTTGTCATTCTGTGAAGGGTTTTACATTTTAAAATAAAGTTTTGTTGCATTTAAAAATGTAAAAGCCATTCTTCACTAGCAAACCCACTAGTGCAAAAACTATTGTCATTCTGTTGTCACCTTTCATGGTCCCATGAGGTTTTCTTGGCAAAAGTACTGTAGTGGTTTGCCCTTTCCTTCTCCAGTGGATTAAGGCAAAGGAAGGTTAAAGTGACTGGCCAGGGGCCATACAGTCTGAGTGTCAGAGACTGGATTTGGACCCAGGTCTAACTGACTCCAGGCCCAGTGCTCTATGCACTGAGCTATCTAGCTGCCTCCTGTTACATACCTTGGATTTAATCTTTTTATGTGATGGTGGTGGTGGTGGTTGTGGTGGTTGTGGTGGGGTGTGTGTGTGTGTGTGTGATGTATATAAGTATTTATGTGCATATTATATGTATATGTGAACATATATTAAATATATGACAGAAAGTAAGTTTCTTGCAAATGGAGATTATTTCATTCTTTGATTTTCAGTCCTCAGTGCCTGATACATAGTATAGGCACTTAATATATAGGTGCCTAAAGGAAAAATAAAATTTATTGCATGATATCACAATTTTGTTATCTCAATGTTGTAGTGGGTATAGGAAGAGAAAAAAAATGATGCAATGGAAGGTATTTTCGTTGAAATCATTGACATTTGACATTGGCATTTTTTTTCTCCTGAACTATCAAGTTTTAAAATTGAACTTCACCTTAATTCTTAGTTCTAGGGTTGATGTTGAAAATGATAGCATAGGGTAAAGTCTCAGATCTTGGAGGTCAGCAAAAGCATTTTTGAAACAACCTGGGTAACTTTGTGAATACTATGTGAGCAGCTTACCTGAGATAACAACCTTTGAAGAGGTAGAAATAATTGACATTTATATAGCATTTAAAAGTTTGCAAAATGCTTTCGTACATGATCTCATTTAAGCTTCTCGACAGCCCTGTGAGGAAGGTACTAAAGATGTTTGTTATTTTTATTTCACAGATGAGGAAATTGAGACTGACAGGTTGAGACTTGCCTGGCGTCAGAAAGCACAGGGTCACACAAATGAGCTGATGGTGCCTTATCATTTAGACCTTCTGCCAGTCCTCATCAAAATAAAACCATGACCTATCTAAAGATTAAGTTCCCAAAGATCAATAATTCAATATGTTAAATAACAGGTTGATATTTTATCCAGCATAGCTAATACTATACATGTATTCAATTTTAAGTAAATACCTTACCGGAAATCTTTAAATAGATTATAGAGTTTGGAAAGGGACTTTAAATATGTTTGTTATATAGAATTTATGCTGAACTGGTTTTAACAGCATTAGTGAATAAATGTGCTGTTAGCTGGGTAGTGGAAATAAAATAAGAGCTTAGATGTTATTTATTAAAACAGGATTTCCTTAGAATAGCTCACAAAGTGTTGACACAAGAACAACATAGATGAATGAAAAACCTTTACAGCACTAATTATGTGTGACTTGATCACTGCAAATTTCCACCAGTTTCTTTGACTCTGTCTATAAGCTGGTATGGATGTTATGAATTTTTGAATTCTTTAAATTCATTCTCATAATTGATTTAGGTTATGAAGCCAAGTGAAAGCCTAGTTAAGAAGGCAGATATAGTGGTTGTGGTTGTCTGGGCTGAAAGAATACCATAGTCAAAACCATGAAGGATCACTTTAAAACCAGTGAAATATTTCAGAATGCTAGACAATGATGTGTAAAGTCATTCAGATCTTGTCATAATGTAGATATGCATGCAGGGCAGAATTAAGATGGATGGAGCAATGTAATTTCTGGCTTTTATGGGTTTGAATTCTTCTGCCTCTCCTCTCAGTACTCTCCCTTTAAGTATAACATATCTCTGTGGAGAAAATTCTGTACCGTATGACAACACAGAGCAGGGAGGAATCTTGGCCACTTTTCACTTGTCAGAACACAAACACTTTTAGTAGTACAATGGGAAGCTTTTTGGCCTTACCTTAAAAATCAAATGTGGGACCTAGCTGTCCTTCAGAGAACTGAGGACTAAGGATTTCAGAGTTTCTGGGACTAGGAACAACGTTAACATATCAAAGAATGTGGGATTTGAGTAAAGTTGTAGTGCTGGTGTTGGTGGGCAGGGTTGTTGTTAATTCTTCATTCTCAAAGAGGACCAATGACATCCGAAAGGAGATCTTCCCCAAATCTTGGGGGTTTCTTTGTCCTTGTAGAGACAGCTTAGAGCTACCCCCAGAAGTTGAGTAGGTTTATACATTTGAGAACTGCTTTCAGACAAATGGGGAAAATGATGTAGAACTTTGTTAATTCACTTAATAGTTTACTTTTTAAAATAGCATTTAATTTGGACCAACTGCTTTTTCTAGTCAGCTTCTCAGGCTCTAATTTTAAATTATGTGAAGATAAAAGATAATTTTTACTGCTTCTTTCTCTTTAAATAGAGATGTTCTAGTAGGGAGAGTATGTATTTTAATAAGCAGTCCTTATGATCAAGTTTTATTGGAATATACAGCATGGATATTTAGCAGATTGATCAATTAAAATATTTGCTGAAACTATTCTTATTCTGTAGCTAGACTATTCCACCATAATGGATTGGTTGGATTCTGAGAACACAATATTCTCCTTAATCATCAAAGAAACTCTATCTTTAGCATTCTACATATAATGAGGAAAGAAAATGAACTCATACATTTTATAAGAAGTATCAACAACAAATAAAACTTACAATTTTTTCTGGGTAACTCAATCACAACATTTATTTAATCAGAAAATCTAGTCCTGAAGCATTATTTTTGAGATTTTGACTGTGATTGAGTGATCTATTGCTTTATGCATTAACAATCTGGCTGATTCTTTGGTGAAACTTTCTGAACTTAATGGGATAGGATAGTTTTGAAGAATTAGATTTGTAAAGTAGATTAGAGGCAAAAGATTTAATACTATTTGATAATCAGTTCTCTGCTAGTCAGTACTCAGTATTATCATTTGAATGCAATCTTAAAATTTAGGGAAATTGTGCTCCTAGGATGAGCAAGAATATGTTTGCATTTTCAGAGTCTATTTAAAGAGAAAAAGTCCTAATTAAATTTTCTTGAATAATTTTCATCCTTAAACAGGAAACTAGGAGAAAATTTATAGCAAATTTCTCTGATAAAGGTCTCATTTCTCAAATATGTAGGAAACTGAGCCATATTTATTAAAAACAAGACCCATTCCCCATTTGATTGTGAAAGGATAGGAACAAGCAGTTTTCAGAAGAAATCAAAGTTATCAATATTCATATGAAAAAGTGCTCTAAATTACTACTGATTAGAGAAATACAAATTAAAATAACTGAGTTGTTTCACACCTATCAGATTGACTAATGTAACAGAAAAAGTAATGACAAATGCTGGCTGGGATGTAGGAAAATAGATACAACAATGCAGTGTTGGTGGAGTTATAAACTATAAACTATAGTCATTCTGGGAAAAAAAAATTAGAACTATGCCCAAAGGCCTATCAGAATGTGGATAGCCTTTGATCCAAATACCACTACTAGATCTATATCCCAAAGAGATTAAAGAAGAAGAAAGAACCACATGTACAAAAATTTTTATAGTAGTTCTTTTTGGGGTGGCAAGGAATTGGACATTGAGGGGATGCCTGTTAATTGGGAGAATGGCTGAAGAAGTTGTGGCACATGACTATGATGGAACACTATCATATACTAAGAAATGAAGGGGGGTGGTTTCAGGAAAACCTCAGAGGACAAATGAACTGATGCAAAATGAAGTGGGCAGAATCTAGAGAACTTTGTACACTGTAACGATAATATTGTAATGATAATCATCTGTTAAAGAATTGGCTACTCAAATCAGCAGAATGATCCATGACAGTTCCAAGGACTTGTGATGAAAAATGCAGTTCACCTCCAGAGAGAGAACTGATTGAGTGTAGATTAAAGAATATTTTTTTCTGATTTCTTTGTTTTTCTTGCCTTTTTTTTTTGGCAACATGGTTAATATGGAAGTATGTTTTGCATGACTTCACATGTACAATGGTTATATTACTTGCCTTCTTGAAGAGTGGGGGAGGGGTGGGAGGAAGGGACAGAAGTTGGAACTCAAATAAAGAAACATTTTTTCAAAAGAAAAGTAAAAAAATACATTCCTTAAAAACTGCAGTGGTTATGTGACCAACAAGGCATAGGAGTTGTTCTTTAAAAACCTTGAAAGGTTTGCTAGTGATTACTTTACTGCTAACATGTATATATTTATAAAACTCTAAAGGTTTGTGAAGTGCTTAACCAATATTATTTTATCCTCCAAACAACCCTGGGAACTAGGTGCTACTGCTATTCCTATTTTACAGATGAGTAAACTGAGGCCAGCCAGAGGTAAGTGAATTGCCCAGGGTAGCACAGCTAGTAAGGGTCTGAGGCACAGGATTTGAAATGCTGTCTTCCTGACTGCAGACCCAGCACTCTAGACACTGAGCCTTCTAGCTTCCTCTGCAAACATGCAAGCCCCTTACATCTGAGGGCCCAGTTGTAGGGAGTCTGCAAGATGGGGCATCTGACCGCAAGGAGTGTAGGAAGACAAAGAAAGAATTGGGTAGGTATAAGAATTTGCACAAAACTCAGTACCCTGGGCTAAAGGGATATACAGCAAGTTAGGTCTGACTGGAGGGGGTAGGGGGAAGGAAATAGCATGATATCCTTTACCCAAAAGGGTTAAAATTATCTAGTAGCCCAGGTTCATACTCTGGCACCAATGGAGTAAGAAGTTAAAGAGGAGTGGCCTATAGGAAAAAGCACTGGGCCTAGAGTCAGGAAGATCTGAATTAAAATTCTTCTTCAGACACCTATGAGTTTTTCTGTCTCTTCAGCTGTAACATGGGCATCATAATAGCCTCGACCTTCTGGGGTCACTGTGAGGCTCAAATGAGATGATAATTGTAACTTGCTTAGCCTAGTGCCTGGCATTTTAGTGCAGGTATTTAATAGATGCTTGATTCTTTTGGGTTAGGAAAATAGTAGGTGAATTTTATACTCCTTGTCAAGACATTGGCATCTTGGTTTGGTCAAACTTAAAAACTGACTCCGTGAAGGTGCTTTTCAAACACATGAGGTAATACTCAGCCTTTGCCAGGTTATAAAAAAAATATTTTAAAGCAACATAAGTTTAAGAATTTAAAATAAAAACCATACTTATTTTGGAAGGATGCTGAGCGTTCATAGTAGATTTTGTGATATACAAAATACCAGTGCTTTTATGGGGGAATAGTAATTTATGTTTGACAAATATTTGTTTCTTAGATGTTAGCAGCAAGCATAAGACTTAAAAATTATTTTACAATGGGTAAATCTTAATGAAGATCTAGATAAAGTGAAGGCTTTAAAATTGAGCACAAAAACACAACATAAATATAAACTTGAACAGATTAGATTGTTGGATGCTACATGAAAGCATAGTAATGGAATGGTAAGGAAAAGCTGTTCCCTGGCCACTATTGTATCTCCCTGTTAGAATGTAATCTAATTTAAACCAAAGACTGTCTCACTTCTTTATTTGTATCTTCAGCACTTAGTACAGAAAATGTGCTTAATAAACACTTTCTTCATTCATGTATGCGGTCATTCAAATAAGTCAGTTAGGTTTCCTGGAAGCAGTCCTATCCTGACTCTGTCCTCCTACAGGCAGGGATTAAGGAGCTGTAAAGGGATGGTTTACAACCATACATTGCAGCTGGTCCTGGGAACGTTCATTGTGAGGAGCAGATAAGAAGTATAATTAAACTCAATTCCCCAATAAAACCCAGATGTGCCACTCTGTTCCAGTCTGAAAACTTTGTTCAGGTACATCAGAGTTTCATTAAAAACATTTTTTTTTTTTATTTGTCTTTTCCTCTGGCAGAAGAAAAGGATTTTTTTTTTCTGAATGACTTTTTTTTTTTAAACAAATGCTTTATTCTGTTCTACATCATTCATTTCCGCCAGATTTTGAGTTACGATTATTTTCCCCCCTGTTTTTCCCCTACCCACCCTCCCAAAATAGCAGTCCCACAAGATGTCGCTTCCTCCAATCTGCTCTCTCCCCTATCTTCTCCCATACCCCCTTTGACTTTTCCATTAGAGGAAGGTGAGTCTCTGTGCCCCAATGCCTGCACATCTTATCTCCCAATTACAAGCAAAAGAGTATTAATAATAATATTTATATATATTTGAAACATTTAGTCTTAAAACGTCGAATTTCAGATCCATTTCCTTCCTCTCTTGTCACCCATTCCCTCTGGGAAGATAAGTAATTCAGTATATGTTGTACATGTCTAGCTATGCAAAACATTACCATAGTAGATATATTGTACAAGTCTGCTTATAATTCCCTCCCACTCATCCCATCCCCCACCTGGTCCATTCCCTACTTGATCCTGTCCCTTTTCTATAGTGGGTACTTCCAACCTCCCCTCCCACCAAGAATGCCCTCCCATCCATCATCCCTCCTCTCATCCCCCTTCCCCCTATTCTGCTGCAGGTTGAGATATCCCATTTAGTATGTATGTCATTCTCTCTCAGAACCAAATTCAATGGGAGTGTGGTTTTGCCTTTTTGCCTTCCTATTCTTCCCCTCCCTTGCAACCACTTCCCCTTGCTTCTTCTACATGAGATAGTTTGCCTTACCCTGTCTCTCCCCATCTCCTCTTGCCACTTTCCTGTCTCACCTCATAATTTCACCCCTTAAGTATCATCGCTTCCCACCAGATTCAACCTGTGCCCTCTATCCATGTATAACTGTAAACATATATACACACATTCACATATGTATTCATATGACCATACACCCTTCTTCCATTATTTTCATACTGAGAAAGATTTCATCAGTCACAGATATTGCTTTTCCATATAGGAATGTAAATAGTTCAACTTTGATAAGTTCCTTTTGATTTCTTTTCCCTGATTACCTTCTCAGGCATCTCTTACTTCTTGCGTCTGGATGTCAAATTTTCTATTCAACTCTGGTTTTTCCTCAAGAATGCTTGAAAGTCCTCTATTCCACTGAATGACCATATTTTCCCCTGAAACAAAATACTCAGTTTTGCTGGGTAGGTGACCCTTGGGTTCATTTCCAGCTCTTTTGCCCTCTGGAATATCATATTCCATGCCCTTCGATCCCTCAGTGTAGAAGCTGCCAGGTCCTGGGCTATTCTGATTGTGTTTCCACAATATTGAAATTGTTTCTTCCTGGCTGCTTGTAGTATTTTCTCCTTGATCTGGGGATTCTGGAACCTGGCTATAATATTCCTGGGAGTTTTCTTTTTGGGATCTTTTTCAGGAGGTGATCTGTGGATTCTTTCAACCTCTATTTTGCCCTCTGGATCTAAAACATCAGGGCAGTTTTCCTTGAGAATTTCTTGAAGGGTGATTTCTAGGTTCTTCTTTGATCATGGCTTTCAGGTAGTCCAATAATTTTTAAATTGTCTCTCCTGGATCTATTTTCCAGGTCAGTGGTTTTTCCCATGAGATATTTCACATTGCCTTCTAATCTTTCATTTGTTTGGATCTGCTTAACAGCATCTTGATTTCTCATAAAGTCATTAGCTTCCATTTGCTCCAGTCTAACTCTGAAGGAATGAATCTCAGTGAACTTTTGAGATTCTTTTTCCATCTGGCAAATTCGACTTTTTAAGGCATTCTTCTCCTCATTGCCCTTTTGTGCCTCCTTTGCCATTTGAGTTAGTCTATTTTTTAAGGTGTTGTTTTCCTCAGTCAGGCTGTTGACCCTCATTTCATACTTTTCCTGCATCCTTCTCATTTCTCTTTCCAATTTTTCCTCCACTTCTCTTATTTGATTTTTAAAGTCCTTCTTAAGGTCCTCTATGGCCTGCAACCCGCTCATGTTTTCCCCTGGGGCTTTTGGAGCAGGACTTCTGACCTCACAGTCCTCCTCTCTCTCTATGCTTCTATCGTTTTTGCCCCCAAAGTAGGAGTCTAAGGTTGCATTTTTCTGTTTAATTTGTTTCCTTTGCCTTGGCATGTTGCCACTTAATTACTTGACTTTTGGGCTTGTTGCCACAGTATGGCCTGGCGCCAGACAGGAACTTTCCCCCTGAACGTGTGGGGGAGCCCAACTTCCGTTTCTGGCAAGCTGAAAACCCACCTACGACCTCCACCCCAGATCACAATCCAGATCCAGGGAGGTTAAAGCAAGAGTGATTACCCCCCAAGACTGATCACTGGATCTCCCTACAGTTTGCAGGCCAGGAGCTGGAGCTGCCTCTGAAAACTACAGAATGGCGTGTCTCCTCAGTAGCTTCTAGCCCCCAGGGGAGGAAGCCGACGTGTTCCCCAAATACTGGTCCCAAAGTCCATAGGGCACTAACCTCTCACTTTGTCCTAGGCATGTCTATGTTGATAATTCTGGAATGGCCACAGCTGCTGGTGTTCTGGGGTCCCTCCAGCTGGCTGCTGGCCCTGCCGCCATGGAGCTAAAACCGTGTCTCAGGCGGGCCAGACCTGTGCTCGGCTCCCTGAGCTCTGCGCACTGCGCGCTGCTGACTCCCAGACTGCTGCACTGGTCCTTCCTGCAGGGCTGCTGGGCTGTCCTCAGCTGGAGGTTAGCTTCTCTGTGTCATTTTGTGGGTGCTGGGGCTCCAGAAGTTGTTCAGAGTCCCCTTTTACATAGTTTGGAGGAAATCTGGGGGCAGAGTGGCTTGGATGGGCTGTTTCTACTCCACCATCTTGGCTCCGCCCCTAGAAAAGGATTTTTAAGATTCTTTTTTTAAGGATATTTTTTTAAATGAGCTATTTTTTCTTACATAATCTCTGTTCAAGACCAGATCTATATTTTTTATTCCTGTTCTGGCTGTGTTGGTTGTATTTAATTTTAGACTAGGGGACATTACTTTGAAATATCCAGTATACACTCATAGTAATTCTAAGGGAAAAAAGACATTATTTGTGGAAAAAGTTAAATTGTATCAGGCAAATACAAAACTCAAATGTTTATTGATTATGTCATTATAGATAGCATCAGTTATGTTTCTATAAAAAGAAGAGCCGCTTGTCTCAAAGGGCAAACATATCCATTTTGGCCCCATTGGGTTCCTTGAAGCCGCATTACAAAATGGGCTACCCATCAGAATACTAAAATTGGGGATTGTACTCCTAAGCAGTCATTTAATATCAAGTCAATAATGGAAGCAGATGTTTTAATTTCATGGTAACATTTGTAGAGCGGTGCCTCGAATCACAAAATTTTAAAGGTAAATGGGATTTTAGGTATCACTTGTTTTAGTCCTTTTATTTTACAGAACTGCATACTGTAGCTCAAAGGACTTAATTGATTTCTTTGGGAGTCACAGAAAGATATAACTGCACAAATTGGTGGCAGTGGTGGAGGGGTCTGTAGGACTCTGTTCTACTAAATCCTAGTTCAATGTTGCTGTTTTTTTAAATAAAATTTTCATCTTTAAAAACTTTTTAAAAAATTTTTTTCTTTTTGTTTTTTGGAGGGCAATTGGGGTTAAGTGACTTGCCCAAGGTCACACAGCTATTTTTTGTGTTAATTGTCTGAAGCCAGATCCGAACCCAGGTCCTCTTGACTCCAGAGCCAGTGGTCTACTCACTGCGCCATCTAGCTGCCCCCTAATATTTTCAATAGTATTTTATTTTTTTCAGTTAGATGGAAAGACAATTTTCACTTGTTTTTTGAAAGATTTTAAGTGCCAAGTTTTTCTCCTTTTCCAAGCCTGCCCATCAAGATAAAAAGCAATCTGATGTTATACATATGAAATCATGCAAAACATTTTTAAAAAACTTTTAATATGAACTAAATTCTCCTTTTGCTGCAGTCACCTGTGATATGATCTGCCACTGGGTTCACAAAATGTTGATACATATTCTTCATCACAAAACCACCTTCATCACATTGGATATTAAAGGTACCTATGATGATGAGGAGTGCATTTTTCTATATCTAGTCTTGAATATAATCCATAGTTTTTCTTTATTTGAAACTTTCATTAAAGACCCATTTTTCCAAGTGTAGGATTAATTCTCAGTTTTGTTGGATAAGTTATTCTTGGCTGTAAGCCTATATCTCTGGCCTTTTGGAATACCATGTTCCAGGATAAATGGTATGTGATCCTGACTGTGGCTCCTTAGTACTTGAATCCTTTCTTTCTGGCTACTTTCAGTATTTTTCCTTTGGCTTTAAAGTATTGGATTTTGGATGATGTTCCTGAGAAATTTCATTTTGGAGTTTTCTTCAGGTCACTGGTTGATTCTTTCTACTTTCACTTTGCCTTTTGTTCTAAGAGATCCAGGCAGTTTTCTTTCATGATTTCTTGAAATGTGATGTCTAAGTTCTCTTTCTTGATCCTGGCTTTTAGGAAGTCCAATAGTTGTTAAATTGTTAAATTATCAAGATCAGTTGCTTTTGATGTGAAATACCTTGTAGTTTCTTTTTTTTTTTCTTAATCTTTTGACTTGTAAATAATTTCTGTTGTCTCCTGGAGACATTAGCTTCTATTTTATCTGTTCTGATTTGTAAGGAGTTTGTAATTAGGATAAGGTTTTGTCCACACACACACACACAGACACACATACACACAGACACAGACACAGACACAGACACAGACACACACACACTCTCTCTCTCTCTCTCTCTCTCTCTCTCTCTCTCTCTCTCTCTCTCTCTCTCCCTATTTAGAGGTGGAAATCCCACGCTACCTATGCAAGTCAGCTGTTTCTAATTTGTCTTATAGAATACCTTGGGACACTAAAAAGCTAAGTGATTTGCCTAATGTCGCAGAGACAGTGTAATTCCAAGACAGACCTGAACTCACATCTCTGACTACAAACTGTTTCTCTTATGCTGCCTCTCGAGAGATTATCCCATTGATGAAATTTAGAGCTCTTTTGAAATGAGTGTGTGTTTAAAGGATGAAATTGAAATTTGTCATAGGAGATTAGAGTAAGATCTCAGGTTCCCTAGTTGTCTTTGCAAAGTTGTCCTTGAAAGTGTTTGTCTGTAGCATTCCCAGGACTTTTGATCTGAAGGCTAAATTTTGGGTTCTTTGACTTGTTTGGATTTGGCAAGTGTTCAAATGACTTTGTAAGGTCAAGTTTCTTAGAATCTGACTCTTTTAGCTTCCCAGATAAAATCTAAGGTGTTTTAACCTCTCTTTGCCACTTTTCCTTCTTCCCTACTCCCTAGTTTAATCTAACATACATAACTTTTGGTTACTAGGGAGCCAAAAATAGCCATATTTAAAAACAAGCTTTATGCTTATGAAATATCTTTTATTTTTTCATTGTTGTTGGAGGCCTGTTTGGGGGTGTAATGCCATTTCTTTTTAACAATTTTAATTTATTTTATTTTTAATTTGTGGGATAAAACATGCATTTCCAGAACATAGTATAATAAGAAAAATTATTGCACATGAAACTCTAAGCTTATTATGTACAATTTGCTATTCCATTTAAATACATAATGAAGTTATCAGGTAAATTTCTTTTTTAATCCTTGGTGAGGGGGCCCCCATGACTACCACAGGGTATAAATACATATGGCATTTCTGTGGCAGGGTAAAGATTACTGTGTTTGCCCTCCTGCCTAGTTCTGAGCTATATCCCCTTGACTTTTATCACCAAAGGTCTTTTGGCTAGAAGGGCCTAATTGCCTTTCTCTACTTATTGAAATATGATTTCAAGAGTTTTTGTTCAGGTGTGTTTGACTCTTTGTAATCTCACTTGAGGTTTTCTTGGCAAAGAACCTGGAACAGTTTGCTGTTTCCTTATCCAGCTCATTTTACAGATGAGGAAACTGAGGTAAACAGGATTAAATGATTTGCCCAAGGTTGCACAGCTAGTAAGTGTCTGAGGCTGTATTTGAACTCAGGTCCTTCTGATTCCAGGGCAGGCAAGTTGCCTTACCCTTAATACCTTCTCCCCTGGTGCCCTTCTCCATTTCCCAGCTAGAAGTGATCTCTCTCACCTCTCTCACAGTCTCATCATTACATAGATTGGTGCAAGGCGTGGTATATTATTTTCATAATATATTCATAATATATAATATATATAATATATAATAATATATTGGGTTTGGAGTCAGAACCAATATTTAAATCCCAGTTCTGCCACTGACCACTGGTATGACTTTGGGCAAATCATTTAACCTCCTTGTCTGTAAAATGAAATTTTGGACTAGACTTTTAGAAATTTTAGACTTTTAGCTCTAAGTCTTTGTTTTTCTGTTGACATAAGTGTAAAAAAATGAATAGGGAGAATTTTATATAAAAGTTTGGGGAAATGGAACTTTGTAATGTGTAATACTGCATAGCTTGCACAATCAGTACTAATGTAGTTTTTTTTTTTTTTAGTTCTATAATTATGTGATTTTATTCTTTTTTTTTTTTTTTAAAGCAATTGGGGTTAAGTAACTTGCTCAAGGTGACACGGCTAGTCATTATTTATGCGTGGGTGCTCATTTTCTGAGGCCGGATCTGATCTCGGGTCATCCAAACTCCGAGGCCGGCACTCTTACTCACTGCGCCACCTAGCCGCCCCTTTAGGGCAATTGGGGTTAAGTAACTTTCCCAAGGTTACACGGCTAGGTTTTTGTTTGTATGGATTAAGTGTCAGAGGCCAGCTCCGAACTCAGGTCCTTCTGATTCCAGGGCCGGCGCTCTATTCACTGCGCCACCTAGCCGCCCCTGTAATTATGTGATTTTAAATGGGGGTTTGTTATAAAGGGCTTCCAGCACATGAAAGATCACTGTATCTATCTTTCTGTCTATCTGTATCTGTATCTATATCTATATCTAGTTCATTGGTAGCCATTCAACCCATAAATATAAAACCTTTTTTTTTTTAGAGTATTCTAAGGGCATACTGGTAGTCATATGAAATGTGATCTAATTCATTATGATTTATTCAGATGCCCCTTTTATAGAACTTTCTGGTAAAATCCCAAATATGACAGTTGTACTCCACTAGCAGATAAACATGTCGTTGTAACATTATGTTTTGTCCAGAAAAGGACAGAATAAAGTCCTTGAGTCTATTTGTAAAGCTAGGCTGCTCTCTTTTTCAAAAATAGCATTGTAGTTGAGACTGTGACATATTGAGTGTTGAGCTACTCTGACATAGGCACAAATAATAAATCTATTTTTTGTCTTAAAAATAGCCTTGTTGGGATGGGATGTGTGTGTGATCTATCATCACTGACTTTGCTTCCAACAAGAATCTTTTTTATCTTGAAATTTAGGCACATACCAGATACACAATTTAGTTTAAAAATTGACCTTTAACCTGGAAGGAGTTTGATGTTTTTTATAGATAACTCAGCCATCCTTTTAAAAAGGTCAAATAGGCTGAAAACTTTTAAACATGTAATAGTCTAAATATTTTGCTATTGAATTTATGAGGAGTAGATAGTAGATTGAATTTATGCTGAGACTTTTTTAGTAAAGATTATGTTGAGAGCTATATAAAAGATAGTTTCAAGAGGAGAGAAACTGGAAGCAGAGAGGTCAATTAAATTAAATGTTCAAGCCACCTCAAATATTCTAGTCCTTTGCTCATTATATATAATTGGGAAATTGAGGTCTAGATAGATGATGTTGTTCTTCATTCATTTCATTTGTGACCCCATTTGGGATTTACTTGGCAAAGATATTGGAGTGTTATTTCCTTCTCTAGCTCCTTTTACAGATGAGGAACTGAGGCAAACAGTGTTAATTAACTTGCCAAATGTCACATAGGTAGTAACTGAGTGAGGCCATATTTGTTTTTTGTTTTTTTGTTTTTGCTTTTTGGAGGGCAATTGGGGTTAAGTGACTTGCCCAAGGTCACACGGCTATTTTTATGTTAAGTGTCTGAGGCCAGATTTGAACTTAGGTCCTCCTGACTCCAGGGCCGTTACTCTACTCACTAGGTCACCTAGCTGCCCCCAATGAGGCCATATTTGAACTCACAAAGATGAGTCTACCTGACTTCAGGTTTGGTGTTCTATCCACTTAGCAACTTATCCACAGTTGCTCCTTTTTTCTTGATCTCGAACTTAATTTGTTCTTTACAGCCTCTAGCCATTGCTACTGGTTCTGCCCTGTGGGACCAGAATGAGAAACTTTAGGCTCTGTTCCATATGGCAGATCATCACATAGATGAAGAAAACACTAATGAATCAGCTCTTAACCTTCAGTTTTTCCTGGCTCAAAATCTAGTCCTCTTTACATTGTACTGTACTCTTGTGATAGCTGAAATTTGACATGATGGGAAAGGGCAGATACAAGAGGTTTTATGGAGGGAAAAATGAAATTGTTTTAAAGTATTTATGGTTATTTACAGGGCAGCTGGGTGGAACAGTGGAAAGAGTGGTGGACCTGGAATTGGGCATCTTCATGAGTTCAAATACGGCCTCAGACACTTACTAAGTGATCCTGGGCAAGTCACTTAACCCTGTTTGCCTCACTTTCCTCATTTGTAAAATGATTCGGAAAAGGAAATGGCAAACTACTCTAGTATTTTTTCAAGAAAACCCTAAAAAATGGGATCATGGAGAATTAGATATGACTGAACAACAATAGTGGTTATTTATATACATGTCTCTTCCTTATTAAAGCATAAACTGCTGATTACAAAGGTTTAATTTTTTTTTTCAGTTTTTGGCAGATATTTTCCCTTTTAGACGCTTTTTCATCTGGAGTGCTGAAATGTGTAGGAAAAGTACATATGTATGAAGGAAAAATCTAAGTAAACTGTTGAAGGATTTTAAAAATAATTGCTTTTGTTATAGGTGAACATTGATACCTTGAAGAAATAGGAAAAGAACTTTTATTAAAAACTTCTAAAAGATGCATAAATATTTTTTGATATAGTCAACATGTGCATTCGTTTTCCATAAATATGTGTATCTGTACAAGGTTCTTCCTTTGTTTTGTTTATTTTTTAAATTTTCAGTGAAGAAGTGGGGGAAGGGAGAGAAGTAAAACCAATTTTTTGTTGATTGAAAAAAATTAAATTTGAATCCTAAAAAACTTTAAAAAAATAAAATGTGTATGGAGAAATATAGCTTTAAGATTGGTGGTTTTTTTTTTAAGCAGTTTGTAAAATCTTAAATCACCTTGTGAAAGGGTTATCAGGATGCCCCATTTGTATGTGAACAGTTTAATGGGCAGAGATAGAATTTTTATTTTATAATTGGAGACATATGAGTACAGTAAAGCATAATTTCAGACATGCAAAACTGAGATGTTGAACTGGGTTGAGAACTTAAGACCTTTAAGACATTGTGATCCTTCGGTGTATTTTATTTTATGTATCTTTGTGACTTAAGAAAATGAATAAAAATGAGGAATCATATTGATATTTGGATCCTGAGGTATGCTTTTAAAGGGGCTATGGGGGGAAATGGGCAGTTATGTCATTTTAAGTGAAGGGTGAATGACTGAGAGCCAGGGGCTCTGAATCATAAATTGACTATACTGTATACATCGATGTATTTATAGGAGATAATCAGGGGAGTCTGAGGCTTATATGTTGAAGAGACTGAAGAACCTGATAAAAGAGGAAAGAAGCATCATGGGGCTAAGAGCAACCCTTAGTTGTAGCTATTTGTGTTTTGTTTTTTGTTTTGATTTTTGGAGGGCAGTTGGGGTCACGTAACTTGCCTAAGGTCACACAGCTAGTTTTTTATGTTAAGTGTCAGAGGTCGGATTTGAGCTCAGGTCCTTCTGACTCTAGGGCGGGTTCTGTATTTACTGAAGAGACCAGCAATCAGACTAGCCAACTGACAACTGGCTTTGGCTGCTAATTCCTAATTGGGTGAATTGTGCAGCTCTTTGCCTTTTGCCTTGAATTTAAGAGAAGTAAAACATTTTAGAAATTACTGTTGCCTTTTTCTCTCTCTGGTTTGAGATAGAAAAGCAGAAAAGGGGAAAGACAGGACTGATGCTCCTTTGCTGTCTAAGAAGAGCTGGCAAGCTGATTTGTGTTGCCCAGAGAGTCAGCCTGAGCTGTTTACTGTGAAATCTGTTCTGATTGGACAGTGAATGCGCAGGCCTGAAGTGTGGGCTGCTAGATGAGTTGGGATATATGATATCCCAGAGATAGCCAGCCTGATGGAGTTTACATTTCTCTGACTTAAAGAAAGAATCTTTTTGCTACTCATTTAATGAAGAGGAAGTACTTTCAAAACATTCTTTTAGTGTGATTGTCAAAATTGCGTTAAAATAACAGTTGGAGTATGGAGAGGAAAGGATGTGCCCATCTGGACAATGAGGAACCAAGGACAAATAGTTAGTGGTTTGATGTGGTACAGACGTTCCAGAATGGATCAATGGCATAAGCAGCCTTCAGTACAGAGTTGTTCTAACTGAACTTCGGGGTTTTCTTCCCAGACAGTTCACTGTTAGGGTCCTATAAGTAAGTATATTCTCTTCTCCACAGATACTGGGTTGAGAGAGTGTGATACAAGTTCTGTGTGGATTTCAATATATTTTTATTTGGGCACTGGTTTATGTATGTACTTGTGATTTTTTTTACCTTATTGCGGAGGAAATGATTATGTTTAAGATCTAAAAGTATCAGGGGGGGCAGCTAGGTGGCACAGTGAATAGAGCACCCGCCCTGGAGTTAGGAGGACCTGAGTTCAAATCTGGCCTCAGGTACTTGAGACACACACACATACACACACACAAACTAGCCGTGTGACCTTAGGCAAGTCACTTAACCCAAATTGCCCTACCTTCCCCCTCCAAAAAAGCAAAAAAAAAAAAAAAAATCTAAAAGTATCATCATTGTGGATAGCTAATTTGTGTAAATAGGCATCAAAGGGGGCCCCAGTGGTCAGCAGGGAGAATTTATACCTCCCCTCAGTATTATTCCTAAGACCTGGAGTCTAACCTCATGGTAGTGGTACTTCTCTGGGAATGGAGACCTGGTATTATGAGGGCAGTTATATCTAGGAGGTGTGAAGCCCCTACAGCATAGCAGGTGACTGCACCACCACATTACTTGTATATCCTCCACTTCTGACACAGGACCTTCCATGTAGTAGGTGCTTAATAAATGTGTGTTGAATTAAATTGAATTGGATTGAATTTTAGGGTCAGTAATAGAAATAAGTACCGTGTTCAGAGTTCAGCACAGTGTTTGGCACATAGGGGCTTATTGAATGTCTATTGATTGAGGGAGTGACTAATAAAGTATTTATTCCACAGAATAACCTGGTAGGTCCAGTTTATAGAGGTCAGTGTTCAGTAAAGATATAAGATGAATAGGTTTGTGGAAAATTCACTTAGCAAAAATGTATCAGGTGCTTTCAGTGTGCAAGGTGCTGATCTAAGGTAGCTTGAGACAGATGTATGTATATGTGATCCATGGTCCTTATTGTACAAACCCTGATTATGATTCCATGCCCCAGGGAGGAAAGGTGTAAGAACATGGAACAATCATTGCAGTGTTCAGCAGCATATGATACACGATAATGAAGTTCAGGGTAGGGAGAGATTGTCCTTGCCATCTTGATCAAGGAGTGTTTGGTGGTTGTATTTGAGCTGGACCCTAAAGAATGGGTAGGATTTTTGGGGGGTGGGGTTGAGGTTAGGGGGAACACATTCCAGACAGAGGGAATGACCTGAGGAAAGCTATGGGATTAATAATGGGAGTAACAGGCATGTTAGCCCCTCTGGAAGGTTGGATTATGAGGGGATTAGTGAAAGCTAAATTGGAAAAGTAAGTTTTAAATTCTCAGGGAATTTTTAGGATATAAAGGAAATTGAACTATATGGGTGAAAAAGGAGAGGGGTGGGAGAGAGGAGAGAATGAGAGAATTCTGATGGTTAGATTAGCACTAGCATTCACTTAGTAAAAAAAGAAAAAATGCATACCTCAAGAGAACTATGACTTCATTAAAATAAGTGGAATAACTTGGGCTGAGCTAACTTTTAAAAGTCTTCTCAAATTTCACCAGGGCAATGCTCTCTTTTAAAATTAAAAGACAGCAATTTTTCTTTGTTAATGGTGGAACTAATAATGTTCTTATTATAAATAATTAGCCGTCATTCAGAAAAATGTAGACAATGTGCTCTATTGTTTCATGGTTCCTCTTCCTTTTCCTTAATTTCATGACAATTCTTAATGTTCTTTCACTTTGAAAATTATAAACATGAAGTCTTACTAGTGACCTGTTATAGTTGTTTCTTGAAATATTATGGCTATAACTTTCTTTTCTCTTGCCTGTAATTCTTCTCCCCATCCCCAATCTCAAAAACAAACTAAAGAGAATTGAGAAGAGACTCTGGAAGGAAGAATGAGGAGCTCTGTGCTGCCAGATTAATGGCATTCCTGTATCAGATGCTCTTTCCCAAGAGGAGTTGCACTTTCTCTGAATTTTTCACAGGTCAGTCATGTGTTAACCACAGAAACAAGGTGACTCAGATCTTGTTTCCTTCCCCCAAACCCATGAGCCTAGTCTGGACTTCTTTTCCCCAGAACTAGGTGGCACAATGGGTAGAATGCTGATTTTGGAATCAGACTGGAATTCAAGTAACCTCACATACTGGCTATGCATCCCTGAGCAAGTCATTTTTCCTGTTCACCTCAGTTTCCCCATTTGTAAAAGCCTTCTTAATAAGGTTGTTGTGGGGATTAAATGAGAGATAGTACAGGTAAAGTGCTTTGCAAACCTTAAAGTGTATAAAAGGTAGCCATTGTTTTTTAACTCACATTCTATTTTAAGATTTCACAACCACCTTGTTATTTAAATATTTTAAGATGTACCTTTTTTGCATTGCAGAATACTATGTAAATAGAAGAAAGATGTGCTGTTCTCATTACAAATTTTCTGATTCATATACTCACTAGCTATTAGCTATATATATTAATTCTGTCTTCTATTAATGATTATGTGTAAGGCACTCTGCTAAGTGGTTTGGAAGCCAACAACAAAGCTCTTAAGCTCCCAGCCTAGATTCTGGAGTTCAGCTGTGTACCCAGATATTTTCATTATATATCCAAAAGTTAAATCATAAAAATGAAGTAGTTTTTGATACTTAGGACACCATAGAGTAGATAACAATATCTTTTTTGTATCCTGAATCCCTTTGGCAGTCTCTCTGGACCCCTGCTTAGAATAATGTTTGTTGTCTACATTTATAGTTAAAGAAAATACTAAAATTTTAGTTATGAATTAGTTAAAATAAAGAAGTAACTTTTTTTTCCTATCTAAGTTCATGAAATCCAGGAAATCCAGATACTGCAGACCTCATGGAATTTTGTGGGTACTGGGTTAAGAACCCTTCTGTCTTTATCTAGTCCCATATAAAAACATTGGTTTAGGTATGGAAGGAGTCTTAAATATTATTGTGTGTCCATTTTAATTTACTTTTAATCTAATTTTCTTTTTTTAAAAAGTGTTTATTTTCTCTTTCTCCTACCCCCTCACAATCTCCATTGAACCTCAAAAAGAAAAGGAAAACCCATGTAAAAAATAGGCAAGCAAAGCAGATTTCTTCATTGGCTATGCCCAATAATGCATTTCTCATTCTGTGCATTGTGTCGCCTTTTCTCAGGAAGTGCATCCTTCGTCTTCAGCCTTCCAGCTGAAACCATCGTCTGTCATTGCACTGATCAGAATTCTCTGTTCCTTCATGGTTTTTTTTTCCTTTTAATGTTGTTATTGCATAACTTGTTATACTGGTTTCCCTCACTTCCCTCAGTTATTCCAGATCTTTCCAATTTTCCCTTGAAACTTTTTCCTCATTATGAGACAATAATAGTATTCTATTAATGAAAGCAATAATAACTAGCATTTATGCAGGATCTGCCATGTGCCAGACACTGTGCTAAGCACAACTATTACCTTATTTGGTCCTCAGTCCTGTTATTATCCTTGTTTTATAGTTGAGGAAGGTGAGGCAAATGGAGGTCAAGTGACTTGCCCAAGGTCATCCAGCTAGCACATTATCTGAGATCAGATTTGAACTCAGGCCTTCCTGACTCCAGAAAGCTAGATGGTGGAGTGGATAGAGTGCCAGGCATGCAGTTAGAGAGACCTCATCTTTGCGATTTCAAATCTGGCCTCAGACACTAGTTGGGTGACCCTGGGCAAGTCACTTAACCCTGTTTGCCTCAGTCTTCTCATCTGTAAAATAAGCTGGAGAAGGGAACCACAAACCACTCCAGTATCTTTGCCAAGAAAACCGCAAATGGGGTCATGAAAAATCAGACATGACCGAAATGACTCAGTAACAACAAAACTCCCCGAGTTCCAAGTCCAGCTCCTATCCATTGAACCATCTAGCTGCTTGTATTCATATGCCATAATTTAGTCAGCTATTCCTCAGTAATTGAACACCTAAGATCTTAGTTTCCAATTTTTTACCAGAACAAAAAAATCTTCTATAATTATTCTTGCCCATGTGAGTCTTTTTCTTCTGTGCTCTCTTGGAGTACGGGTCCATAGCTATGATAGTGGTATCACTGGGTCATAGAGAGCACACACAGTGATTGCTTCAGGGCATAGTTTTAGATTACAGAATGGCTGGGCCAGTTCTCAGCTTTAATTTTGCCTACTTTTCTGTAGCTCCTGTAGAAAGCTGTCATCTCCCCTTTCCCCCCGGCTTGCCAGTCTGATGCAACCTTGTAATTTTATAGATGATGAAACGAGGCCCAGAGAGATTGGCATTTTTTCACAGTTGCAGATATTGCAACTTGATTGTCAGGAAATATGATGAAAAAAGCTCGAGTGTAAGAGTTGAAAATAAGGTTTTAGATTAATATGGGATTAAAATTATTTGAATTAACAACCCTCCATTTTCACAAAAACTTTTTTTGACTCTGAAAGTAGTACCTCTATGGAAAGAATAAAAGCATGACCTGGCATTTTACCTATTTCATATTTCATATATTTCATATTTTTGAAGATATACTTGTATTTCCTATTTGTGCTCCTTTATTACTTTTTTTTAAGGAAATATTTAACAAAGTAGTGCAGTATTTGGGCAATATGTTCCAATATGTAGTTGATATAGTTGACACATACACACACACACACACACACACACACACACACAAATCTGTATTATTACCTTGATATTGAGGGTGGATCACTTCATATCTTTGTACTTTCCCTCATCTTTACAATGGGCACAATACTGGTACTATGTAAGATGGGTGACTTAGCACCAGTTTTATCATCATCGTGTTTTAGAGAATCAGTTGTTTGTGGCAGTAAAAAAAACAAAAACAAAACCCAAACAACCTAACAGAACTGCTTTCTAAATGACAAATTCCTGAAATTTTAAATGTCCTCTACTTACAAAAGATTAGTGGGACTGGGGAGATAGAAGGGAAATAGATGTGATCTCCACCTGATTTTCTAATATTGAGAGGCTTCCAAACACATTCTTGGCAGGAAATTACTGTGTTATGGTGTTAAGGGGGGAGTACTATCACAGATGTATTGCAAAATAATAATAACTAGCATTTTGTGACGTTTGCAAAGCACTTTACATATATTCTGTCATATGTTTGTGTGGCACTTTATAGTTTAAATATTGCCTTCATGTACAATATTTAATCCTCAAAACAACCTTGTGGGTAGAGAAGGGATTATTTCCATTTTTTTCCAGCTAAGCAAACTCAAATTTAGAGGAAATTAGTGCTTGTTCAAAATCACATCGCTAGTCATAATTAGGATTCTGATCCAGGCTTTCTGAGATAATAGTAATGATGTTGTGATAACTATTCTAAAACTGCTTCAGTGTTTGCAAAGTGAAATGTGTGTGTCATGCATATGACATGTGCATCTATGTGTGCACACACACATGGACACATACGCGTGTATAAATCTTCATTTTCTCACAATCTCGTGAGGTAGGAGCTATTATTTCCCTATTTTACAGATGGAGAAACTGAGTCAGGCAGAGGTAAAAGATTGCCCAGGATCACACAGCAATTAAATACCTAAAATCAGATTCAAACTCAGGCATTCCTGTCTTTGAAGTCCCACCATCGCTGCACTGCCTAGCTGCCTAATCTAACTGAAGCCTGGTCTGATTCTCTTTCTACCAAATCGCATCCCCCAAGCTTGGAAGCAGAATTTCGTTTTCCTATAGAAATAATGTTGTACAGATGGTGGTCAGGTCGTTTGGCTGCCCACAGGGGCCTATATTTGACTCATAAAGCTGTTTACTAGTGCTCTGTTTAAAATTACAACTATTCAGCATTTCAGTTGTCTTAGGAGATTAAGAAGGATTTTGTGAGCTAGCCTGGGAGTGTGACTATTCTGTTCAAATTGATTCTGCCAAGGTGAGGGGCTCCTGATATGCCTGTGAGCCTACGGTCCTCTGGCTGAGATGCCACAAGACAGTACTCTAAATATGGGGCTGCCTGGCAAGCCCAGGGATGAGAGAGAGGCAATCCTTTGGACATGGTAGTGAGACAGGACCACTAGGAAGGTGAACGCAGTGTCCATAAAGCATCAGGAGAAAAGGGAAGCCATGAGGTCCGAGGGCTGGAGATAGAAATCACTTTACAGGACCAGAGCAGGAATGAGAAGAATGGGTGCTAGAACAAGTCAGAGGAAGGGTTGGAAAAGGGCAAAACGCTCACCTTGATTGTTTATGATCGGTGACCTGGGAGGGCCCTCCAGGGGGTCAGTCTTTACTCCTGGTCTTCTCAGATGTTCTTTTTTTGTTACATGTTGCGGGTTACTCCCACCCACTGTGCATCTCTCTATGGCCATCCTTGTGATGCTCGTCTTTAGCTGCATTTCATGCCTTGACATTGTATAACAATGGTAAAATGTTAATTTTAAAAAGAAGGACTTTTGCTTTCATGAGAAGTTTGTCATCAATAAAAGAACTTTGTGGTTTCTTGAAAGCAGTATATAACCCTCTGTCTTCCTCTTTTTCTAGTTTTGACCCAAATCATTGACTAGCTGTACTGTATACATACAGTATATACTGTCTATTAGATATTAATGGGCATATTCTTCAGGGTGTCCATCCAGGTACATGTCAAAATCTGGACAAAAGATGGTTCACGTTTATTTGGTCTTATGTGAATGAAGAGGTCAAACTCCTTGAGTTTCCAGGAGGTTCTGCATTGTCTTGGACATTGTTGCGCTCAGCACCACATGGGCATCTGGAGGACCTAACTCTCTACAAGGAATCCCTCCTTTTGGGCAAAGGACTAGTACTGTTATCACTCAATCAGAGTCACTTTAGTGACTTTGGGGGCAGAGTTCCAAACTGCTTTTAATCATGGCTGGACCAATGCCCAGCTCTACCAGCATTGCATGAACATACTTTGTTTCCCACACCCCTCCAACATTTTTAATTTTCCTTTTTTGTCAATTTTGCCAATCTAATAGGTATAAGATGGGACCTCAGGGTTGAATATGCATCTCTCTAATCATGAGTAATTTAGAATTTTTAATACAACTTTTTGATAGCTTGGATTTTTTCTCTGATAATTTCCTGTTTGTTTCTTTTTATCACTGGGGAATGGCTCTTCTTATAAATTTGAATGAGTTTCTTATATATCTTAGAAATGAGATTTTTTTCAGGAAAACTCACTGCAAAGATTTTTTTCCCCATTTACTTCTCTTCAAATTTTAGTAGCATTCTTTTGTTTAGATAGTCACAGTTATGATTATTAATTGTACGGTTCCCTCCATCCTGTTCTCTTATAAAATCAGAGTCATTAAACATTTATTAAATGACTACTATTTGAGGAAACAAAGAAAGGCAAGGGATAGTCTCCTACCTTCAAGGAGTTTACAGTCTAGCAGGGGGAAGATAACACATTAAAGGAAACTGAAGAGGAAAGGGTGATGGTTTATCTGGAATGGAGGCATAATGAAGTCCTGCAGAGGGGGAGGGAAGTGATAAGAGGAGCTGGAAGATTTCTGGAGATCATGAAGTCCTGGAAAGCAGCAGGGTGGGAAATTATATATGAGGTGAATTCCCTTAGAAATCTTAAATAATGGAGGATCAGGAAGGAGGTCTCTAGTGTTCACCTTCCACCCTCTCCAGTCAGAGGGAGGGAGCCCCAAGAGGGAAATTAATATCTCTCTCTCTCTCTCTCTCTCTCTCTCTCTCTCTCTCTCTCCCTTCCCCTCCCTCCTCTTCCTGTTTCCCACCCCTTCTGAATTTTACTAGAATATCACTGTATGTTTTCTTTTAAGAGACTATGAATCTGATTTTATTATCAGAAGTACCCTGAGGATATTTTACAATTAGACACTCCTGGATGAGTCAAGTTCATTTCCTGCATAGTACATACACTGTGTTCAGACAGTATATTTAAAATACAAAATGAACATATTAATAAGGTGACTTGAATTACTTTTGTAGGCTAAATAACAAAAGGGATAAGCCCAGAATCATTACAGATTTAGAGTTGGAAGAGATCTTAAACATCATTAGTCTAACCTTTTCTTTTACTGATAAGAGTAAGGCTTAGAACAAAGTAGAGACTCAGTTCTGAGTTAGTTTACATGATATATATAGGTCTCCTGTTTCTTAGAGCTTACAGAGGGAAGTGAAGTATTTCTATATTCTTACATTAGATAAGTCAGATCTGGGTTTATTAAGTGACAGTAGAAGGCTGATTTTGTTCTGTTGTTTTGAGACTGTTTACATAGAGGTTAGTTGTAATCCATGTTGAAGGGGGTCCCCATAGCAATGAAATCACAGATGTATTAAAATATATCAGGGGCCTTGCTATAACGAGTAACCCCGCCCCCCCCATTAACTATTTCTGTTAATAGTATCACTTTCTACCTAGAGTCAACATCGATCCTTCCTTGACTATTTCAGAATGCTCCTCTTTGCCTCCTCACATTGATTCAGTTGCCAAGTCGTAGTGATTCTTCCTTTGTGGTAATTCTTCCATGTCTTCTCCATTTGCACCGCCCTATTTCCATGTGAGATCAGTAATAATTATTTTCCTGGATTTTTGTGGTTGCCTTCTAATTCCTTGTCTATACTTTGAACTTCTTCCTCCAGTTTGTCCTGTTATTACATCAAGTTCATCTTACTAAATTGTCTCTTTTATAGTGTGACTTCTCTATTCAGAGCCCGTAATGCTTCTCCATTGCCTCTGGTCCAAAACCATCCAGGAATTTAAGGTCTTCTACGTTTTGAGCCTTATCTTCTTCTCCTACCTAACACGAACCCTGCACTCCAGCCAAACTGGACCACGTTCTCAGAATTCTCCGTGTGCTTTGCCATATTTACACCTTTGCGAATTATATTTCCTGTACCAAATGCCTTTCCTTTCCTACTCTGCCTATCAAGATTTTGCACATCTTTCAAGGCCGACTTTAAATGCTATTTTCTTGATGAAACTCCCTGATTATATTAGCTAGATGTGATGAAGTTCTCTAGCATTTTGTATGATGTGGAGGTAATAGGATTTATTAAAAGATATGACAGTGGAACATTAGGTTCTGGCGAGTTTTTCTGTATGGTAAAGTTGAATTCTATCTTTCTTGCTATAGCTGTAACCAGGAGAAAGAAGGAAGTTTCATTTAATGGAAGAGTGGTTCAGAGGTGTTTCTTAGAGAGGCATAGAAAGGAGTTGGAAGAATGGGTTGTATAATTTGTCCGAAGAAAACAAGACACATGTCATATTTGGTCATCGTGTATTGAAGAAATAATGATAAGCATTGCCAGAGAAGATCATGAAAATGAGTGTAGTTTATATATTAACATTGGTTGTGAGGATGAAAAGGTATGAAAATTTTTATGAAGAACTTGCTAAGACCCTCAATTCAATCAGCATAAACTCTGATTTGATGATGTAAGTGCAGAGGTAGAACGGTGGGGGAGGTTTTGAAGAAAAGAAAAACACTTTACAAATATTATTTCGTTTGATCCCTTCAACAGCCCTCAGAGACAGGTACTATTATTATCACCATTTAGCAGATGAGGAAACTAAGGCACAGAGGTTTTGATTTGTCCAGGGTCACACAGCTAGAGAATTTAGATTAAAACCTAGGTTCAGATTTAAATCCAAGCTTACTACCCTGTGCAATATATTATGCTGTCTCAGGGGGGGGACCTGAGGAAGGGCAACCAATTAAGAGGCTATAATGATAGTCCAGTCAAGAAGTGATGATAGCCTAGATGAACTTTAAGTGGAAAGAAGGGAATAGATGCAGGAGATACTAAAGAGGAAGAATTGAGAAGACTTGACAGTTGAATGGTCTGAATTACTAAGATAATGATGTTCATTGTGAACTAAGTTGTACTTATTAAATAATTAAGTCCATAGTGGTAATATTTAATAATCTCTATATTGATCTTACAGTTTAAAATATTAAGACATAACAAGCATTAATATTTTAGCATCTGTAAAATGTTGCAGCCATCTTCCTCTTATAGTGTTGAGAGAAAAATTTTGCCCATTGAATTAGTCATGCCTTTCAGTGCTCTCTGTCAGGGGCTCTTAATCTTTTTCGGGCCATGGCTCTTTTTGGCAGTGTGGTGAAGCCTTTGGGCCTCTTCTTAGAATAATGTTTTTAAATGCATAAAATAAAATGCATAGAACTTAAAAGGCAGATAGTGATATTGAAATACTCAAAAATATTCTGGAAAGCAGATTTCATGGACCCAGGTTAAGAATCTCTGATGTCTACTCTTTTAGGCATATATGACTGATAGGAGTTATTTGGGGGAATCCAGGATATGACTTGGAGTTGTCTCAATTACTTCCATGGAAGAATACTTTTGTTCTTATAGTTGATTCATTCCATCCTTCCTCATTGTGAATATCAAATAGATAGAGGAGATTCCAGGGATGAAAGAAAAGGAGTCCCCCCAGCCCCTGTGGGATTATCTTTCCTTCTTAGTTCAAGGGCAGAAGCAGTAGAAATCTTCAGACAAGAAAGAAAATTAGCAAGATGTCATCATGTACACTGAAACCAAAGAGCCAATGATGCAGCACTTCCTGGAACTTTCTCCCCCTTTGTTTATGAAGACGTCTGTACCTAGGAATGTGAGCTGTAGAACTAACTAGTCAAAGCTGAGTAAGACACAGGTCATGCTTCAGAAGCACTGCTCTTCAGGTGACTTTTTGTCTTAAGACCCCGCCAGTGATTAGACCTAAATTCCTTATGCTTAATAATGTTTCTGTTTTAGTTAGAAAAAAATACTGGGCTTAAAGGGAAGGAGAAACATTTTAAGACAATCATCTTTCAAGTAGTTAATAAGGGAGCTTTAGGAAAAAGTATTTCTCATTCACACACCTGTTCCTTCCTGAACAACTCAGGGCCACAATATTTCACTTGTCCTTCTTTAAATGCTTTAGGTCAACTGTCTTCCTTCATGCATGGGCCATGAAAGACTGAACACCCTTTTTTGCCTGAGATAGAGGAAACATTCCTATTTCTTTCCTCCTGGACCAGGGGTGGGGAACATGAGTTTGGATTCAGTCAAAGCATCCTACTTGAGGACCTAGGAGGACCACATATGCCCTTGAGACTGTAGGTTCCCCACCCCTGTTTTAGACCATACACTTAATACAATGGGCATTTTTTTTTTAAATTAAAAAGATTCCTACTAGGGATAAGAAAAAGGTCCCCATCAAAAGTGGAGTGGGGAGTTCTACAAAGTCTGTTTTTCTTAAGTTTTAGAGAATCAATATGGCAAGAGCACCAACTCAGGAGTCAACAAACTGTGGTTGTTATGCTGACTTTGCATTGAATACCTTCAGTAGCTTACAAGTAGCTTAGCCTCTCTAGGCCTTAATTTTCCTATGGGTAGAACAGAGGACTAAACTAAATAATCTTCCAAGTCCCTTCCAGTTCTGAAGTTCTAGGATTCACTATGTGTTTTAAATTGAACATTGGACTTTTGTAATTAGAGGGATGCTATCATAAATGTCTTTTTATGGACAAATAGAACATGATTTTCTTTTGACTTAAAACAGGCAAACAAACTTGTGTGCTTGAATTGTGTTACTAAAGGTACTTTTGCTGGAAAGATGGTTTGGACAACTGTCAAAAGAAATACAACATTTATTTTCTAAGCAGGAACCTCATGCTTGTTGTCTGAATGTTAATGGTTGGGCCTCACAGATCAATCATAACTAACTAAAAAAAGTTTGTACCTGTAATGCAACTTTTTCTGTTTAGTTTTCTATCTTGTTGTCTTTCTTCCAAATATGTTCACATAAAATAGTCTATTTCTTCATTTTTATATTCTCTTGCTAGATCAGCATATCAGCATGTTCCTCCTCTGTTTCTGCTGAGACTGTCCTGAGGCTTTTTCTTTTCCATCTTAAACTTTGTCTCTTAGTTATCTCCTCAAATCCCAAAGGTTCAAGTATCATCTCTACAGATATCCAAACTCTTGACAGTCTAGTGAAGCCTATGAACCCATTATTTAAAAGTTTTAAGAACTTTTAAATGCATAAAATAAAACACATAGCATTATAAAAGCTTTACTGGAGTTCAAGACACAAAAAAGTTCAGAACCCTTGGTTTAGACTATAAGATATAGAAGAGTTACTAATTGCAATGGGAATCCCACACATAGAAGAAATAACATCTGTAAGCTCCCCTCCTCTTAAAAAAATTATAACAATTTTGAACTAAATTGAACATCCAAACAGTTACCAAAAAGCTTTAAAAAATTGAATAAGAAATCCTGTAGGTCATTGCTCTGATCAGTGATTTTAAGATCAGAATGACTAATCTTAAACAAATTTATTTATTTTCTGTGTACTTCCACATCTATTTAGATGCTTTAATTTTATGAAAAAGAAATGTGTTTCTTTTAGAGAAAAGCAATATAGATATCCTACAAGAAATAACTGCACAATATTTCCAATAATTTATGTGTAGATGATGTTTGGAGATAGCTAAATGGTGCAGGAGATAAGGAACTTGACTTGGAGTTAGGAAGTCCTGAGTTCAAATTTGGGTTCCATGACCCTGGACAGATTAGTGAGCCTCAGTAAACTCTGTAAACATTTGACCAGAAACTGTAAAATAGGAATAATAATAGCACCTCCCTCCCAGGGTTGTTGCAAGGATCAAGTGATAAAATCTTTGTAAAGTGCTTCACCTCCTTCGGCCTAATTTTAAAGGGCCCCAAGCAACCAAGCTGTCTGAGTTCAATGGCGCCCCCTTCTGGCAACACAGGTAATTGTAGCCTGGCCCAGTCTATCACCAGCTCCTTTTTTAGCCTCTCAGATGACTTTCTTCACTTACCAGCTATGAAATTAACTTAAAAAAAAAACTTTATTTTTTGTTTTGCTAACTTACATTATAACGATATTCTTCTTCTGATTGCAGAAACACGGTGCTTCATTTTCAAGATGGCTGCCATTTTAGTTGCTATTTCTATTTGTGTATCTTCATTGATCAAGTGTAAACTTGAGAGCACGCTGATTTTCATCTTTGTCTCTGTACCTCCGTTGCCTAGCACCCTGCTTGACACATAGTATGCACTTAATGCTTATTAATGGATTTTGTAAAGAATCCTAAAGGGACCAAGATTTTCAAGACCGTTTCTGCATTCTTGGTTCCAAGCATTTGAATTATAGCAGAAATTTTGGAACATAACAAACTTTGTTAGTCTTTCTGTATATTCTAGGAAGGATTTTTAAATAATCAGCTGGAATTTGCTTTATAGCTTTGTGTCCTAATTATAGGGAAATAAGATGAAATATTTATAAGATATTTGTATTTGAATTATGAAACTTTTTTGATGTGTTTCATATGATTAATCAAATTGCTAGCTTCTTGGATAGAGAGAGCTAATAGGGAAACTCAATGGGAGAATATGGAGAAGAATCACATAGGGTGGGAAGATAAAAGAATGGGCTTTGATTAACATTCATGGAGAATTTACCCACATTGATGAATGCTGAGGTATATTGAAGTATTGAAGAAATTAGATTTAAAATACTTAACAACATGTTGTGTCAAGAAAACAAAATCAGTAGTTTGAAGTGCTAGTGCTTCTTGGAATCTTGGGTTTTCCTTGTTTGGAAAGAAGGTTAATTTAGTAATTATCCATCTATCTATCTGTAGGGCCATCTCCAGTGTCGTGATTTGTGTGTCTTGCCATTGGACCCAGATGACTCTGGAGGAGAAAGTGGGGCTGGTGACCTTGCACAGCCCTCCCTTACTTAAATCCAATTCACTTGCAAGTCATGACATCATCTTCCTGATGTCATGGTCTTCTTTGACAATGAAGGACAAAGAACAACCATCTATCTGTCTATGTATGTATGTATGTATGTATGTATGTATGTATGTATGTAGGTATGTATGTATCTGTTTATCTATCTAACATCTGTCTATGTTGTTCTCTATACTAGATTATCATATTGTATATCTTTGAAGGATATTTTTAGTGAAAGTACAAAGGGCACATTGCCTTGTAATAGTAGCTATATTACAAATATTTATTGAATAAGGGTTATTAGGTCAAGGAAAACTTAGGAACTGTAGTGAATATCATCTTGTGATTAAAATCTTCTTCCCTTAAAATAATTTAAAGAGAGTTATGGTAATATAGACTCTTAATTATAACTCCTTTAGCAAATTAAGTATTATATTTTGGCTAATTATCTTTTCCATTTCTTCTGATTACCTAAAATAAGTTTTCAGATGATGGTGTTAGTTCCCTGCTTTTCTCAGAGTACTGTACAGAATGAATAACCTGATGTTGAAATTCCACTCTGGACTTTGGCCTGTTTCCCAGACCTTGTTTTCATCATCAACAAATATTTGAATGCTAAATAGATGCTTAACAATGTACATGGTGTTACTGCTTCATGAGCCCAATGATTTAACAGTACAAATAAATGGAAAACTAGTCCAGGTTATGAATTTATGATTTTTCATGTAGGGCATGCCAGGTTCCCATCTAATGCCAGAGCCCATAATGAACATTACTCATTTTTAAATTTCTTTCCTTATGTCCTAGATTTTTGAGGGATCGGGGAGAGGTGGGAGCATATTTAATACTTCCTAACTTGTTTGACATCTGGCATACAAAAGGAAAGTTAGATTCTATTATTATTTGCATTGCAGTTAACTGGTTAATTGATATTTAGGTCTGAAAAACAGTAGAAATGTTTTTTTCTCCTTTGAAATTCTGTGCATTGGATTTTGTTATTTGAGACCTGCCTTAATATTTGGGCAAATTGTAGCTACAAATGTGTTTAAGCAAGGCATTTATAACTCAGGATGAAGAGTGTGGAACTTAAGGAAGTTAGAGAAATTTGGGCCCTAAACTTTGGTGAACTTGGGACTGTGATTTTCCTCTCTTTCAATGGGGTGGCTAGATTTAAGATTCTTTCAATAAGTATTTATTGGATATTTAATAACTGACTGTTTTAGGTACTATGGGAGTTAACGAAAATATGTTGTATATGGTGCCTGACTTCAAAGAGCTTACAATCTAACTGGAAGATTAAGACATATATGTGAAAAGTTAAATTATATAAGGCAATACTGTGCCAATCAAGGAATAAATATGCTAAATAAGGACTATAGGAATTAAAAAGAAAGATCTCTTGTAGGCCAAAATGGAGTATACAGCCAGATTCCAATTGGTGCAAATAATGAATCCCCTTAATTGGTCAAATGTTTATTGAATTTGAATGTATAATTATGTAAAACATTGGTTTAGCATTGTTATTAATTATTTAAAACATTTAAAAATTATCAAACAATATTATGCATTTAAGATATTGATAATTGGTTCCAAGCCAATGAAAATATATATTGTGAAATTAAATAAGTGAGAGATTCTTACTGGCACTGATCAGAACCTGGCTACATGTTTGGGCCAGTTAGGTGGTTTGGTGGAGAGAATGCCAGACCTGGAGTCTGGAAGACTCATCTTGCTGAGTTCAAATCTGGCCTTTAATTAGCTATGTGACCCTGGGCAAGTCACTTGACCCTGTTGGCCTAAGTTTCCTCATCTGTCAGATGAGCTAGAGGAGGAAATGACAAACGACTTCAGTATCATTGCCAAGAAAACCCCAAATGGGGTCATGAAGTGTTGAACATGACTGAACAACAACAACAACAACAACAACAACAACATTTGGGTGTTTCTGCCAGAATTCCTTCCCAGTCCTCCTTGATCTTAGTGCTCTCCCCATCTGGGATGATCTTCCTTTTATCCTGTCTGTGTCTTATTTGTATATGATTGTTTACATGCTCTTTCCTATATCAGACTGTGAGCTTCTTAGAACAGGGACTGTTTTTGCTTATTAATTTGATTTGATTTGGAATCAGTGGATGATAAGTACAGAAAAGAAATCAGAGACCCTAAGGAAGAAATGGGGGTCTTTGAAGGTTGTGAAGCATTTAATAAACACGATGTTTATTAAAATAGTACTTTTGAAAGATTCATCAAGAAGAAACATACAAGGGGGCGGCTAGGTGGTGCACTGGCCCTGGAGTCAGGAGGACCTGAGTTCGGATCTGGCCTCAGACACTTAACACAAAAACTAGCCGTGTGACCTTGGGCTTAACCCCAATTGCCCTCCAAAAAAAAAAAAAGCAAAAAAAAAAACCCGAAGAAAGCCATCTTGTATGATGGCCTGAATAAAAGCATTATTAAATATTGTAGCTAGAAGGAACATAATTTCTTTATTTTATGAAAGACTGAATCTCACTGAGATAATGTTCTAAGTGCTTTGTAAACGTTGAAGTGCTGAAAGATTTTGAACTATTATCATTGTTTTTGTTTTTATTGTTATTGCATAAGATCACATAGCTGGTAATTGGAAAAACTAAAACTTAACCCAATTATTACGACACCCAATTATTACAACATCAAATCAATGGATTTTTCTTTTTATTATATCAGGCCTCTGGAAAAGGCTTAATAACCCAGATGTGTAGTGATAAAGGAACTAGATTAGAATGGTAGGAATGAGAATGCAAAGGAAGAGATGTATGCAAGATTCATTAGAAAGGAAGAATTGACAGCATTTGGTGAGTGACCAGAAGAGAAGCAGTTTCTGGTCAAGGAGATTGGGGATTGACATAAGTATGGGGAAGTCTGGAGAAGAAATCCGTTTTGAAGAAAAAGCTTATTAACTTGATTTTCATTCATCAAGTATTAATTAAATGCTTACTACATGCCAAGCATCATGCCCACCATGTATTAGGGATACAAAAACAGTGACAAAGCTGTCTCTGCCCTCAAAGACAGATTAGATTCCATCAAGGAATTTTTGTAGAAATATAGACATTTGGAGTGGCACGAATAAAACCTGGAGGAGAAGGGGTTCTGGTGCATGGTCCAGAAACTTAGTCTGTGGTCACTACTGGAACAGGGATTGCTAGCAACGTGTGCTTTCCTCGATACAAACCTTGACTTTATCGTGTAGTTTGTCTTGGCTTGTGATGCATCCTGTCCTTTTAACTCATCCTGTTTTTTTCAGTCTGAGTTTATTTTTCTTCCACATTGTTCTGATAGAAACATTGAACTATTTAAAAAGAAAAGTCATGTTATTTTCATATTGGACATAACTTGAGAGTTTTAGAACTAGAGGCTGATTAAGAAGTTTGATTTTTCACACACATGTTTACACATCTGTATCTCTTTGTCTGTGGGGCAGATAAGTGCCCCAGAGGATAGAGTGCTGGGCCTGGAGTCAGGAAGACTCATCGTCCTGAGTTCAAATCCTGCCTCAGATACTTACTAGCTGTGCAACCCTGGGCAAATCACTTCACGCTGTTTGCCTCAGTTTCCTCATCTGTAAAATGATATGGGGAAGGAAATGGCAGTATCCAGTATCTTTGTCAAGAAAACCCCAAATGGGGTCACAAAGAGTCCTGAAAAATGACTAAATCTCTCTGTCTATATCTACACTAGAACATTATTATTAAATTTAGGATTAAATTTTATTATTGGATGCTTGTTAAAGTATAAGGTTTTAATTGCTTTGGGCTCTATGATTATATAGAAGTTTTAGGTAAATGTAATGACTTGTAGAATATTTTGTTTAGTCTCCCGGATGAAAAACCGTGGGAAATATCAATTCTTGTTTTAACTCTATATCCTAGTTTCCTTAGTTCACAAATCAGCATTGATACCAGAGATACACACATACATACAAACACACACACATTTAAATGGGAGATAATCAGGTGTGAGGGAAACTAGGAAAGGCTTTTTGCAGAGGACAGAATTTTAGCTGAGTCTTAAAGCCAGGAATGTTAAGAGATGGAAATGGAGAGGAGAGGAAGAGCATCTCAGATATGTGAGACTGTCAGTGAAAATGTTTTGAGGATGAACTGCCTTGGGGGGAACAGCAAGGAGACCAGTGTCCCTGGATTATAGAGTATATGTGCAGGGAAATTAGGTCAGTTAATCAATAAACATTTGTTAAGTGCCTGCTATGTGTGCTAAAGTACTAGGGATACAAAAAGAAGGAAGAAGTTAGCCTTTGCTTCAAGGAGCATATAAATCTAATGGAGGAGACAACATGTATCACAAACACAAAGTAAGCTATATATGGTATAAATAGCAAATAATTAACAGAGGGGAGGCATTGGAATTGAAAGAGTTGGGGAAGATTTCCTGCAGAAAGTGGAATTTTAGTTGGGACTTGAAAAGAAGCCAGTGAGGTCATGGGGTCCAGCCAAAGAGAATGCTCAGAGCTAAAAGATGGAGTTTTCTCCTTCATGGAACATCCAGGAGGCCCTTGTCACTGAGTCACGGAGTGTGTGTTGGGGAGTAAAAGGAGTAAGGTGTAAGAAGACTGGAAAGGTAGGGATAGGTTATGAAGGACTTTGAATACCAAACAGAATATTTTGTATTTACTCCCTGGAAGTAATAGGAAGCCACTGGCGTTTGTTGAATAGCTGGGTCTGGGATGACATGGTTGGAACTGTGCTTTAAGAAAATCACTTTAGTGGCCTAATAGAGAATGAAGAGGAATGGAGAAGAGACCCTGCCTATGGGTTAGGTATAGAAAGACTAGAAAGTTAGGCTTTAAAAGCTGAACACAAGATTCTATGTTTTACCCTTGGGGTCATAGGGAACCACTGGAATAATTTGATAAGTACCAGGTCTGGCCCAGACTTTCTGGGCTAAGAGGGGAGGAGGACATGCCCTGGTCATGTCTGTGCTTTAGGAAGATGATTTGGGCAGCTGATTTGGGGCGGGGGGGTGGACTGTGAGACAAGGAGACCAACCAGAAGGCTATTGGAAGAGTTTGGTGGTGGTAGTACAAGTAGTGAGGAGAGAGGAGGTAATAATCCATGCCCTTTCCCCCATTGACTCTACTGTATTCCAAGAGTGTGTATTTGTTGTAATTTCAGGATGTGGCATACTTAAGTATTAATAAAGGTGAATGTCCCTTTTGATTATAACCTTCCAAAAAGAACTAAAGATTTAAAAATTCAAGAGATCATAGAAATAGTCATTATAAAAAATTTGTTTGTTTTAGGTTCTAAAGAATTAATCAGGCCGGTGAGTATATTGAGTGCCTATCATAAGCTCAGTACCAAATGAGGTAAGACATTTTCCTCAATGCTCAAGAAGCATATAACTTAAAAGTGAGGACTTCCTAGCTGTGTGACCTTAGGCAAGTCACTTAACCCCAATTGCCCTGCCTTCCCACTTCCAAAAGGGTAAAAAACAAAAACTTAGAGTGAGGGTGGTGAGCATGTGTACTATACCTAAAGTATCAGTCACTAGGACAAGGCAGTATGCGAATGAGTGGTGCAGGATATGGAGAAGAAAAACCAGGAAAATGAAAGGAATGTTGGTTGTAGGCCCAGCAATAGTGGTGATAGCTTGTACAGCCTAACCTTTTGTTTTCTCCCAAATGACTAATGGCAGATGTTGGCAAGGAGATTGATCATTGTTGCTGTTCAGTTATTGTTTAGTTGTGTCCAACCCTTCAGGATCCCATTCAGGGTTTTCTTGGCAAAGATACTGGAGTGGTTTGCCATTTCCTTCTCCAGCTGATTTTATAGATCAGGACACTGAGGCAAACAGAGTTAAGTGACTTGCCCAGGGTCACACAGCTAGTAAGTGTCTGAGGCAGGAGCTCAGATAGATAAGTCTTCCTGACTTCAGGTCCAGCTCTCTATCCATGGAGCCACTTGATATGGGATAATGTTTTTCTTTTGTTTACCTATATGACGGTTGAAACAGTAGTCATTTGATAAGTACCAGGTCTGGCCTAGACTTATTATAAATGTACAGTAATTATACATTTCTTTATTTGTTAGAGTAACTTACCTCTGAACAGTTAGTCACAGTGCATAAACACCCCTATCCTTGCCATATTTTTGGATGTCTACTTAATTTGACTTAATCGTCTGACAATAATAGACTGATGTGATATTTGTTTTTCAGATTGAAGAAGGAAGCAAAGCTGCAGCCGTTGACAAGTTACTGGCTGGAGATGAGATTGTGGGCATCAATGATATAGGCCTCTCAGGATTTAGACAGGAGGCAATTTGCTTGGTGAAGGGTTCACATAAAACCCTGAAGCTAGTAGTGAAGAGGTAAGATTCTATGCAGTAAGTGCCAAGATTTTGGCATGTTTCATCACTGGTTTAACCATTTTCAAGTCAATGACAAAGCATTTTGAAGAAGGAAAAACTAAATACTAAACCCCAATAGGTCACTGCTATTTCTCGTTCATTATAATAATCCTGATATGGACCCCCAAACCTCACATCACTTTACTATAGTTTTGGAAATCTAAAATTAGAATTCAAAGAGAAGTCCTTGGAGTTACATATCCCACCTGTCAACCCAGATTGCTTACTTTAGTCCTATCATACTGTTATTGTTGTTATTGTTCCTTCGATCTTGAAGGAGGACTAATGAGATCAGGAAGGTGATGTCTTGACTTGCAAGTGAATTGGATTTAAGTGAGGCAGGGCTCACTTCTCCTCCAGAGTCATCAGAGTTCAGTGGCAAGACACAGGTCAGTACAACTGGCAGTAGCCCTGATACAGTGGGGAGACCCTGACCTTTTTAAGATAAGGTCTTTCCCAGGTCTCAGTTTGTCTGAGGCAATGCCCACTCAGTAATTAAAGGCTAGCTCAGAATTAAGGCAAAAGATGGTCTAGTTTGCCTTCACAAAATAATCAGTTGGGCAAGAAAAGACCCTCAGAGTTTCTGGTCAGAAGAAAAACAACTGCTATTTACACTTACTCTGAACCATCACAACCCAAACAAATCAACATCATTTAAATCATCGTCAACCCAAACAATCAACATCATTTAAATCAACATCATTATCTGTATAGCATCTATCAGCATCAGTATAAAATTAGTATTCCTGGGTTGTTGGTTTTTGTTTTGTATTTGTCTTGCCTATACTTTACCTTGGTAGAGAGAGAAAGCGAAGTTTACTAAGAGATTCCCAAGAAAAAGACTTGCAATTGCATGTTATCCACACAAGGTGGCAGGCTGTTATATTTTCAGTTTGCTTTCATAGTATATCAGCTATGTAGCAAGCTGTTAATTAGGGCTATTTTTCTAGTTACAAAAGATTCCCCTATTAAGCCAATTTTCAAAGGAAATAAAGCTGTCTGTTTCCATGAGCTAGATCGTTGATAGAAGTTAGGATACAGAACTATGGACATAATGCCTACAAACAGAATTCAAAATTTGTGAAGGTTTTTGCCTTTTTTTGGGAGGAAATTTGTTTTCCACTGCTCAGTTGTAATGTTGTCAATTCATTCACAGTATTTGTGCCAAGTATTTTTGTGTGCTTTTACAGAATTAATGTATTCTTGGAAAGTTGGTTGTAAATTATGAAATTTTATAAATGAAACTATTTTTCATATTTCTATTCATGCCGAATTTGGAAGGAGGCATGTTCTTGAGACCACTTGGCAGTGGACTGGGGAAAGGAAGACTTCGGGAATAGTCCTTAGGTGGGAGGTTAGAGAGCAAAGGGAATTCACATTCTACTACTTTACTGGCTCTCCCACTCTTGAACGAAAAAGCCTCCTGTAACACTCTTCTTCTTTCCTCCTTCTTTCCCCTCATTTTTGTTTTTCAGTAATTAAAAAATGTACCTGCAGTTTGTTTTCAGACAGACAGCAAGTGCATCTGTGGTCTTCTTCATATGTGCAGTTCTCTTAGCAATGCCGTTGGTAACCCATACCTGCCCATTCTGTGCAACTCTTATCTGGTTCCTCCCCCAAACTTACCACTGGTTGTCCATCACTAACTTGCTGTGTGCCTCCCTCTCCATTTCTGGACATTGCTAGGATTCCGATAGTGTGCCCAGCTGTCTGGAGAGTTAGCCCATTCTCTCATCTTGTGACTAGCCCGTGTTTTGTTCTGATAATACTTGACTCTGTAAAGTCCTTTTTTTCATGCTTTTGGTCTCTTATTTTGATGTACCTGGAGAATGGCTATTCCAATGCCCTTAGAATTGTGTCACTTCCAAGACATGTCTCTTTTTTATGCTTATGTAGTGCACCCATCCTCTTCCACATTTATTTTCTTTAGTTTAATTTCTATGTGCTTACACATTATATCTGGGACTGTGATATTAAAAGTCTAAATATAGTGTTTCCATGTTAATCATGAAGTGTTTGTTATTAAAGTTTATTTCCATGGTGGCCTTTTTGCAGCCACTTGTAAGCATTACGAATGTGAGATAATCAATTCCATCAGCTCCTTGGAGCTTATTTCTCCAAGGAAAAACTGGACCATTTAGCAGCAACTTTCTTTTGCATCATAGTTTAATGGTGAGATGGTCATGATTGAAACCCTTCACTCCATGATGCACTCATTTGTTATTGGAAAAAGCGTGTTACATATAAAATACTAATAGCCGAATTGTTGTTCATTAGAGTATCTAAAAACTTTGTGATTCTTAGTAAGTACCCTTTTCCCTTTTTTCTTCTGCCCACCTTTTGCTAGATTTGTCAGTCTGAAAACCGAAGAGACTGAACAGGACTAACTCTAATACTCTTTGTTTCTTTGTTTCCTGGGATGCCACAGCCAAAGATTTCATCAACAAGTAGCCATTCTACTGGTCCTGAACTTCTTTGTACTTTTCTCATCTGGTCTTTAAAAAGCAGACATAACCTGTTTCCTTTTCAGCCAGAGTGTGGGCTCAGTTCTGTGTAACAAGGAATCGATGATTTAATCAATGATTAAATCCTTAATACACTTTTGGTAAAATGTTATTGATAATAATTATGATACTAAAAATACAAAATACAAATACTAGTTTGATATTGAAAATATAATACCAGGGGCGGCTAGGTGGCACAGTGAATAAGATCACCGGCCTCGGAGTTGGGATGACCTGAGATCGAAACCCGCCTCAGAAAATGAGCACCCACACATAAATAATGACTAGCCGTGTAACCTTGAGCAAGTTACTTAACCCCAATTGCTTTAAAAAAAAAATATATATATATATATATAAAAATACCAGAAACTATTGTCCTTTGGGACAAAAGAAAAGTAAATACTTTAAATTGTCTGCTCCTTTGAAGATAATGGAGTTAAAAAAATAGTTTGGGGTTTTATCTTTACCAAAGTAAAGATTTCTTTTAGCTATCATTCCCTGCTCTTGTTTTTAATGTTTATTGGGAAGGGTTTTTTTTCCTATTTGCTTATTTGTTATCCTTTGTATATATTGCTGTGTTGTCTTACTTTAAAAAGTTTTCCCCCCTAAATTGTGGTTTTGGATTTTCATATAGTAGTTTATACTTTAAGTGAGGCATATCTGTAATGGTTCTGTAGTCAGGAGACTACAGTGCTTGATATAGTAACATATATATTTTAAAAAGGAACAGAAAAGAAGCTTAAAGTATTAGAGCAGAATTTTCATCATTGTAGATATTTTAAAACTCAGACTAATTTACTTTTTAAAATATTAAAATTGATCCTTTTGAAAGATACTTTTAGATATAGTTAGGTGATTCATAAATGTTGAAGATGTCTTACTTTACAGATTTCAGTTCATCATAGTGATCACTTTGGACTATAAAGCCACCATTTGTTTCTAAACAAGCCTAGATTTAAATAGCTCTTTGTATGGTGCTATAATTTATAATTTTAATCTGAGGAAACCTGCTAGAAGTCAATTTGGTGATGTAGTCTTAGGTTTCCACTTGGCACATGGAAAATATTTGGAAAATTAGGATCACTTTGTTCAGGGAGAGAAGGAGTCAGTCACTCAAAATTTGATTTTGTAAGGTTAATCTTTAACCACTGAGACCAGTGAGAGGGAGTAAGAACTCCAAATAAAAAATGCCTCACTTATCTGGGAATCAGTCTTGGGAACATAGGCCTATGAGTGGCTTAAATTGCTGTCACAGAATCTCAGAACTAAAGACCTTAAGAGTCCATGTTATGGGAAAGTGACAATATGTCTAGGTTCAGATACCACCTATTGTATACACTCTACTTGTTTGACTAAAAACAAGTTACGTTGGTCACAAGATATGTGACTTCTATAAACTGGGGCTGATAATATCTGTAATATCTATCTCCTAGGATAGTAGAGAAGATCAAAGAAGATTCTCTGTAGATCACTTTGTAAACCTTAAGGCACTATTAAATGTCAGCTGTTACTATTATTTAGTTAACTTCGTAGGAAAGTTCCTCAGACCCTCATTCATTGGCCTCTATCAAGCTTGGTTGTCTGTCTTTCCAACACACTGCAGATAGGAAGCAAAAAATTAGAAGGTAATTGACAGAAATAACAGCTGACATCCTGTCAGTGACAGAAGAAACTGGTCTGGGGTGTCTAGGTGGCACAGTGAATAGAGCACCAGCTCTGGAGTCAGGAGGACCTGAGTTCAAAATCGGCCTCAGGCACTTAACACTTACTAACTCTGTGACCTTGGGCAAGTCACTTAATCCCAATTGCCTTACCTTCCTCCTGCAAAAAAAAAAGGAAGAAATTAGTCACAGGAATTAAAAGCATAGAAGCCCGGGGCCATTTGGTATAGAAAGAAGACCACCTTTGCCTCACTGAGGGCATCACCATATCAAAGCAAGACAAATAATACTTAGTTTTGATCCTATCTCCCTACATTCTTTTTATTTTTAAAAGAAATCGTATTGATCTTTTTTTTAAATCTTTTTTATATTTCCTAAATTTCCCAGATAGCCATTTCATATAATAAAGAATTTAAAAGAGAAAGTCTGTGTGTGTGTGTGTGTGTGTGTGTGTGTGTGTGGAATCAGCAAAACTGACCAATCCATCTTAAAACATCTGACAATAAATTAGGTGTTCTGTGCCTGTGGGGCCCCTACTTATGCAAAGGAGTTGGGACAAAAGTCTTCTCACACCTCTTCTTTGGGGTCAAGCTTGTTCTTTGTACATTTGTCTTAAATGTTTTGTGTGACTTGTTCTCTCTTCACACTGTTACTGACCAGTATGTTTCCCTTTCCCCCTTTTTTCCTTCACTATGTCATTTATATCTTTCTATGCTTCTCTAAGTTCATCATATTCATCCTTTCTTACAGCTCAGTAATAGTCCATTACGTTCATGGCCCACAGTTGAACAGTTCCCCAATCAATTTGTTTCTTCTTTATTTTTAGTACTTTGTTACTACAAAAAGTGCTGATAAAAATGTCTTGGCATATATAGGGCTATCTTTTTTTTTTTTTAAATCAGTGACACTCTTGGGAGAGATGCTTAGAAGTATAATTTTTGGGTCAGAGTATGGACCTGTTAGACACATTATTTGAATAATTCCACATTGCTTTTTGGAATGATTATTCCAATTTATTGGTCCATCAACCATACATTAGTATGTCTATAGTTCTACAATCCATCCAATATTGAATATTCTCATTTTTGTTACCTTATCAATGTTCTAGATGTGAGGTGAAATCTCACAGTCTTCATTTGCATTTTACTTATTAATAGTCATTTGGAGATTCTTTCATCAACCTGTTAATAGACTGCAACTCTTGAGAACTGTTTATTCAAATTCTTTGATCACATTCTTTGGGGAATGGCTTTTGGTGTCATAATTCTTTTAGTTGGATACCAAACCCTTATTCAAGAAATTTGATAAAAAGATTTTTCTCATTAGACTAATTCCCTTCTTATCCTAATTGCATTAACCTTGCTTTTACAGTATCTGGTACTTAGCAAAGTGCTTGCCACATAGTAAGTGCTTATAAATTCTTGTTGCCTGGTTATATTGAAGCTTTTCAATTTAAAGTAATGAAAATTATCCATTTTATTTTTTTGTAATTGCTTCTTACTTGGTTAACATTAGTATATCTCATACCCTTAGCAGTTAAAAGTATATAACTTGTTCATCTTTAATATTCAGGTTTGTCCACTTTTAATTTACTGTAGAAAACGGCATAAGATATTGGCCTAATTTTTTCCAGTCTGTTTGTAGTTGTTCTAGCAGTTCTCATCAAGTAGGGAGTCCTTTCTTAAGTTATTCATGTTTTGGGAGGTTTTGGACAGTGGATTCCTAGTTTTATTATTTCTGATTCCCTTTATGTCTACTCTGTTTTATTGATCGACTTCTCTCTTTATCTAATACCACATGGTTTTTATTATTACTGTTTTGTACTATAATTAAATATCTGTAAGTAATCTTCTCCCTTCATTCCTACTCTTTTTCATTATTTCCCTTGATAGTACCATATAAGATTGTTTCATCTCAAGAACAGATTACACAACTGTACCTTTTCAGCAAGAGGTTTCATACCCCTTGTTGAAACTTAACTGTTTTCTTTTTCATCTCTCTAGAGTTCAGTGTTTCTACCAAATATTCTGGTAAATGAATAAGTTCACATGGTCTAGATCTAGGATTATAGACTTTAAACTGGAAGTGACCATAGAGGTCATCTAGTGAGATTCCTTCCACCAATCAATAAGCATTTATTAAACACCTACCATGTTCCAGGCATTGTGCTGGATACTGGGGATACAGATACATTGAATGAAGAAAAGCTTGCTCATGAGGAGTTTAAATTCTAACAAAGGAGATAAGAAGTACATATATTAGTATATGCAGACAAAATAAATACAAAGCAAGTAAATAAAAATTTTTTAAATACATAAGGGGAGAGAGAGTAGGAGAACCTCTGGGCAGTAGAGGGATCAGGAAGATGGTTCTTGAGGAATATGCCCCAGGGATGGAAGGGTGCCACCACAGAGGCACAGAGATGAGAGATGTGTTTGGGGAAGAGAGAAGAGGCAAGTTTTGTCCAACAACACTGGGAAGATAGATTTGGGACCAAGTTGTTCAAGGTTTTGATAGTGAAATAGGAGTTTATGCTGTTGTCATGAATTAAGAAGGGAAGTGTCATGTTAAGGAAAATCACATTGGCAACAGTATATAGGGTAGGTTGAAGTGGGCAGAAACTTAAGGTTAGAAAGATCAATTAGTAGGAGGGTGTTGGAATAATTTTCAGTAAGAGCTGAGGAAGGCTTGAACTCAAGTGGTAGCTAGCTATGTGAGTGAGGGAAAGGAGTAGGATATAAGAAGTGTGGAGGAAGAAATGGTAAGAGTTGGCAACCTGCAAAGAGGAGAGTGAAGAATATTCATAATCCTGAGGTTATGAACCAAGGGAGAATGGAGTGGGTTTGCAGGGAAAGATGAGGCATTGATGTCCAGAGGGGTTAAATCAAAATTGTACACATAATAAGTACCAGAACAAGATTGAAATTCAGCCTTAAAACTATATCACATCATCTCTTATATTACTTGGAAGGAAGGGGCAAAATCACATTTGTATTTAGTTGGCTCTCAGAAGACAGTGTCTCCTATCTTCATTGTCTAGTCTGTAAATGACTTTTTTGGGGAGGCAGTCTACTAGAGAGGTAGTTAGGGTTATGGGCGAGATAGACACCTCTCTGCTTTGACTAGATTCCTTACTACTTTTCCTGTTTAGCAAAGTCACCTCTTCATCAATGACGCTGAACCAAAATTCTTAATTTTATTGCTTAGGAAGAACATGGGGCACTTGATACTTGACACGGGGCAGGATTCCTGGTTATCAGACACTTTACAAAGTAGGCACACATTTGTTTATGGTGATAAAAAGGAAATATGTTTTCGTGTCTCACCAGGCAAACATCCATTTCTGTTTGCCAATTGCTGTATGCTGTCTGCCAGTCTTACACATCTCTCTAAGTGATTGAAACTTTCATCTAATCTATGTAATAGTACTTTAGCATTTTAGGTTGCTCTTACTAGGTAAGAGCAATGGTGTGACCTTTAGATGCTTGCATGTTTTTTTAAAAATCAGATTATGAAAATCATTGTAGTTTTTTCCTCTCAGATGACCAAATTGAGATGTAGTGTATTTTTAGAGGTCACAGTTTGGGCTACTGAACATAACAATAATAGTTTCCATTTGAGACATTTGGGGGGGAATCATCTTTGATCTGTAGGTCTCAGAGAAATATTAATTACTTTCAATAAATAGGCTTGTTTGGAACACATACATTTTTAGCTGAGTATAGGGAGACTATTAAAAAATAGGGGCTTGGGTAACATCTATGACCCTTAAAGAACATTATTTATAAATTGGGAGGGGAGTGACTTTTAAAGTTCTCTTCGTAGAAAAGTTTATGTGGAATTGAGGTATACTTCTTTGATAAACATTTTTCCAAGAAATATTAGACCTCGGTTTTGTCAGTTTATGCTGAAGCAGGTAACTTTTCACACAACACGCCCAATTTTAGCTTTTGTATAACTGGGACAACAATGATAATAGATCTTGGTTTAAGGATTACTGAAGGAATTTGTAGACTTAAAAAGAAATTTGTCAGAGGAGCATAGAGCTTGGACTAGCAGGGAGTTCAGAGGCTGTTGAGGAGTTTGACATCCTTCTATTAGATGGAGAAACCAAGGCCAAGTGAGGTTAAGTGATGTAATTTTCACATTGGTAGTCAAGTGTCAAAGATGTGACTTGAACCAGGAGTCTCTGACTCCCGAGTCTGTGTTGTTTCCACTATACCATAAATTATATATTTGTTTTGAAAACTTTATTGAAAAGCAGGGAGTATTTGAAAACAGGTTTTGTCCATAATCAAATTAAATGTGCTCAGCCAGAATAATTTCTACCTGAACGTGAAATTTACTTAGTTGATATTGACTTGAACTCTGAGATTTCTTGTTTTCTGCTGCCAAGGGTTCTAGGTATCCTGGGAATTTCATGGCTAAGATCTTGAAGATGGAAACTAGCACTATTTTTGACTCCTAAGGTTTCATCGTATTTATAGTTTCGTGAGAGAGAATTTCTGATTCCTCAATGATAATGGTGAGAAGAGCTGCTGTGTTACTTATACAGTCTCATCCTGATGTCTGATTGGTGAATTAAACACCCTTAAATATGCCAGTAGAAGTGCTAAAAGATTCAGGTGGAAAGAAACCTCTTTGAGATATTCTATAAGATATTCTAATTATATTTCAATTTGTATTCAATTTTATTTAATTTATTGCCTATCACATACAGAGAGTTTTTATTAAATGCTACCCATTCTGTTTGACTGGAACCTTCCTTTACTATGTAAAATGGTGTTCACTAATAATTTTATGTATATCTTGTTGCCCAGTTAGAACATGTGATTCTTATAAACACAACTATGAATTTTACTTATTGATAATAAATAAATCACATTTCTATGGTACTTTTTATAGTTATAGAGCATGTTATATATACTTTCCTATTTGAGTCTTAAAATCTCGTAATGTAGACAGTACCATTATTTATTATGTTTTTACAGGTAAAGAAAAGATAGTTTAAATGACTTAACCAAGAGCAAATAATGCCTTCAAAGCTTCCCTACTTGGGAAGGACTTCCCTTCCTTGGAAGGAAGTCACACAACCACTCCAGTAAGGCCTCCTGCAAATTCATTTGATCTAATCTCCACTGGGCTCCAGGCTTCTACTTGACAATGCTTTTATTTTCTTCTTCTGATTGGCTCTGCTTTATACTTCTCTCAAGACCTTTTCTAAACCTTCAGTCTCTTATAAATGAATAAAAATATTTAATAAGTACTTATTACACCAAAGTGTCTGCTAAGTTCTAGAAATAGAAAAGTAAAACAGTTCCTGTGCTCAAGGAGTTTACAGTCTAATGGGGAAGAAAACACTGGTAGATTTCAGCTGTAAGTCAAATGAAAAATCCCGCCATCCTTAGGGTTCTTTGGCAAAGCAGATGTTGATACATTATCTTTAAAGTCATTTCTTCTGAAAAAAATATCAGATCCTGCTGTTGAATGATTTAACAGTGCCAAAGATTTTGATGTTGAGAAATTTCTGAGTCTAAAGTAGGTATGGCTATGATATCTTCAGGAGCAGTTGCCAGGCTACCTTTCCAAAGGAGATGCTTCTCTAGATGGCAACTGGACTGGAAGCAAGACAGGTGGTCTGGGATGGTGGTGGGTTTTCTTTTCCATTGGCAGTTCGTCAATAGGTAGTTTTGGTGGTGTTGAAGTTATACCTGTTTCTTTCTTTGATGTCTGCTAGGCTTAAGCTGGACACAGGGTTATGGTTTGGGTCGGTACTGCTATTCAAAAGTCTCTTGGTTTCTCAGACCCCATTGACATCTGAGGAGAGGTAGTAGTTGAGATGGTGGTGGAGGTTTGACTGGATTGGCATCTACCCCTTCCTTTTTCTCCTGTAGGGTGCATTTGTTGCTTCAAGAAGGCTGACTTTTGTAATCATTGAGAGATTGTTGGCAATTACTGGGAAAAGCTGGTTCTTTACACACAGATATTCTTTTCTTAAATAATGACTGTGGGGGCTGGGTGGGAAGCAAGACCAGTGGTTTAGGGCTCCTGCTATTCCTAGGACTTTGGGCTTATCTACCTGTCCTGACAATTTACCCCCTACCGCATGTCCCACCCTCCACCCCCACCCCCAATTTCTCAGCTGGTAACTGTCTCCCACTCTGTTGAGAAAATTGAAGTCACTTGCCACATACTTCCTTATTTCCTCTACTTGACATCTTAAAATTTCTCTCTATTTTCTTCCATTCTCTCTTCTATTTTATTCCAATTTTTGAGGAGACTAGAATTTTTCATTTTTATAAGAGCAACTCTTCTACTTGTTACTTTGAGACTGGCTCCTCCAGGAGCTTGCTCTATCAATATTTCATTTTCTTCTGTTGTGTGTGTGTCTATTTCCATCTGTTTCTGTCTTTCTCTATTTCTGCTTTAGTATTCGTTCTAGGGGTACAAGCAAGACACAGACCTAAATGGAGACTTAACACTCAAATAAAGAGTAGATTAAAATACAAATTGTAGAAACAGTTAAAGGGATTGTTCTAGATGAACTGTAATGCCTTTTTTGGGCCCTTACATTTGTTGAAGTAATTGACAGGGAAAAGATGATGGTGGACCTTCAGACTGGGGAAGTGTGACTTTTAATTTGTAGGCATGAAGATTTTCACTCATCTCTGTTGTGAACAGGTGGTCAGGACTAGAATTGCATTTGGCAAGTTAAGTTTTTAAAAGTAATTGGGTCTTGTTTCATGGGACTGATAAATAAGTATCTTGTGATCATTTAGAAACTGATGCTAGGAAAACGATACTTCAGGAGACAGATTGCTATCTCTACCTTCTACAAACGACAAGGCACAATTCCTTTCTATAATGAAATGTCCCTCATCACTAAAGCCTCCTGATACTAATCTTTAGTGTCCATATGTCTGCTTCATGACGTTTAGGCATCAGGACTGAGCAAAGGGGTTTGAGAGACAGTTGCTGAGTTGTTCAGATGTGAAGAGATAACTCAGGTTGGGAAAAGAGTTTCTTACAAATAATTTCTGCCAAATACTATGTTTTCTTTGGTGCAGAGGATTTTGACACCTGCTTATGGGCATTTTGGTTCAACAAGGCAGACTTCAACAAGACAAAATTTTCAAGATTCTGCCCAGAGGCTGCATATGGAATGACCTGCTCACTTTTAAACCCTCATCCCCTTCTCCTCTCATTTCTTTCAGTAATGGTCAGCACATTAATTTTCATTTTAAAAAATAATATTCCCTCAATTACATGTGAAAACAGTTTTTATCATTCTCATTTTTTAAATTTCGAGTTCCAAATTTTATCTCTTTCTCACCTCTCCCTTCCCTGAGAGGGCAAGCAATGATACAGGTTATATATACACATTATTTTTAAAAACAGTCAAGCACCCTCTTGTAATGATGACCAGCACTGAATAAATGCTTGCTGACTGATGCCCTCATTGAAATGTGATTTGATGATTTCCACTGGCCAGCAATTTAATGGAATTGACATTTTAGGGGAAGATATTGCTTTGACTTTATGGAAATTGAGAAAGAAGGTACAGCAGAATGATTCCCTTTGAATGCATTTCTCTCAGAATATATATTTGGAGAATGGAAACTGGATCAAATCTTTGTCAAGTGATAAATATTCTTATACTGGACATCCATACTAGCCCTTGTTCTTTGGTGAATCACCCTAGATCCATAGCAAGAGTGTAAAATGGGTATGTTTTGGGAGTTGTGGAAGATATATTGAGGTGTTAAATAGAGATAGTTGTTTATTTGGGAACCTGGAACTTAAATGTTTAAGTCTTTCTCTTTAATTTTCTATTATAGTACCTAAAAACTGCAATCTGCTTTCCTTCTCCCTCATACTACATGTGTGCCTACATTTACATAATAATGTTCCTAAAAGCTGACTATATATCAATGCCTATTTTAGATGCACTGTAGTTTTAAAATTTTAGATAAAGCTGAATACTTCCACAAAATTGTTAATTTCCCCTCTTTTTTTGTAGATTAGTTTGTATCCGTTTGGTTTAAAAAGGAGATACATAAGTTGTGGAAATTTCAATTATCCTACTGATTGTAGACTCTCTTGATTGTGCTGATTAAACTTTTTTCCCCCTGAGGGATTTCATAAACAAGATTATTGACACTGCTGGCCACTGTTATTTCTTACTTTTTCAGTTCAGTGTAGCAATGGGACCCCTTTTTTGAATCTAATTAAACCCAGTAAATTTACACTCTGGCAGAGATTAACACAGAAGGGGAAGGATCCTTTATAAAGAACATCATGGGGGATTAGTTGTATTATGGGGCAAAACTTGCTTGTATGAGTATTTGGAAAGACTGCTTAGTTTTATTTCGTGAATGTTGTTCATTATTTCCTAGGGAATGTGTTTTTAACATGCATTAGTTCTTGCATGCTAGTTATTTTAAAATGCATGTTTTCATTATTCAACACAAAACTAGCATTTCTTTGCACCCCTCATGTACTAGGTATTTGGAACAGTCCATTGACAATGTAGTTCCAAAGGCAACAACATTGATTAGCACAGATGTTCCTGGAAGCCATGACAGATCTGTAATCAAATGCACTGATGTTGGAAAAACTGAGAAAATGACTAATTCGGCATGAGGTTTTATTTTCCTCTTCCCCTTCCTAGAAAGCTGTTAGTCTGGCAGAAATGATATATTTGTTCAGAGAGAGGGCATGTACGTGTGTATGTGTGTGTGTATGTGTGAGTGTGAGGAGTCCTTCAGATTTGGGAATGGTCTTCTGTTAGAGGATTCAGAAGAAAGGAAAAGTGTGAATTTGTATCTTTTCTGATGTTATGAAATATCATAGTTTATTGCATGCAGAATTATTTTCAGTGACACCTTTTTTTTTTTTAAAAAAACGTTACTGTGTCTCCCTAATTTATTCCTCAGATATAACATATACAAAAGTTTAAGAGGGACAGCCAGCATTCATGACATGATTTTCTTTTATTAGACTTTCCCTTTTTTTCAAGTGAAATCAAACATTTTGCTTCTGTTGAGAGTTTTATTTAGCTTAGCATGTAGTTAGCATGTATTTACAAAGTAACTAGATAAATGTTGCTTTGTTCTGTGTCACATTTAATATTCTAAATGCAGTGTTCATAATGAAACCTGCCTTGCTAAGATTTTTTTTCCTTTCCCATATCTTAATGTGCCTCACTTGTCATCTCCCAAACAGGTTGTTAAATGTAACTTTCTTTCTGATTACAACTAAATTTATTTTTATAAAAATTTGTTCTGTGTCACATTTAATATTCTAAATGCAGTGTTCATAATGAAACCTGCCTTGCTAAGATTTTTTTTCCTTTCCCATATCTTAATGTGCCTCACTTGTCATCTCCCAAACAGGTTGTTAAATGTAACTTTCTTTCTGATTACAACTAAATTTATTTTTATAAAAATTCCTCTTTGAAAAAAATGTTTTCCAAAATGATAAGAATATTTACTATGGATTAAAAATAACCCCTAGCCTTTATTATTAATTTGAAGAGTTTTCCATAGGAAAATTTAATGCACTTAGTGCATGTGCATAATGGGAATTATATTGGAAAGCTTAAAAGGTTTCATTAAGACTTGAAAATATTGCCACAAAACAGTAATCTAGTATAAAGCTAAAATGCTAATTAGGAAAACTAAACCCACAAGCACCATTTTTAGGGATACAGATAAATGACAATTTCTGTTTACAATTCAATTAGGAGGGTAAAAATTGTACTTCCACTTTTTGAAGGTTAATGTGAAACTTTTGAGAACAGACTTTTTGAAAACTTATTCCTGGAGTCACGACACATTGATTAGCTCCTTTTGCAGTATTTGCCAACTGGGAATAGAGTACCAGGGTATGTACACATTAAGGGAGTCTGTTATCTTGAGTCTCTTATCTGGTGGCCCCAGATACTGTGTGCACACTTTGTCCAGCCAGTGAAAGATGTGAGATGCTAACAGCCTAGGATTCAGTGGAAGAACCAAAATGGACTTTGGGCCTTCCAGAAGCAAGAGGTAATAATGTTTGTTTCCCTTGGCAGTGGACTAGGACTGATTTTTTTTTTTTAAAGCAAGATTGAGTTTGGGGGACCTAAATAGCAGCTGGAACAATGCATCTGCTTTTTCATGGGCTTATTATGTAGCTTTTCAGACAGCCTGGGAAGGGGGTTAAGCTTTTCAAAAGCTTATACCCCTTATTTACAGAATGTTAGGAACACAACTCCCTTCCCCCATTCAAACTGAGAGAAGAGACTGCAGACAGTACTTACTACCTCTATGTTTTTTTATTGGCCGGAGCTCTGAGCGGCTTAGTAATGCCATCTGCTAGGCTACCTCTTTTAAGCCCCACAGAGGGATGTTGGTGCTTTATTCCCTTTGGAGCACATGGCTCTGGAACATTTTGCTTCTTTATTGTAACAATCCAAGGATTCAAACAATACTTTGGTTTCTAGGATTGGAACACTCATAATGGATAAGGTACTGCATACTGAAAAGTCCCTGCAGTTTGTCTAAAACTACTACCAAAATGGAATTTTGGGGAGAGGGTATTATATGTTCTGTGAGTTGTTTTTTTTTTTTAACAGGAGGTAGTCTAGAAGACATTTAAATTGTTCCTCTGATTAATTAGAACATTCTATCTCAGTGCAAGTCACCCAACCTATATGTGCCTTAAACAATTTCTTGGGACTTGTTAAAATGTAGATACGCTGCATTTGGTTGTGGTGGAAAGAATTCCCAAATCCCAGATCCTCCTGGTATGTACATATGTACTTCTAATGAGTGACTCTTGTGATTTTTCATTCATAAAGTCCTAATTAATTTAGTTTAAATCCATGAAAACATGACCTTCATTTATGAATGGCTCTCTGCTATTTCTAAATCAGCCTTGCAGATTAGGACGTAGCTTCCATCCTTGTCAATGAGGTATAGATAATTTTTTAAATAATTGAAGTCGTAGTGGAGATGTTTGCTACTTGTCACGTGAATTTCTACTCACTGTGTGTGTGTGTTAGTAAAAAAGGCCTGTAAAGACTGAATAACACACACGTATAAATGATTACCTTTTTTCATTCACAAGCTCACGTTAAAAGTAAAGAAAAAACATTTTATTAAAAGATTTGCATAGATTTATTTGTTAGCTTTTCCTGCAAACTGTAGTAAATTATAACAATTTATATACCTTTAAGGTGTTATAAAAATGAAAAAAGATTCTCTGAAATCTAGTAAATAAAACATTATTTGCTCATTCTCCAGCAGTTCTGTAAACATTTTCCCTGATTGACATAGCTATAGAATTTTGTCATTATTAAAATTATCTAGAACAGCAGCGATCAACATTTTATAAGTTTCTTAAAACTGTCTTCATGACTTTGAAATCAGTGTTTCAGTTCTTTCACAGTAGTTCCAAAGTCCCTACTTCTCACCCACCCCTTTGATTCTCCAAATTTAAAATGACTTCTAGTCTCTCCTTTTATAGTTAGAAATTTTATTTTATTTTTTTTAAGCAATTGGGGTTAAGTAACTTGCTCAAGGTTACACGGCTAGTCATTTGATTTATGCGTGGGTGCTCATTTTCTGAGGCCGGATCTGATCTTGGGTCATCCCAGCTCCGAGGCCGGCGCTCTTACTCACTGCGCCACCTAGCCGCCCCTTTTAGGGCAATTGGGATTAAGTAACTTGCCCAAGGTCACACGGCTAGGTTTTTGTTTGTGTGGGTTAAGTGTCTGAGGTCGGATCCGAACTCAGGTCCTTCTGACTCCAGGGCCGGCGCTCTACTCACTGCGCCACCTAGCTGCCCCAGAAATTTTATTTTTCTCTTGTGATATATTCTGGTCCTGAGAATTCTTAGGTTCACTGTTAGTATCTGTTTTTAGGGGAATAATAGAACTAAGCTTTTGTTATTAAGGAATTGTTAATTTTGTTAGTCTCACATGGATAATTACATGAGATTATTTGTTCCTCAAAATTTGCCCTTTTTTAACCTTTAAGTTACTCTTATGTTATTATATGGATTATTAGTGCAACACCATTTAAATCAGAAAAGTAATCAAGTATTGTTTGTAATATCAGTATGGTAAAGATAATTTCATTTCAGAGAATTTTTTCTTGGTTTTAATATTTATGTGTAAACCATAGATTGTCTTGTAGGTGAGTTATAGAGTGTGCTCTAAGACTGCTGTAGTTTTATTAACAATTGTTCATTTGAGCACCACCAAGGTTTTGAGCTGAAAATCTGTCCTGTTGCAAATGGGAAACTTAATAGCTGAATACCTAGAAATAAGTTTTGTTGGTGCTACCACTGGATACTGAATTGAATAAAATGACTGGTTGGAAAATCAGATAAGGTAGGATGCTAAATACAGATACCCCTGCTCCTTTGAACATTGCAAATGCTATCTTTTTTTGCTCTTTTTTCTTCAGGAATTAAGTAGGGTTTCTTTGGCATATGAAAATACTAAAAAACTAATAGAAAAATCACTATCTGTAGCAAACTCAACATTTGGATTTACTCTTTGATCCTAGATACTAAATAAAGGTTCACTGCATGAATGATTAGTCAGTGAGTTACTGTAGTAATCTTAATCACTTTTGTTTAAGAGCCTTACTCTGAACATCAGGGAGTGTAAGAAAATAGTTTCTCATGCATGCTTTCTTTTTTCAAGAGAAAGATAACTCAAAATCAAACTTCTCCTAGAGAAAAGCACTCTCTGATGCTTTAATCTTCACCTGTATTCTTCCTGGCACTGGCATTTGTTTAAAATACAGCTTTGATGTACTGTATCAGTTTTGGCTATTTCAGTCACTTGGGAATTTTCTCTCTTTTCCTTGATTTCCCACATGGATAAAGACAGGAAGTAGCTTACTGGCATCCCATTAGGAATGTAGATTTGGTCACATGTGATGTCACCATCAACAACGTTGTATTATCTTACCCCGAGGTCTTGAAAGAAGGTTTTTTCAATGAATACTGCCACATGACACTAATTTATTGTGCAACTGTTATTAAAGCCAAAAGGCATCTCATTGGTTTTTCCAGAGCTGACAGTACAACAGATGACCTACTACAAGGTCTTTCAGTACATTGCAAAGTACTGATTGTACATTGAGAGGTGGAAGGGATGCTACTGTTCCTTTCTTAAAACTGGTCTTTAGGGGGTGGCTTGGTGTTGTAGTGAATAGAGCACCAGCCCTGGAATCAGGAGGACCTCAGTTCAAATCCGGCCTCAGACACTTAATACGTGTGACCTTGGGCAAGTCACTTAACCCCAAATGCCCTCCAAAAAACAAACAAAAAAACCAACAACCAACAAAGCTGGTCTTTAGGCTAAGCATACCAAGAATTACACCAAAGGTGTATGAATAACAAATTAATGTTCCAAAAGTTACTTTTGAATGGAAAATTGAGAATTATTATTAGGCTTCAGTGAGGAGTAGAAAGAGTACTCGATTTGGAATCAGAAGATCTGGGTTCAAGTTCTAGCCCTGTTAACTTATTATTTTATTTTATTTTATTTTTTGCTTTTGGAGGGCAATTGGGGTTAAGTGACTTGCCCAAGGTCACACGGCTAGTAAGTGTTAAGTGTCTGAGACTGGATTTGAACTCCAGACTCCAGGGCCCACCTAGCTGCCCCGCACTGTTAACTTATTGCCTCTGTATGTTGACTGTAGTGATTGTGAGAAAGTCATTTGGAACTAGTTTTTGTTTCATCATCTTTAAATGAGGTGATTGGATTAAAGCAAGCTTGACTTGGGGGTTAAGAAGGAATCTGGTGGAAGAATTTTCATCCCCCCCCACCTTACCCTGAAGTCATTCTGGGATTTAAAATATGCAAGGAGTTGCAGTTTTCTTGGTATTGGTACCAAAGGGCATTTTGGAGTATGGAACTTAGACACAGAGTTCCCGAGTTTAAGCAAATTGTTCAAATGTTGATTATATAGTATCTTATTTTTCTCTTTTTTATTTTGTTTTTCTAGTTTTAGTCATTATCATTTCTGCTAAAGAATAGACATAAGACTTCATTCCTTTTAGATATTCATTTAATTAATTTCCACAAACATTGATCGTTTAATATATGCAATGCACTGTGCCAGGTTCTAGGGGTACAGAGATATTCTGTATCTACCCTGTTGGAGCTTGTGGGTCTTTGAGGTGAGATACGACATGTATGTCTTGATGGGATCATTTACTACTCAGTGGAACAGATATTTCATGGTAGAGGTGGCACCTAAGTTGGAAGGGATTAGTACAGCTGGGCAGAGATGAGAAGAGCGGAGTGGAGTCCATTCTAGGCACAGATAAACAATAGGCTATTGGAGTTGTAGGACTGGAACTCAGGAGGAGATGCTGGTGCTGGAGATAAATATTTGTGAGTTTTCTGCCTAAAAGTTGTGAGAATGGATAATATCTTCAAGGGAGCACTTGTAGGAAGAGAAGAGGGCCAAGAGCAGAGTCTTGGTGGGGGGTACCTATGTTGAAAGATCAGGCATAAAAAAATAAGCAAGCATTTATTGAGTACCTACTGTGTGTAGTGCTAGTATTAAGTGCTAGAATTGGAAAAAGAGGCAAAAGAGAATACCTGTCCTCAAGGAATTCTCCTTCTAATGGTAGTGATAACATGCAAATATAGAGATAGAAGATAGATAGCAGATAATTTAAAGAAGGAAGTCGCTAGAATTAAAGGGGTTGGGGAAAAGACTCCCTGGAAAAATGGGATTTTTTTTTTTAAGGAAGCCAGGGAAATTAGAGGGTGGAGTTAAGGAGGAAGAGCATTCCAGGTAGTGGGAATAGCCAGAGAGTAAACCTGGAGCCACTAGATGGAGTGTCTTATTTGAGGAACAGCCAGGAGACCAGTGTCATTGGACTGAAGAATGTGTAATGGATAATAGGGTGTAAGAAAAGACTAGAGAAGGCAAAAGGCAGTCTGGTTTATGAAGGGCTTTGAATGTCAGACAGTGCCAATATGGATGCCATCCTGAAGGCTCCAGAGAGCTATGAGGTGTGTGTGTGTGTGTGTGTGTGTGTGTGTGTGTGTGTGTGTGTGTGTGTGTGATGGGCAGATCTGCACTTCAGGAAAATCACTTTGAAACAGGCAGACCCACCAGCAGGCTGTTGTAATAGTCCAGGCATGAGGTAATGAGATAAGTTAGTGAAGGGTATAGAAGAACAGTTAGAAAAGTAAGGAACTGAGAATTCTGTGCTAGAAGTAGGGCCAGTAGAGGAGAAATGTCAAGAAGAAGAGGGTGGTCAATAACATTAAATATTTCAGGGTGGTCAGGAAGGATGGGAAAAAAAATCACTGCATTTGGCAGTGAGGTGATCTAGAAAAGAACCAGGAGAGTCGAAATGGAAGATTATTTGGAGAGGGCACAAAGTCATGAGTGTGGATATGAGGAAAAGGAGGGGGGAGGGAGTTTAGGCAGAGGACAGAAGGTAGTTTAGAAAGTTATATTGGATAAAGAAAAGATTTTTTTTTAATATAGGGGAGACTGGATGAAGTATATTTATTTATAGGCAAAGGAGAAGGAATTGGTAGAGGGGGAGATTGAAAATAAATTAAGGAGTGATTGAGCAAGTTTCTCGTGTAGAAGGAAATAAAGATAAAAGGATAAGTAAAGATGGAGAAAAGTTTATAGATGAATACAGGATTTAGAGCTCATTTCTGGTGGCCTTGGTCTTTTTAAAAATTGACAAGATCATCTTGAGAATGGGGGATTTATAGTTGAGGACTTGATAAGCAAAGACAAGGTTTGGGGCAACCACTAGGAGGCATTTGAAAGAGTTAACAAGAAATAAATACAGCGAATCTCCCTGGGGCTCAGGTGAGATTAGATAGTTGTGTTAGAATCATCAGATACCCAAGATAGAAATATAGACTCAGATCTAGAAGATATGTTAGACATTATGTGATCCAACCTTCTCATTTTACAGATAAAGAAATTGAGTCCCCTAAATCTCAAGCAGTTTGCCCAAGATGACACTGCTTGTATGACCAGGTCTAAAATCAGGTTACCTGGCTTTAAGTAGTGTTTTTCTTTGCATTATGCCACACTATCTTATCAACATAATTCAAACAAACAAAAATCCAATTTATAGAAAGATCATTTATGAAATTAAATCCAACCGAATCAGGCTACTATTCAAAGCAGGAAAAAACCATATTCAAGCCTAAGACAGGTTCCACTTGTAATTCTTGGGCGGGGGGTTGGCTTAAGTTAGCTATGCTTGATTAGAGAGGGTAGCAGTTTGCACTACGATTTCAATAACGTTTGATTAAGCATTTTTACAAATTAATGTATTTACATTCAACATATTAAAACACATTACTGACATTCATTCAAGTAATGTTTAGTAAATCCCTATAATATGAAGAACACTGTTCTAGGTTCTTAGGGAAATACAAACATTAAATAGAACAAAGTACCTGCCTTTGGAGAATGATATGGTCTAAAGAAACAGTGAAAATGTTCAACTAGAGTGCAAACAATTATCTGAAGCTGATACTAGAAATTTAAACCAAACAGAATTAGTGAACTTTCTCATTAGACGTATAATGGAAAAAGTTAAAAAATTAAAATTCTTAAATTTAAGTCCCTAATTCTGCCATTTAGAGCTTGTTTTTTTTAAACAACTGTTTTCCTTATTAATAAGGGATAATAAGGTCATATTGCCTTCATCACTGAGTTGTCGAGAGAACTAAAATACAATCTATATAAAATGCTTTGTAACTGCAAAGTTACAGTGCTCTTGTGATTCCAGTGGTCAGTAGAGCTCCTTAGAAGACCCTACCAATAGTAATTGGCATTTTTGTCAAAGTAAAAATTGCTTTTCCAGTTTATGAATTAATCATCTCGTTTGCTGACTTCAGTCTAATAATTTTAATTTCACTAACATATTCACTATAGAAAAATGCAGGAGAACTGGGGGAAAAAAGCTATGCTCAAATATGATCATATTCTTACTATTAGAGGAGGTTTTTTTTTAAATGACAGAATATGCTGAACTCATATTCCTATGCATAAACAATTCATATGAAGTTTTATGTTTCGGGAGAACATAATTATCATACATACAAGTAAATTTTTCGTCTAATCCCAAATTTGCCTCCTTGTCATTAAAGAAACAGTTTGTAGTCAGTTTGCTCATTTTTTTCCTTAGGAAAATAGTTTTCATTTTGTTCTAAACCTTCTAGAATATTCTGCAAGCAGAATAATAAAAATTACTGTGAATTTTACCTCTATACTTTGAGATTCTTTTGACTGAGTCTTAGTTCCTACCATCCCATGAATAGACCACAGAAATCTGTATGCCTGTGCCTTGAGCATATTTGGAAAGATTTGATTGTCAGGTAAGAAAAGTCAAAGGATCCCTTTTCATCTCTTTTAAGTCTTGATCCCTTCTGGAAGGACCAGAACCTTTTTATATATATATATATATATAAATTATATTAAATTTTAATATATTAAAAATATATTAAAATCCCCTGAGATATATATATATATATATATAAAATTTTTTTTTACCCCCTACTGTGTGTATTTTTCATAGCTCAGCATCATTTTCCAAGACCTGATGCAGCTGGGTTCAAAAGCTTGTCTCCTAGGTATCCTTATTAAAACAAAGGAGAAAAAGAATAAAGGGCTAAGGCTCCTGCTGGGTGAAATATAATTGGACAATTAAAAATTGATATTTTAAGATGCTTTAAAAAATCAGCTAATCCAAATGCTACTTGAACTGAAAAAAATTGTTTTTCTTTTTTAGATATTAGGTTTTTTTTCTTTCTTTTTTATCTTCAGCCTAATTTCTTAACTTATCTGCTGAACTTTATAAGCATTTGAGATGGCAGACAACTTTGTTAGGTTGTCTTTTTAATGATTATAATAGTGGATCATCTACTTTTTAATACCAAAAACATTAGGTTGAAATGAAAGTTAAACATGGCTATCTTGCTGCATTTATATATTTAGATTTGCCAAATGGGCAAGAGGCACTCTTAGCTACAAATATTTTCCCTGTATAGGTCATTAGCGATTCATTGGGTTAATTTCCTATTTAAAATCCTTGGATTGCACCTGCCAAAATTTGTCATATGGTGGCCAGCCTTTTTGCTATTTAACCATTTTTGGCCTCTTACTACAGGCATGTAATCAATAGGTCTTAGGAACTGACTTTTTAACTGTCCATTCCCCTCATCAAACTGAAGTCCATAGAACTGAAATAATTTGCTTAAATTCACACAGCTGGGAAGCAGAACCCTAAGTAAAGATGACCAGACACGATAAAGTGGTCTTAAAACTTGAGCTTTTCTCTTTGTGAATTGATTTTGTGTGTGTGTGTGTGTGTGGGAAAGACAGATTTTCATTTTATGTAGTCATTATTTTATTCATGACTCCATTCTTACATAACTATTTCTGAATATATGGGGTTCATAGTTTTTGCAATATGAAGTTAGCTACAAGTTTCTCAGGGCAATGGATAGAGTGATGGGCCTAGAATCAGGGAGACTTATCTTGGTAAGTTAAAATCTGGCCTCAGACACTTAGTAGCTGTGTGGTACTGGGCAAGTCACATAACTCTGCCTCATCTCCTCATCTGTAAAATGAGCTGGAGAAAGAAATGGTAAATCACTCCCGTATCTTTGCCAAGAATACCCCAAATGGGGTCACCAAGTATTAGATATGACTGAAACATGACTGAAAAACAACAAAACAAGTTTCTGAAGTAAATTATTTTGAGATTGTACTTAAGTTTATCTCAGTAACTTACCCTGTTATCATTCCTACCGTTAGAATGAATTATTTTAACAACTAGTAGAAATAAGAAATATTGAATATGTAGAGTTTGATTTCTGGGAGAAGGGTGGCAGATGAAAGGGTATTTCAGTATGTCAGACATGAATAAGATGCCAACAGAAAGGCTTTGTATATCCATTGAACAATTGACATCTTAGGGGAGAGATTGGAAGGTAAAGGAGGGAGGACATACAGGTAAGAGAATCTAAAAGATCTACTTTGCCAACTTTGAAGTTCTTCTATGACCTTGACTAATTTGGGACATGGATTGTTGATGTCTGTGTTATAATAAATAAAATATTCATAAAGTCATAAAGCTTTGAGTTAGAAGCAGCCTAAAAGTTTCAGCCTCTATCAGAAACACAAATCTACAGTGTCCCATCAAATAATCATCCAACTTGTGGTTGAAGAATTTTAACAAAGTGGCATTATTTACATCAAAAGCCCATTAACATATTTTTGAAGCTCTAGTTTCTAGGAAGATTTTCCCCTTATATTGAGTCCATATTTGCCTCTGTAACCTGAGCCCATTGTCTGGTTCAACACATATGGACCAAGAAGAGTAAATATAATTCTTCTGCCTTACAACCTTCCAAATATTTCAATAAAGTAGTAAGGTGAGGCTTAGGTGGTACAGTGAATAGAGCACCAGCCCTGGAGTCAGGAGAATATGCTATGATTACCATTCTTTCATAATTCTAGGATGGGTGGAAGGTAAGGATGCACAGGAACACTCCTCATTGTTTGTCCTCAAATGTGGCTCCTAGAATTAAATTGGATTATCAACGTTTGATCTGACCTGGACAGAGGCACTGGCATTTAGATGATCCTAAAGATACACACAGCCTAGGATGACAATGGATGTCCCTTCTGACACCTTGACTTCTCTCTGCTTCTCAGCATCCATGACTTTTATCTCTATTCTGCCTCAGCTTCCCACCAGGACACTCACATTTTAGACATTGTTATCTCTTATTTTTAAAAAATTTTTTAGTATTTGTTTATTTATTTGTTTGTTTATTTATTTTAATTAAACAAATGCTTTATTAACTTCTGGTTTACATCATTCACTTCCACCAGATTATGAGTTACATTTCCCCCCCATTTTTTCCCTACCCATCACCCCAGAATAGCAGTTCCATAGATATCCCCTGATCCAATCTGTTCTCTCCCATATCTTCTCCCATATCCCCTTCGACTTTGCCATTAGGGCAAGGTGAATCTCTGAGCCCTAATGCCTGGACATCTTATGAAACATTTAATTTTAAAGCTTCCATTTTCAGATCCATTCCCTTCCTCCCTTGTCACCCACTCCCTCTGAGAAGATAAGCAATTCAGTATGTGTTGTACATGTATAGCTATGCAAAACATTACCATAGTAAATATATTGTAAAAGACTGCTTATATTTCCCTCCCACCCATCTCACCTCCCACCTGGTCCATTCCCTACTTTGATCCTGTCCCTCTTTGATAGTGGGTACTTCCAAACTCCTCTCCCCCCAGAATGCCCTCCCCTCCATCCTCCCCTCTCTCATCCCCCTTTCCCCTACTCAGGAGAGTGAGTGAGGGTAAGATATTCCATTTAGTATGTATGTGATTCTCTCCTTGAGCCAACTTCAATGAGAATATGCTTTTGCCTTTTTGCCTTCCTGTTCTTCCCCTCCCCTGCAACTACTTCCCCTTGCCTCTTCTACATGAGATAGTTTACCCTACCCTCTCTCTCTCCATCTCCTCTTGCCACTTTCCTCTCTCACCTCATTGACTTCACCCCTTAAGAATCATCCCTTCCTTGGGGCGGCTAGGTGGTGCAGCGAGCAGAGCACCGGCCCCGGAGCCAGAAGGACCCGAGCTCGGATCCAGCCCCAGACACCCAACACACAAACAAAAACCCAGCCTCATGACCCTGGGCAAGTCACCCAACCCCAATCGCCCTCCAAAAAAAAAAAGAATCATCCCTTCCCATCAAATTCAACCTGTGCCCTCTATCCATGTATACCTGTGAACATATGCCATGTACCCTTCTTCAATTATTTTCATAATGAGAAAGGTTTCATCAAACACAGTTATTGTTTTTCCGTGTAGGAATGTAAATAGTCCAACTTTGATAAGTTCCTTTTGATTTCTTTTCCTTGATTACCTTCTCAAGCATCTCTTGCTTCTTGCATCTGAATGTCAAATTTTCTATTCAACTCTGGTTTTTTCCTCAAGAATGCTTGAAAGTCCTCTATTCCACTGAATGACCATATTTTCCACTGAAACAAGATACTCAGTTTTGCTGGGTAGATGACCCTTGGGTTCAGTCCCAGCTGTTTTGCCCTCTGGAATATCATATTCCATGCTCTTCGATTCCTCAGTGTAGAAGCTGCCAGGTCCTGGGCTATTCTGATTGTATTTCCACAATATTGAAATTGTTTCTTCCTGGCTGCTTGGAGTATTTTCTCCTTGATCTCGGAGTTCTGGAGCCTGGCTATAATATTCCTAGGAGTTTTCTTTTTGGGATCTTTTTCAGGAGGCGATTGGTGGATTCTTTCAACCTCTATTTCCCCCTCTGGGTCTAAAACATCAGGGCAGTTTTCCTTGAGAATTTCTTGAAGGATGATTTCTAGGTTCTTTCTTTGATCATGGCTTTCAGGTAGTCCAATAATTTTTAAATTGTCTCTCCTGGATCTATTTTCCAGGTCAGTGGTTTTTCCCATGAGATATTTCACATTGCCTTCTATTCTTTCATTTGTTTGGATCTGTTTAATAGTATCTTGATTTCTCATAAAGTCACTAGCTTCCATTTGCTCCAGTCTAACTCTGAAGGAATGAATCTCCTCAGTGAGCTTTTGAGATTCTTTTTCCATCTGGCAAATTTGACTTTTAAGGCATTCTTCTCCTCATTGCCTTTCTGAGCCTCCTTTGCCATTTGAGTTAGTCTATTTTTTAAGGTGTTATTTTCCTCAGTCAGGCTGTTGACTGTCATTTCATACTTTTCTTGCATCTTTTTCATTTCTCTTCCCAAATTTTCCCCCACTTCTCTTATCTGCTTCTTAAGGTCCTCTATGGCCTGTAGCCAGCTTGTGTTTTCATTTGGGGCTTTTGGTGCAGGAGTTCTGACCTCACAGTCCTACTCCATGCTTTGATCCTCTTTGCCCCTAAAATAGGAGTCCAGTGTTGAACTTTTCTGGTTATTTTGTTTCATTTGCCTAGGCATGTTGCCACTTAATTACTTGCCTTTTGGGCTTGTTGCCACAGTCGGACTCTGCCACCAGACAGGGGAGCTTCCGCCCAAATGTGGGGTCTTCACAGCTTCTGCCAGTTGGGTGGCCTCTGTAAAGCCTCCACCCACTCTGGCAAGTTGGATACCCACCCCAAACCTCCACCCCAGACCACAATCCAGATTCAGGCAGTTTAAAGCAAGAGCGATTAACCCCCAGACTGATTGCTGGATCTCCCTACAGTTCGCAGACCAGGAGCTAGAGCCACTACTGAAGCTGCAAAATGGCTTCTGTGCAGCTGTTTCTTCAGTAGCTTTTCGCCCCCAGGGGAGGAAGCCAATGTGTTCCCCAAATACTGGTCCCAAAGTCCATAGGGCACTAACCTCTCACTTTGTCCTAGGCATATCTGTGCTGATAATTCTGGAATCGCCACAATTGCTGGTGTTTTGGGGGCCCTCCAGCCAGCTGACAGCCCTGCCGCCCTGGGGCTAAAACCGAGGACCTGGGCTCAGCTCTGCGCACTTCTCTGTTGGTCATTGTTACCTCTTGAAACTACTCCTCTGTCAAGATCCTAAAAACTGAATTTAATTTCCCGGAACACAGTTTCCTTAAAGGACCACTTCTCCCATAACTCATCCTTCCTGAGCCTGACTTCTGCCATCATTCTAACAGATAGTCCCTTGGCCTTTCTCTGTTTTTCCAAGTTTTAACCCTTGCACTAGCTGATTTGCATCTCTCCCAGGTCTACATCCTGCAGTAGACCATTTCAGTTGCACTTTCTTCCTCCTTTCTCCAACTGCTCAACCAGGGACCATTCTCCCCTTTGTGATCCACAGTGTATGTAACCTTCACCATCCATTGTCTCTACTCATGTTCCTAAGGTTCTACAAATTCCTGGAGTCATGAAACTGGAATGATTGGGTAAACTCTATGCTCTCTAATCTCATAAGGATCCTCGCTGATCTAGCGCAGTTTTTGTTTCCCTTCCTGGCCTTTTCCTTTCTGTTCTCTCCCCATTCGGCTCCCTGCACCGTCTGTTCTAAATTTTTTCTTCCCTCCTCAAGCCCTCCCCTTTTTCAGTTTACCCTAGTTTCAACTTCAGCTTAAATGTATCCAAATAGAGAACACAGTGTGTGTGTGTGTGTGTGTGTGTGTGTGTGTGTGTGTGTGTGTGTGTGTGTGGATTTGTTTGGAACCACAGGACCTGGGTTTGAATCCTATTGCTATTTATCAATTCTGTGACATAGAATCATAATGAGATATAGTAATAATAAATTTAGCACTCAAAGGCATCTAAGAGATCTAGGCTAGAGAATTTTAGCCTTTTCTAGATCATGGAACTCTTTTGGCAGTCTGGTAAAACCTATGCTCCCCTTCTCCGTAAAAAATGCTTTAAAATTCATATGAAAATATACAGAAGAATACAAAGTAAAACAATTATATGGAAATGACAATGTGATTTTTTTTCCATCAAAGTTTACAGACTCCCATGAAATCCACTGACTTTTTGTGAACCTAAAAGTCAAGAATGCCAGATCTAGTCTAACTGCTTTATTTAAAAGAAAAAAAAAAGCCTTTTATTTTTATGTTAGTCATTTCTGGCTTTATTTGTCCCCTGTCCCCTGCCTGGGAAGGTTTAGCTTATAGCAGAAAAAAAAAAATAACTCAACCAATACATTATAGAATCTCATGTCTGAGGTTTAGAGTTGGAAGGTACCTTAGAGCTCATTGAATTTACCCCTCTTGCTTTACAGATTAAATGACATATCCTGTATCATACACCTAGTACGTGTCTGAGGTAGGATTTGAGTCTAGGCCTTTCTGACTAAAAGTCTAACTTTGAATCTTCTGCATAATGCTGCCTTTCAGAAATTAAAAAAAAAAAAGCGGTGGGGGATGGAATCTATAGAATCTTGTGTTCTCACTTTAGTGATTATGTTTTTGCTCTATATTTCCTTCTTTTGAGGTTAAGGAGTAATGGGGGAAAAATGACAACTTTACCATCTGGCCAGCTATATAACCCCACAACCCCTTCATTTCACTGGTAAGGAATGGAAGTCCACAGAAATGGCTTGTTAATCAGTCAGGTTAGTCTGCCATGGTGTGACCTGTTCTTGAAGAGACTAGACGAATAAAATTGTCCAAGTTAAGAGTACATAAAATCATTGGAGGCCACATAGTTCAATCCTCATTTTCTAAATGAGAAAACTGAGACTTAGCAAGACTAAGTAGGACTTGACCAAAGCCATGCAAGTATTTGACCCTAAGTCCTCTGATGATAACGAATAATGGTGAAAAGACTGTATTGTTATTTGACTTTTATTTTGCTTTTTTTTTTTTAATCTTTTAAGGAAAGGGTTCTTCCCCCCCTCTCCCAGGTAGTTGTTATCTGTTCATTCTGAGTAATTGCTTATATGCTTGTATTTTTTCCCATTCCATACTCACAGAAGCACATTGCTGCTTTTGACATTGTGTAACTTAAGAAGAGTCAGGTATATACATTTGTACATCCAGGAAATTCCCAACAAGGAAGTACATGGCTCCTGGAGATAACAGGATACTAACTAGTTCAGTCCATAAAGTAGATATGACAAATACCTTCTCCAGCTCTGTAGTCCAAAAAACCAATGTAATATATTAAACTAGTAAATACATTCTTAAAATTATATTTTTACATTATTATGCATATTAAAATAAAGTAGTAAATAGTAATACAATATTAAAACTAGTAAAGACCGTAGCGAGTAAAGAAGATTCACCTCTATGCCTGTATGTGGATAGAGTTTGGAGGCAGGAAGACCTGAGTTCAAATCCAGCTTCAGACACTTATCAGTGATGTGATCCTGGGCAAATCACTTAACTCTGCTAGCCTCAGTTTTCTCATCTGTAAAATAAACTGGGGAAGGAAATGGCATACTTCTCCAGTATCTTTGCCAAGGAAACCCTAAATAGGGTTGTGAAGCGTTGGAAACACCGAAATAACAACACAGTTTCAGCTCCTAGAGCCCAGGAAGTGATCAAAGAGAGCCTTCCTTAGACTTAATAGAACTGAATGAAAAAGATGGCATGTAGCTTCCTTTGGTGCATCTGACACTAACCCCCCCAAGAACTGTATCCTGGCATACACTGATGAACTGCTACCGGTGTAGACTCTAGAGAAGAAGGTAGGTGCTTCAATACTGAAGAAAGGGGGAACATTGTCCTGATTCTCAAAAAAAAAGAAAAGGCCAAGATGGGATTCTAAAGCGTATAGGGTAGCAAGATGGGCTTCTTTTTCTGGGAAAAACAATTCTAGAACACTTTATTAAAGGTATGGTTTGAGAGCATTTAGGGCAGCTAGGTGTCACAGTGGATAGAGTCCTAGGCATGGAGTCAGAAAGATTCCTCTTTCTGAGTTCAAATCTGGTCTCAGACCCTTACTGACTGTGTGACCCTGGGCAAGTCACTTAACCCTGTTTCCCTCAGTTTCCTGATCCATAAAATGAGTTTGAGAAGGAAATGACAGACCACCCCAATATCTCTGCCAAGAAAACCCCAGAAGGGGTGTCGAAGAGTCAGACACAACTGAACAACAACATTGAAAGCATTTGGAGAGGGAAGTGATGACCAGCGTAAAGTCCTTGAGGTCCCTTCCAGCTTGGTGTTTGTGGTCCTACCAAATCTTGACTTTGACATTTACTACTCATTTGGTTTCTGGAAAGAATGGGTCATGCCAGACTAACCTTCTTTATTCACTTTTTTTCTGATAGGGTAATTAATTTTGTCAATTAGAAGAAGACTATAGGCATCACACGCTTTGACTGTGACAGTGTTTGATAAATCCTCTCATGTTCTTGTGGAAGATATGAGGGCTAGCTGATAGCATCATTAGCTAAAACTGGAGCTGGTGAATGAAGGGGTCTTCATTAATGAATTGAAGTTAGTTTGAGGGAAGTCTTTAAGGTAGAACCCCAGAGATCTGCCCTTGACCTTGTACTATTTAATATTTTTATCAGTGATTAAGAGGAAGTAAGGAAGTCATGCCTTTCCAGAATACATAAATGTAAATAACGATCAGACTTCCAAAAGATGCTGACAAACTTAAAAAAAAAAAGTCCACATCAAACAAGGAGAAATTCAACGAGTATGCATGGAAAGTCTTATAATTAGGTTCAAAAAAGCAGCTTCACGAATATGAGATGGAAATGTCTTGGTGGTGATGTGAAAAAGATCTTAACATTTTGACCAAATAAGAATTCAGTTTGAATCACCAATGTCACACAGCATTGGGGGAGGGGTGGGTAAGAAAAGAAAGGGAAATGTTGACTTAGGCTGTAGTAAAGGAAGTATGTTGTCCAGAAAAAGGGAAATGTTAGTTGGACTTACTCTCTCTTGGTCTAGTTGCAAGTTTGCGCAACAAGCTGCTTGTGTTTAGTTCTGGGCATTTCATTTTGGAAAGAATATAGACAAAGCCAGAGTATGTTCAGAACAGGACATGCAGTGTTATGAGAAGACTGGAGGACATGTCAGGAGAGTAGCTATTGAAGCAACTGGGAATGTTTAGCCTTTGAGCAAGAAATACCTGTCTTCAGATTGGTGAGCATAAGAGACATTAGACATTGTTGGCAGCCTGGTGAAATGGAAAGAACACTAGATACAAATTCAAAGGACTTGGATTCAGAACCCTCCTCTGGTACTAAGTAATGTCCAATTTAAGGCAGGTCATCTGTCCTCCCTGGGCCTCAGTTTCCTTGCTTGTAAAATCAAAGGGGTTAGGCTAGTTAGGTGGTTTCTGAGACTTCTTCTGGCTAGATAAACTATAAACATATGGAACCATGGCCCCAGAAGACAAAACTAGAAGTTGGGATGGGCAGATTTTGACTTCATATTAGGAAGTTTTGCCTTGTAGTTTAGAGCTTTCTGAGACTGGAATGAGCTGCTTTGGGATATAATGGTTTCCTCTTCACTGGAGAGCTTCAAACAGAGCCTAGGTGACTTTGAGAAAAGGATTCTGGGTCAGGCAGCATTTGAAGCTCTGAAGTCCCTTCCTGGGACCTTTGATTCCCTGATTCATTGATCTTCTCTCTGTGCCATGCCAAATGATCTCTTGCTCAAACTTAAAATTTAAAAACCAATGATCAAATGGAGAGCTAAAATTTCTTCATCAAGGCTTTTGACTAAGGTAGTAGTGTGGCACATGATGGGGGAACTTTTATACTAGTGCTACCTTCTGTCTCTAACTTATATTTTGTCATGCCTAGGTAAGCTGTATGCCATTGTGTGAGTAGCAGAGGGAGGTCTATTTCTGACACATTCCTGGCTTGTTTTAATGCCTGTGTTCAACAGGCATTTTTATGTTTTCCAGAATTTAGACTAACCTTGAAATCTATTTTCCCAGTGATAATGTTTTCTGTTTTCCATAAAGCTCCACGAACTATGTTCTGAAGAGAACAAATAGATCGGGTGTTCTTTGGTGTTCCTTTAGAACATGACAGAGGCGGTTTTTAGTAGTCATAGTTATTTTCTCTTTGAAAGGCCAAGACTTAAATTATCAAAGTTAGTATATCTCATATGAATTTACTTTGGATTTACTGTAGGGGGAGAGATGAATTTTATGTGTTTTTAGACACCTAGAACTTTAGCTAAATCTAAGGCTCAACCCAAGGCCTTTTGTTTGTTTTGATAAATGTTGAGGGGTTTATAGAGACACATAAAAGTGCAGGTTAGGAAGGAACCACAGAGATAATTTATTTCATCCAAGACATGAATTCTTTCAAGATGCCCCTCATCCTTCCAACAGTGTATTATACTCTTAGAGGGCTCTAGTTATTAAAAATATTTTTCAGGTATTGAACTAAAATCTGTCTCCCTCTGACTTCTTCTATCCTTTTATGCTGCACATGGGGACCAAGAAAAGAGATTTAATGGAAAACCCACTAGCTTTGGAAGACCTGGATTCAGGTCCTACGTGTTTCATCTGGACCTGAACTTCTGTGATCCTATGATCTGTCTCCCACATAACAAGCCTTCACATATTTGAAGACTACACTCATTGCCCTCCCCCCGTCCAAAAAATTCTTTGAAAAAAAAAAAAGGTTTGCTGCTTCTTCAATCTTCATTTTAGAACTTTAGTCCATTTCTCATTTTAAAATATTGTAGCATAGGGGGCGGAGCCAAGATGGCAGAGTAGATACAGCACTTCTAAGGTGCTCTGCCCCCAGATTACCTCCAAACAGTGTAAAAGGGGACGCTGAACAACTTCTGGAGCCCCAGCACCCACAAAATGGCACAGAGAAGCGAACCTCCTGCTGAGGACAACCCAGCAGCCCTGCAGGGAGTAGCCAGCGCAAGGCTCTAAGAGCAGGCAGCACAGCTCGCTGGGAACCGACAGCGCAGCGCTCTGGTAGCTGAGCCCAGGCCCACGTGAGCCGAGGTTTTAGCCCTAGGGCGGCTGGGCCAGCAGCTGGCTGGAGGGACCCCAGAACACCAACAGCTGTGGTGATTCCAGAATTATCAGCACAGATATGCCTAGGACAAAGTGAGAGGTTAGTGCCCTATGGACTTTGGGACCAGTATTTGGGGAACACGTCGGCTTCCTCCCCTGGGGGCGAAAAGCTGTTGAAGAAACAGAGGCACAGAAGCCATTTTGCATCGTCAGTAGTGGCTGTAGCTTCTGGTCTGTGATGTAGGGAGATCCAACAATCAGTCTGGGGGTTAATCGCTCTTGCTTTAAACTGCCTGGATCTGGATTGTGGTCTGGGGTGGAAGTTTGGGGTGGGTATCCAGCTTGCCAGAGTGGGTGGAGGCTTTACAGAGGCCACCCAACTGGCGGAAGCTGTGAAGACCCCACATTTGGGCAGGAGCTCTCCTGTCTGGTGGCAGAGCCCTACTGTGGCAACAAGCCCAAAAGGCAAGTAATTAAGTGGCAACATGCCTAGGCAAAAGAAACAAAATAAACAGAAAAATTCAACATTGGACTCCTATTTTAGGGGCAAAGAGGATCAAAGCATGGAGGAGGACTATGAGGTTAGAACTCCTGCACCAAAAGCCCCAAATGAAAATACAAGCTGGCTATAGGCCATAGAGGACCTTAAGAAGCAGATAAGAGAAGTGGGGGAAAATTTGGGAAGAGAAAATTTGGGAAGAAAAAGATGCAAGAAAAGTATGAAATGAGGGTCAACAGCCTGAATGAGGAAAATAACACCTTAAAAAATAGACTAACTCAAATGGCAAAAGAAGCTCAGAAAGGTAATGAGGAGAAGAATGCCTTAAAAAGTCAAATTTGCCAGATGGGAAAAGAATTTCAAAAGCTCACTGAGGAGATTCATTCCTTCAGAGTTAGACTGGAGCAAATGGAAGCTAGTGACTTTATGAGAAATCAAGATGCTGTTAAACAGATCCAAAGAAATGAAAGAATAGAAGGCAATGTGAAATATCTCATGGGAAAAACCACTGACCTGGAAAATAGATCCAGGAGAGATAATTTAAAAATTATTGGACTACCTGAAAGCCATGATCAAAGAAAGAACCTAGAAATCATCCTTCAAGAAATTCTAAAGGAAAATTGCCCTGATGTTTTAGACCCAGAGGGCAAAATAGAGGTTGAAAGAATCCACCAATTGCCTCCTGAAAAGGATCCCAAAAAGAAAACTCCTAGGAATATTATAGCCAGGTTCCAGAACTCCCAGATCAAGGAGAAAATACTCCAAGCAGCCAGGAAGAAACAATTTCAATGTTGTGGAAATACAATCAGAATAGCACAGGACCTGGCAGCTTCTATACTGAGGGATCAAAGGGCATGGAATATGATAGTCCACATGGCAAAGGACCTGGAATTAAAACCGAGAATCACCTACCCAGCAAAACTGAGTATCTTGTTTCAGTGGAAAATATGGTCATTCATTGGAATAGAGGACTTTCAAGCATTCTTGAGGAAAAAACCAGAGCTGAATAGAAAATTTGACATCCAGACACAAGAAGCAAGAGATGCTTGAGAAGGTAATCAAGGAAAAGAAATCAAAAGGAACCTATCAAAGTTGAACTATTTACATTCCTACATGGAAAAACAATAACTGTGTTTGATGAAACCTTTCTCATTATGAAAATAATTGAAGAAGGGTATATGGGCATATGTTTACAAGTATACATGGATAGAGGGCATAGGTTGAATTTGATGGGAAGGGATGATTCTTAAGGGGTGAAGTTAAGAGGTGAGAGAGGAAAGTGGCAAGAAGAGATGGGGAGAGACAGGGTAGGGCAGACTATCTCATGTAGAAGAGGCAAGGGGAAGTAGTTGCAGGGGAGGGGAAGAACAGGAAGGCAAAAAGGCAAAACCATATTCTCATTGAAGTTGGCTCAAGGAGAGAATCACATACATAATAAATGGGATATCTCACCCTGCAGGAGAGTAGGGAAAAGGGGGATGGGAGGGAGGGATGATGGAGGGGAGGGCATTCTTGGGGGAGGGGAGGTTAGAAGTACCCACTTTCAAAGAGGGACAGAATCAAAGTAGGGAATGGACCAAGTGGGAGGTAAGATGGGTGGGAGGGAAATATAAGCAGTCTTTTACAATATATCTACTATGGTAATGTTTTGCATAGCTGTACATGTACAACACATACTGAATTGCTTATCTTCTCAGAGGGAGTGGGTGACAAGGGAGGCAGGGAATGGATCTGAAAATGGAAGCTTTAAAATTAAATGTTTCATAAGATGTCCAGGCATTGGGGCTCAGAGATTCACCTTGCCCTAATGGCAAATTCGAAGGGGGTATGGGAGAAGATATGGGAGAGAGCAGATTGGATGAAGAGATATCTAGTGATATATCTGTCTGTCTATCTATCTATCTATCTATCTATCTATCTATATCTATATCTATATAGATATTTTCATATATATATATATATATATATATATATAGAGAGAGAGAGAGAGAGAGAGAGAGAGAGAGAGAGAGAGAGAGAGAGAGAGAGAGAGAGAGAGATCTGCTCTTCTGGGGTGGTGGGTAGGGAAAAATGGGGAAAAAATTGTAACTCAAAATCTGGTGGAAATGAATGATGTAAACCAGAAGTTAATAAAAAAAAAAAAATAGCAGCCTGAAAAAAAAATGGTAGCATAGAGACAGTTGTTTTTCTATCAGGCCAGATGGGTGACGGGTTTTGATGTAGCAGGAATGGAAAAGCATAAAATGCATGTGATTCCTATAGGGTAGATCATATTTCAGTAAACACATCTCTAATGAAGCTTATTAATAGGAGTCATGGGTTTTGAGGTGGATACAAAAGTACAATAACTGTTCTCAGTTCTAGGGTAGGTATCAATCTGGATCTTTGTACTTATCGGCATTGTGGGTTTTTTTTTAAGGTTTTCTAAATTTATGATGTTAACAGGGTGGCATGTACATAGTGAATCTGAGTTAGCAGAAGGAGAAAGGTTTTCATTTAAAACAACAGCAAAAAATATACCTTTTAAAGTTTTTATTGAGGTCTTTTATTTTAGCTAAATGATATCACAGTCATTTCTAAAAACAGATATGGGGATAGATTTTCAGGGCACATTTTTGAGAATGTGCAAAAGAGAATTAGCAAAAGAAAAGAGAAAACAGTGGTTGAGTTAGGGTCACATGAAAGCTTTTTGTTTACTTTAAAGATAATGGATACCTAAGCCTAGGTGGAAGGGAGGGTGACAATGGAGAAGGAGAAATTGTAGAGGCAGAGGTGCTAACTGTTGAGTTAGGTTCCACTGGGGATGAGAACAGAGGACATTATGAAGATAGTAGAGCTAACTTTAGCTCATCCAGTGAGATGAGAGGATTATTAATAGTGAAGGATAGGTCTTGAAGTCAAGATGCCCTGAGTTCAAATTCTGGCTCAGATATTTACTACCAGGGAGAATACCAAGAAGACATCATTTCTCTGTCCTTTAATTTTTGTTCATCTATTTTGAATTCAATGGTCTCATCTAACTTTAAACATGTGATCCTTTAAACTAAGTGTCAGGAGTTCTGAGTTCTAATCCAAGTCTTTTCACTTACGAGGTATGTGACTTTAACCCAGTCATGTAGCCTGAGACTCAGTTTATTCTATTGATAACAGGGCAAATGAAATAAATCATATGAAAGCACTAGATAAATACCAGAGAGGGAAGAGTACTGACTATGATGTCAAAGAACAGGGGTTCAAATCCATCTTCTACTGCTTATTTCTGTGAATGTACAAATTAAGTGACATTAAGTCATCTCTGTGAATTTATATCTTCATTTGAAAAGCAAAGATATTGATCTCTGAGATTCCTTTCCTTTCCTTCTAATCCCTCTAATACTCTTTGCTCTTTTGGTAACCATATCAATAACAACTTGATTTACATTCTTGTGGTTTATTACTAATCCCTTGTTGGGGGTGGGGGAGTGGTTAGATCAATTAGCCACAATACACATTTATTTATTTACTACCAGCTGTCATCATTCTAGGTTCTGGTGATATAAAAACAAAGAATGAAATAATCCTTCTTGAAATTAGCATACATTTTAATGAGGGAAATCACAAATGCATATGTTAATACACACACTCTCCCCCCCCCACCCCCTTTCTCTCTCTCTCTGCTAGGTGTTGTTATATAGAGCACCAGACCTGGAATCTGACCTCAGACACTCTAGTTAGTTGTGAGACATTGGCCAAGTCACTTAAGCCTCTGCTTCAGTTTTCTCATGGGTAAAATGGGGGGATTTAATAGCATCTACCTCTCAGAGTTGTTGTAAGGATCACAACTGAGATCATAATTGTAAAGTGTTTAGGCTGTGCTATTCTATATGTATGTCATATCTAGTTTATATTATTAAGCATTACATATTAAATGACTAAATACAAAGTAGTTCTATACAAGAGAGTTTGCTAAGAGTCGGGGAGTATGGCAGCAATCAGGAACAGCTTGTAGAAGATGGTTTTGGGAGGAAGCCTTCAAGGAACAGGAGGGCTCTGAGAAGGGGGATAAGTGAACATAGTCATTGAAAATGCACCATTCCTCTCTGCTGACATGTAGCATCTGTGCCCCTTTCACTCCAGCTCTGCTTCTGATAAAGCCTCATTGACCAAAATGTCAGAGGTTTTTTTTTCCTACTTATTTATGTCTCAAATTCCAACTCAGCTTAGTTTATTTCCCCCATTGGTTGCCTGACTGCTTAGGAAGATGAAAAGAGGTGGTGCAAATTCTAGCAGAGAAAATGCCATCTGAAGGTGATGTTGATGTGGCCAGAAACTTTCTTATGAAGATTTTGAGAAGCTCTATGAGGTACAGTATCTCTTATTTCTGACTGGGTTATATCCATGGTGTTGCTGTACTTGTTCTTTCACTTATTGAGAATTATGAAAAATATTTCACCTCCATGTCCTTCCCCTCATCCAAATGTTCTAATTCACTGACTCAGTCGTTCATATTGTACTTGTTTTTTAATCTCTTTTTCTACTTGTCCCAACCTGCTTGACATCCTTTAGAAATTAAAAGGATAATTCATTTTCCATTACTTATCTACTCAAGATGAAGTTGAGATCTCTGCCTTGCATTGGACCGGGCAGGGCTTCCACAGGAATAATTTGTCCGTAGGGAGGTGGGCAAAAAATACATTCACTTGGTTAGTCTGTTCATTAAGTTGCAAGGTCCTTAGAAAATTCAAGAATAATGCTCAGTTGAAGAATATGAAAAGGGAGCAAGTCAAACTTTGTGTGTTTTTGTGATCAGAAGCTATCCTACCTTGTGTAAATTTATCTTTTTGTAGTTAGGGCATCACCAGGAGCTTTCTACATGGAGCATTTCACATTGTACCTGGAAAATTTTGTCTGAAAGAATTTAGTAAAATGAGATGGTTCTGTTGGGTGTCAGACTAAGCCAGGAAATGGTTTTGGTAATTTTTCACTCTATCTTATTTCCAAGACTTTGCTTGCTGTTTTATTGTTCTCAGAACTTTCTCCTTCTACTCAGATTTTCGTAGGTAGCCACATCATTCATTCATTCATTCATTCATTTACAAATCATACATTAAGATTATACTCTAAGAAAAGCACTATGGGAAATACAAAGGTAATTAAAAACAGTCTCTTCTTTAAAGCACATTTTGCTAATAGCATCTTACAGTCAGCTCCCTCAAAGACTCTTGTCAGTAGGTATTAAAGAACATAAATCCTTTTATCTAACCCGTATGAAAACTAACTAGCTGGCTAAAGTGTAGACTAAAATATAAAATATGTAACTGAGTTATATATATATATATATATAAATAACCAAGCCCAGCTCCTATCCCTAAGAAAGGCTTAATGATACCTGCAAAGTTATCCTGAAGAAGATAGAACTATTTACTTTGTCAGTAAATACTGAAGACAATCAGTTAAACTCGTGTCTTGAGGCCTTAAATGTCTTATTCATGCTGGAATAAATTTGTAGGTTGAAAAAATTTTAAATTTTAAGAATAAGTGTCTTGTCACTCAGATATTTTTCTAAGCGCTTGAGTGACTTGTAAATTATAGAAATTTATTGTTAGCTTTTGAACTTGTCCAGATCATTTTATTTTAGAGCTATTTTAATTGAACCAAATTAGTTTTTTTGTTTCAAACTGTTGCCTATTATTTTCCAGGAGGAATGATGTAGGCTGCAGGCCTCATTCTTGGCATGCCACCAAATTCACAGAGAGCCATCCTGACACTGTTTCCTCTCAGTCCAATGTCTGCACTTCTTGGCATTCTCGGTACCATGCAAGGTAAAGTATTCCCTCCTACCCCTCAGCCCCATGTATGTCTGTGTATGTGCGCAATTATGTAATAGATGATATATGTATGATTTTTAATAATTGTAATAAACTAAATATTGAATACTTTTCATTCTAAAATAATTCTGATAAGATATTTAACATGATGAACTGTAGGTTTAATTGTATTAATATTTTGTCAAAAAGTCTTTCTGTTGGTCAGGCAGGTTTATTATTATTTTAAGACCCTTAATACAGTTTAGTCCATCATCTCGTTTTTATCTTTTTAAGGAAAACAAGTTAAGAACACTAGTGATACCATCCTCTTAAGTCTTCTAGGCTTATTGACCTTGTACTAGCCTAGCTAACTGTTCCATGTATACACTAGGTAAATGTTGGACTTCCAAATTAGAGGTTCTAGCAAAGATGTTATTCTGATGCAAAGGAGGGCTATTGACAAAGTTAGGGAAAATATGTACTAAATGATTTAGAGCTGGAAATTGCTGGCCTAATGGGAACATAACTGTCCATATCAGTGCATTCAGGTTCTCTCTTTTGCACACAGATATATTGCCACTTTGTCACTTGGAAATAACAAGCTTTAGGAGTGGGAAGGACCCAGATTCTATACCTTTACAACTTACTATCTATGTTACCAAGAGAAAGTTGCTTATTCTATGTGGGCCTCAGCATATTCATCTTTAAAATGAAGGGGTTGGATTAGACAACCCCTAACATCCCTTCAAACTCTAATCCATGATCCTATAGATGGAAGTTAAGATCAGTATGTTTCAATTGCATGTATATATCACTAGTTTAGCTGTCTTAAAACCTTTGGGGGAGTGGTATGAATGTTGTTGCTTAACTGCCCTTGGTAGGGTCACCATGCCGTCTAGGTCATAGTTTTACAAACTGAGAAACTTGTTTTTCAATCTGACCAGGGTTGATCAAATTCTAGAGAGAAGAGAAGAAAAAATTCATTCTAACTGAAATCATAACTTTGTTTTAAAGTCATTTTATTCTGTAATTTATTAATGTATAGTCGAAGAGCTGAGAAGCAACACGATGTTGTTGCTGAGGGCTGACTTTGGGGTCAGAAGGACCACAAGCCCTGCTTTTGACTTATGTGATTTAATGATGATGGGCTTATCACTTAACCTCAGTGACCCAGGCAAAGCTCTGCTATCTGGATCAGTGGAAGGTGTTTCCATACTGGGAGGACCTTGCACAAAAGTAATCACAAGTCTGAACCACTGCCTCTTTCCCTTCTCCCTAACTGTCCCCCCTCCAAACCCCTAAAAAAGGGGGGGAGATCTATCCAACAATATAGACAGTACTGCTCATTTATAAAAAGTTGTACAGGAAACCAAATCACTGGTTAAATAATTTACTAAGGCAGCTTGGTACAGTGAAAAGAGCATGGGCTCTGGTGTCAAAGAAATTAGTTTCAAATCCCACCTCTAGCACTTACTACCTGTGTGACCTTGTACAAGACACACCTCCTTGGGCCTCAGTTTGCTTTGGAGATCATCCCAAAATAATCGACTTACACCTGTGCCCTCTGTCTGTATAGACTCATTCTTTTTTAATAATAATAATAATAATAATAATAATAATGTTCTTAGGAGTTACATATATCATCTTAATATATAGTAAATTAAACAGTTTAACTTTATTGACTCCCTTGTAAATATTCTTTCATGGTTACCTTTTTATGCTTCTCTTGAGTCCCTGTGATTGAATGTCAGATTTTCTATTCAGCTCTAGTCCTTTTTTTTTTTTTTGTCAGAAGTGCTTGGAAATCCTCTGTTTCATTAAATGTCTTCTACTTTCCCTCCCAAAGGATTATATTCAGTTTTATTGGGTAGGTGATTCTTGGTTGTAATCCTAATTCCTTTTCCTTCTAGAATATCATATTCTAAGCCCTCTGTTCCTTTAACATGGAAGTTGTGAAATCTGGTATAATCTAGACTGTGACTCCATAATATTTGAATGGCTTCTCTCTAACTGCTTACAATATTTTCTCCTTGTCCTGAGAGCTCTGGAATTTCACTGGGAGTTTTCATTTTGGAATCTTATGAGGTGATTAGTAAATTCTTTTCGATTTCTATTTTACCCTCTAGATTTAAGATATAAAGGCAGTTTTTCTTAATAATTTCTTAAAAGATGATGCCTACACTCTTTTTTTGATCATGGTTTTAATAATTCTTAAATTATCTCTCCTGGATCTATTTTCCAGGTTGGTTGTTTTTCGAATGAGGTATTTCATATTTTCTTCAAATTTTTTTTAACATTCTAGGCCTTTTATTCTTTTTTTTCCCCCAAAATGCTTTATTAACTTCTGGTTTACATCATTAATTTCCGTCAGATTTTGAGTTACAATTTTTCCCCATTTTCCCCCTACACACCACTCCAGAATAGCAGTCCCACCAGATATCCCCTCATTCAATCTGCTGTCTCCCATATCTTCTCCCATACCCCCTTTGACTTTTCCATTAGGGCAAGGTGAATCTCTGTGCCCCAATGCCTGCACATATTTTAAAACTTCGAATACCAGATCCATTCCACTCCTCCCTTGTCACCCACTGCTGCTGGGAAGATAAGCAATTCAGTATATGTTGTATATGTATAGCTATGCAAAACATTACCATAGTAGATATATTGTAAAAGACTGCTTATATTTCCCTCCCACCCATCCCACCTCCTACCTGGTCCATTCCCTACTTTGATGCTGTCCCTCTTCAAAAGTGGGTACTTCCAACCTCCCCTCCTCCCAGAATGCCCTCCCATCTCCCTTCTCCCTACTCTCCAGCAGGGTGAGATATCCCATTTAGTATGTATGTGATTCTCTCCTTGAGCCAACTTCAATGAGAATATGGTTTTGCCTTTTTGCCTTCCTTTTCTTCCCCTCCATTGTAATCCTTTTCTTCCCCTCCATTGTAACTATTTTCCCTTGCTTCTTCTACATGAGATAGTTTGCCCTACCCTGTCTCTCCCCATCTCCTCTCTCCACATTCCTCTCTCACCTCTTAACTTCACCGCTTATGTATCATCCCTTCCCAACAAATTCAACCTGTGCCCTCTATCCCTGTATACCTGTAAACATATATACACACATTCACATATGTATTCATATGTCCATATACCCTTCTTCAATTATTTCATACTGAGGAAGGTTTCTTCAGTCACTGTTATTGTTTTTCCATATAGGAATGTAAATAGTTCAACTTTGATGAGTTCCTTTTGATTTCTTTTCCCTGTTTACCTTTTCAAGCATCTCTTGCTTCTTGTGTCTCAATGTTATATTTTCTATTCAAATCTGGTTTTTTCCTCAGGAATACTTAAAAATCCTCTATTCCACTGAATGACCATATTTTCCCCTGAAGCATGATACTCAGCTTTACTGGGTAGGTGATTCTTGGTTTTAATTCCAGGTCCTTTGCCATGTGGAATATCATATTCCATGCCCTTTGATCCCTCAGTGTAGAAGCTGCCAGGTCCTGTGCGATTCTGATTTTGTTTCTACAATATTGAAATTGTTTCTTCCTGGCTGCTTGTAGTATTTTCTCCTTGATCTGGGAGTTCTGGAACCTGGCTATAATATTTCTAGGAGTCTTTTTTTGGGGGCTTTTTCAGGAGGTGATCTGTGGATTCTTTCAACCTCTATTTTGCCCTCTGTATCTAAAACATCAGGGCAGTTTTCCTTGAGAATTTCTTGAAGGGTGATTTCTAGGTTATTTCTTTGATCATGGCTTTCAGGTAGTCCAATAATTTTTAAATTATCTCTCCTGGATCTATTTTCCAAGTCAGTGGTTTTTCCCATGAGATATTTCACATTGCCTTCTATTCTTTCAATTGCTTGGATCTGTTTAACAGCATCTTGATTTCTCTTAAAGTCACTAGCTTTCATTTGTTCCAGTCTAATTCTGAAGGAGTGATTCTCCTCAGTGAGCTGTCGAGATTCTTTTTCCATCTGGCAAATTCGGCTTTTTAAGGCATTCTTCTCCTCATTGCCTTTCTGAGCCTCTTTTGCCATTTGAGTTAGTCTATTTTTTAAGGTGTTATTTTCCTCAGTCAGGCTGTTCCTTCTCATTTCTCTTCCCAATTTTTCCTCCACTTCTCTTACTTGGTTTTTAAAATCCTTCTTAAGGTCCTTTATGGCCTGTAGCCAGCTTGTATTTTCATTTGGGGCTTTTGGTGAAGGATTTCTGACCTCCCAGTCCTCCTCCTGTTCCATGCTTCGATCCTCTTTGCCCCCAAAATAGGAGTCTAATGTTGCATTTTTCTGTTTATTTTGTTTCCTTTGCCTAGGCATGTTGCCACTTAATTACTTGACTTTTGGGCTTGTTGCCACAGTAGGACTTTGCCACCAGACTGGGGAGCTTCTGTCCCAAATATTGGAGTCTTCTCAACTGCTGAAGGTATTAGTTGGGTGCCCTCCCTGAAGCCCCTACACACTCTTGCAGGCTGATCACACAGCCGAAGACCTCCACCCCATACCACAATTCAGATCCAAGAAGGTTAAAGCAAGAGCAATTACCCCCCAGACTGATTGCTGGATCCCCCTACAGTCCACAGGCCAGGAGCTGAAGCTGCAGCTGTAGCTTCAAAATGGCGGCTGTGCTGCGGCTCCTCAGAGGTTTCTCACCCCCAAGGGAAGACGATGACCCGTTCCCAAATACTGGTCCCAAAGTCCATAGGGCATTGAACTCTCAGTTTGTCATAGGCATCTATGTGTTGGTAATTCTGGAAACGCCACAGCTGCTGGCTTGCTAGGGTCCCTCTAGCCGGCTGCTGGCCTGGCCACCCTAGGGCTAAAACCTCAGCTCAGCTCCCAGGCTGTCCTCAGTGGGAGTTTAGCTTCTCTGTTTCGTTCTGTGGGTTCTGGTGCTCCAGAAGTTGTTCAGAGTCCCCTTTTACATGGTTTGGAAGTGCTGTGGGCTGGAGTGCTGTGGAAGTACTGCTTCTCCTCTGCCATCTTGGCTCTGCCCCCCGATTTTTTATTTTTCATTCATTTGACTTTATTGTTTCTTGAAGTCTCGTGGACTCACTAGCTTCCATTTGCCCAATTCTAATTTTTAAGGATTTGTCTTCCTCAGTGAGCTTTTTACCCTTTTTTCCTTTTGGCCAGTTCTTTTTAAGGAGTTCTTCCTCATTTGGCCTGTTGTGCTCTTAAAACTATTTTCTAAAGTGAATTGTTGTTCCTCTTTCACCTTTAGGTCAGTTCTGTTTTTTAAGGTGTTATTTTCCTCAGTATTTTTTGTGCTTCTGTTACCAAACTGTTAATTCTTGTCATAATTTTCTTTTATGACTCTCATTTTTTTCTCCAATATTTCCTCTACCACTCTTCTCTGTCTCTTTCCTGCACCCCCCACCTTTCTTTTTCTCTGTCTGTCTCACTCTGGAATTCTTGCTGGGCTTGGGTCCAGTTAGCCTTTTTCTTTGAGGTCTTGCTTGTAGCTCTTTTCACATTGTTATCTTCTAAGTTTATGTTCATGCTTTTTTCATGCTGCTGTAGTAGCTTTATGGTCAGATATTTTTTTTTTATTCAATTTGAAAGAAGTGTGTGTGTGTGTGTGTGTGTGTGTGTGTGTGTGTGTGTGTGTGTGTGTGTTCATTTTCCCAGCCCATTTCTTTACTTGAACTTTATGTTAAAGTTGCATTTTTCTCATTTGAAGTAGGGAGGTACTGTGACAAGCTTTAGGCTTTTTTCTGCTGCTATTTTCAGAGCTAGATCTGGGGCTCTGCAAGCTTTTGGTGCTTCCAGGGTGGTGTTATCTTAGAAGATGTGTGGTCACTGCTCTCCTGTTCTTTACCTAGGAAGGGCCTCTGTTTCCTTGTAGCCACAAGTACTAATTCCCCTCTGGGCCCTGGAACTATGCCCAGGTCCCCTGTTCTCTTGCAGCTGCAAGTGCTCTCCCTGTGACCAGGGGCCCCTTCTGTCTTGTATCTAACCACAGGCACTCTTTTCTGTCCTGGAACTGCAATCCCAAACTGCTTATGAGCAATAAGAGTTACTAGTCAGTGTCAGGTACATGCAGTGCCATAAAAAGGTCTCCTGTTATCTCTTTTTCAACAATTGTCTGTCTCTCCCTTACTGTCTCTGGGCTGAGAGCTCCTGAAATTGCCACTGCCTTTTGTAGGTGGCCTACACCAGTGATGCTCTTGCCACACTCTGGACCTGTGTCCATCCTGGTGTTACAGACTTCTGCAGTCCAACTAAGTTGTCCTGCCCTGGATAAACGTCCTCCTCTGACCTTTTGTTGGCTTTGTCACTCCACAATTTGATACAAGGCATGATTTTTACAGTTGTTTGAAGAATGTTGAGAGAGTTGGAAGGCTGGTTCCAGGTCTGTACTTCACCATCTTGGCTGCCTATTAATATATAATTCAACTATAGGCCCTCTCCTTCTTGAATAATATGCCCATTTCCAGAGCCCCATTGGGTCCTGTCTAAGTAAGTCTCAAATCATAAGGTCAATTTTGCCTCCTTGCATTAGAAGCTGTAGTTTTCCCTCCTTATCACATATGTTTTGTATGTCTGTAGATATACATCTGAAGCAGTGAGTTTTATTGCTGGTTCCTTACCTGGATTTTATCTCCTGTGAATTGATGGGCCTTCTTCTTCTTCTTTTTTTTTTTTAAAGCAATTGGGGTTAAGTAACTTGCTCAAGGCTACACGCCTAGTCATTATTTTTGATGGGCCTTCTTACTATTGTTCTTTCTACATCATATTTGTTCTTTGTAGTGTCTTGCTTAGTATATATACTTTGACTATTTTTTCCTCTTCCTCTTTCTTTTTCCCATCTACAGATGTTTTTTATTATGTTTTCAAGAGACTAGAAAAATGCATTCTTACTACCCCTAGCTAGATATATTCTATTCCTGGCCAAGAGTCCATAATTCCAATATTTTAAATTGTAATCCAGAAATTCAAATCCTATTCTCAGATGTAATCATTTCACTTAGTAATTCACTTTCCAAATCAGCCTTTTTATTCTGAAGTCCTTGCTTCCCAGTTAGCAGTAGAAAGATAATGCTGCTTGAGCTTCTGAGCTTTTCAATTTATTACACAAGACTTCATAATCATGGGTAATGGTTTTTAGATTACTTTTGGCAGCATCATTTGTACCTTTGTAAATCATCAAAAGTGCAAAGGAGCATGAATTTTGACAAGTATTTGGAAGTTTTTTGTCATATTCCTGATGCATGCTTTCCTATCTATTATTAGGACTGCTTCCAACTCCTTGCAAGGAATTTTTCATCTCTTCCTTCTGATTTTTACTGGATGTTATCTTACCTGGTAGCACCTGTTAATTCACATCATTATTCCCTGGAACATCAGCAGTTGCTGCTTTCCTAAAGGAAACCATCCTCCTCTGTTGTATAGCTTCAAGTATTCTATCATTATCCTTTATTAATTTCAGTTTAAGAAGGTGACATTGATTTCCACGTTCTGGGAGTGTATCCTTTTTAGAATCTGCAGACTCTTTGCACTAGTAACAAAGCTTTTATTGTATACCTACTGGGTATGTGGTAGTAGTGGTAGTAGTGGTACTGGTAGTAGTAGTAGTAGTAGTAGTAGTAGTAGTAGTAGTAGTAGTAGTAGTAATAGTGTAGTCATCATCATGGTGGTCTGATTTCAAGAGCTACCTAAAACAGCTTTCCTTTCCCTTCCCCTTCCCTTTCCCTTTCCTTCCCTTCGCAATTGGGGTTGACTTGCCCAAGGTCACATGGCTAGTAAGTGTTAGCTTTCCTTTTCTTTGTTGAAAATAAACATCCACTTTCCATTTTTCGAAGTTGTTGATCAAATATATTATTACATATTTAAGACGGAATGAGAGAAGGTCATGTTTAGAACTTATGGCTCTTTGAAAATATATACAAATTCACAAAGGAATATTATAACTTGAATGAAAAGATGATTAGATGATTTTCCTTTTCATTAGTAAAATTACTTAAAGTAATCCAGTCTTCATTATGGCTCATTTTGCAGTTTTTCAGTTAGGGGAGCTAGTGTGCCTCTTCTTTTATATTAAATCCTGATTACTACTATTATATATATATTTGCTTTGTCTGGAAATTTCTCAGAATTGGATCAGAGATACAGGGTTGAAGAAGGGATTTCTAACATATATTGTTGTTTTTTTTCCTTAAAATACAGTATTTTAAAAAATTCACATGTTGCGCTTAAGTCCTTTGGATCATTTACCTGGTGGTTTTCTCTATATTTCTTTATCTGATAATATATTTTGGCTTCCCTGACAAGATCCTGTGATCCTGAATTTCCCTAAGTAAAAAGTGATAGAATCACAGGTTTTTTTGTTTTTTCAAGAAGCTTGACTAGTCAACCACTCATCATATGACAAAAGAATAGACTGTTGGATCCTCTAAGAAAGATTGAAAATTACTAGGGACAAAAGTGCTTCAGCTCTGTGAAGCTTAGGAAGTAGTGATTTACCTGTTCCAGGAGATCTTCCAATGTAGGCTTGATAAACTACTTATTTGAACTTGTTACTAAAGAAGATTTATGCCTTAGGGATGGGTAGAACTAATTGACTTAAGACCTTCCTTCCTAGTCTAAGATTCTCTGAATATATATTAGTGATGCTTCTAGATAATACTTTTTATCATGATAACATTGCTTACTGTTTTAAATAAATAATTTTATGAGTCATCTCAATTATAAAATGATATCCAGAATTTTGCTATGTAACTGTTATTACATATGTGAAACCTCATCAGTTATAGAATATCCATAACATGAGTTTACTAATATTTCACTTCTCTTTTTTAGAAATTTATTTATTTGTTTTTGCTATTCTTTTTTTTTAATTTAATATTTTATTTTTTCCCAGTTACGTGTAAAAATAATTTTAAACATTCATTTCTAAAGTTTTGAGTTCCAAATTCTCTCTCTTCCTTCCTCTCCACCTCCCCTCATTGAGAAAGCAAGCAATTTTATATAGATTATACATGCATAGTCATGAAAACACTTCCATGATAATCATGTTGTAAAAGAAAATATGGGAACCCCTCCCCCCCAACAAAAAAAATTAAAAACTAAGAAAATTAAAGAAATGAAAAGGCATGCTTTGGTCTGTATTCTAATACCATCAGTTCTTTCTTTGGGGATGGAGAGCATTTTTTATCATAAGTCGTTCATAGTTGTCTTGGATCATTGTATTGTTGAGAATAGCTATCACTTGTCAGCCAAAAAGTTTGACTTATTTGACTAATGGGATGTTTTAAGCAGTTCATAGTATGTCAAATAGCATGCTAGAAACTAATGAATTATGTCTACATTTATTCCTTTATTCCCAAGCTAATTTGTTAATGTCATTTTGATGTATTAATAATGGATAGATAAAAAGACAAATCCTTTAGTTGATTATAGACATATCAAGGCAGATATTGACTACTAATTAGCTCGTGTTTGGGCTTAGTCTGGTTTATGGAGCATGAAAGTGAGAAAATAAAAAGGAAGCCATTTTCTTTGGTAATTGAAGCATCAGGCAGCCTGGTGTTGTGGGTTTGCAGTGAGAGAAAAGGGGTTCTTCAAATCTTATCTCTGATGCTTAGGTAAGCCACTTAACCTCTGCTACGCTCAGCTTCCTCATTTGTAAAAATAAGGGGAATTGGACTGGATGATCTCTAACGTCTCTTCCACTTGGTCAACCCTAATTAATTACAAGGATTTAAATATTTCTCTCCTTTTAATCAATCAAAAGTAAACTGGGTCCATCATTAGTTTGAAAGGAACATAAGGGCTTTGGGCCATTAGGTAACGGGAAATGATGGCATACAAGAAACATCTTGCATTTGGTTGAAAAGGTTACATATAAAAAAAAAATAAACCAGTTTAGGAGCCAATTAGTAGAGAGGTAGTCCAGAGGGGAAGAACTCCTCAGAGGGAATTGCCCTTGGGAAGGAATGATTTTTCAACGTCCTGCGCTCCCCTTCCCGCCCTCCCCTGTCCAATACCTGGATCTGGAGTTCTTGTTTGTGTGAATAGTATTGCCACCCAGAGCAGTAGTGCCTAAGTGGCAGCATTTGCACTGGGAACTAAGACATGGAAGACCAACCAAACACCGAAGAAGGAACTTCAGAATTCCATAAAGGCACTAGTTGAGCAGAGAATTATACCTATAGGAAATTTTGTGAGCTCTCCATGAAGGAAGAATAGGACTTTCAGTAACCAAGGGCTCTGAGTTACCCCTTTGCCATGCAATTTCCCTATGTATATACACCTAATTAGGGCAACTAGGTGGCATTGTGAATAGAACATTGACCTTGGAATCAGGAAGATTCATGAATTCAAATCCAGCCTCAGACACTTAAGCTGTATTACCCTGGGCAAGTTACTTAACCCTGTTTGCCTCAGTTTCTCATCCGTAAAAATTTCCTTCTCCTTCCTGGAGAAGGAAATGGCAAACCACTCTAGTATCTTTGCCAAGAAAACCCCAAGTTGGTATCCAAGATGGACGCGATGTAACAACAACATAACATTTTATTACCATTTTAAGCTTGAGCCTATTCTACCTGGGGATCTTGTTTACAAAAGGAATATGTCCCCATTTTTTTGGGGGGGGTTGTTTCTGTAATGGCTATCCTTGATATGTCTATTTGAGTTGGGTGGGGTTTGTTTTTTTTTTTTTTTGGAGGGGAGAAGGCAAGGCAATTGGGGTTAAGTGACTTGCCCAAGGTCACACAGCCAGTATGTCAGGTATCTGAGACTGTATTTGAACTCAGGTCCTCCTGACTCCAAAGCCTGTGCGTTATTCATTGAGCCACCTACTTTCCCCTTTGATAATGTGTATTTGATAAACAAAATTTCTAAAAGATAATTGTGTGACTGATATTCAGTGGGAAGCATGATCAGTTGGCGGGGGGGGGGGGGTAGCTGTAAGTAACAGTACTTAAAAACACCAGACCTTCAGGTTTACCCTATAGAACTCATAGGGCGTAGCAGTCAGCTGACCTGCTAGTATAAGTGTTCTATACTGTAGGTAGCTAGGTCTCTTATGAACCCATGGGCTACCCATTAATTAGATTAACTTTTAGAAAATGGTATTTACTAAGCAGGCCTGGCTGTTGTAGTAATTAGAGGTGAGCCCCAGCTGCAGTCTCCCTCTTCACTTACACAGAATCCCTGGGCAGAGTGGGTTCATACTTGTTATAGTAAAATGTTGGTGAAGCATAAGAATCAAAAACAAATGAGGCAGAGGAGTTTGGTTACTGGGACCACTTTTATTCCTTCCCAGTGTCCTTCTGCCCATCCCTTATTTACAGCTCTCCAATGGTGCCTTTGTAGCATACACATGATATACTCCTTTCCTCAGTGTTTCTTTTTCTTCTCAGATGATAAATTAGAATCATATAATGGAAAAAGAAAATTCTTAATTTTCCTTTCGTTCTTTCCATAGATTCTTTTAACTTTTTTTTTTTTTTAAGCAATTGGGGTTAAGTAACTTGCTCAAGGTTACACAGCTAGTCATTATTTGTGTGTGGGTGCTCATTTTCTGAGGCGCTCTTACTGCGCCACCTAGCCGCGCCTTTTTTAGGGCAATTGGGGTTAAGTAACTTGCCCAAGGTCACACGGCTAGGTTTTTGTTTGTGTGGATTAAGTGTCTGAGGCCGGATCCAAACTCAGGTCCTTCTGACTCCAGGGCCAGCACTCTACTCACTGCGCCACCTAGCCGCCCCTTATAGATTCTTTTACTTTACAATAATTTAGAAATATTAGATCTAATATGAAAACTCAATAATCATGTTTTTGTATCAGAAGCCTTTATTGGTCAGCTTTGTTAAATTTACATATAGAAGCAGCCCTGCATACGAGTCTTTAAATTTTTTTTTGTAATTTGTTCTTTTATCTTAAGTTGCAACTTTTTTGAAAAATAAATTGCCTTTGGTGCTTTTCTCGTTTTCTAGCTCTTCATCCCACGACCTGTCAAGTTCATGGGATCAGACAAATCTGCATCGTACTTCTGACCAGTTCAGTTCCCTGGGTAGCATGGACAGCTTGGACCACCCTTCCCAGCCATACTCCTATGGACGACTTTCTGCTGCAAAATCCAACAGCAGCATTGACCACCTAGGCAATCCAAACAAGCGTGATTCTGCCTATGGCTCATTTTCTACCACCTCTAGCACCCCTGACCACACTTTGTCTAAGGCTGATGCCTCTTCCACAGAGAACATGCTGTATAAGGTAGGCCTGTGGGACTCAGCAAAGCCAGGAACTAATAAACAAATCCAGTCCTTCAGTGATAATATTCAAAGCCTACAAGAGAGACTTGAATGTTTGCCGGCTACTCTCCAGTATGAGAATAACAGAAGCCCTAGACTGGAAGAAAATACTGATCCCAAGCTTATTAATTCTGGAAGGTCCAGTTTTGGGCCTGTTTGGTATGTTCCTGATAAGAATAAAGCGTCTTCTTCTCCACCACCTCCCCCTCCACCTCTCCGTAGTGATAGCTTTGCTGCTACCAAAAGCCATGAGAAAGCCCAGAGTCCGGCATACTTGGAGACAGCCAGCACCCAGCACTTTACTGTTGTCGGCCGATCTCAGCCAAGGAGTGAATGGAGATCAGAAACTGCAGATCAGCAGAGAAGAATGATAAGAGTGAGTGATGGGAAAAGAGCCAATAATGCCACTTATAAACCTGATCTTAACTTGGACTATAGTTGGCCTTCCTCTGATGACAGATATAGCAACAACCCAGGGAGTAATAACAGGCTACAGTCTTCTTTGTCCAGCACAGATGTTCGTTTTGCACAGTCTGCTTATGGTTACCACCACCAACGCCAATATAGTGATGAAAGCACTTTTTTTCATAGTTCTAGGGCAGCCAATTCATCTAAGGAGCAGCGACATTTAGCCCATTATGGTGGCCACCAAGAGCTGCCTGCTGACCACATTCAGACCTATAATCCTGCCCAATTTAGGCTACTGAGCACCCCTGCTTCCATTAATAGTGCTGCTGACCAGAAGATGGAGAACATTGGACAGTCTCGCTACTACTGTGTAACAAAAAAACAACCAACTCAGGGAAGCAACCAGTCACAGCTCCTCAAAGATGAGTATTGGAGGTCTGGAACTGGGACTGATGTGTCTCCTGGACCACATGAAAATCTTGCCATAAACATGATGGGCCAAAAACCCAAATGCCACCTACCTCACTATGAAGAGTCTTCTGTGGATTTCGGTGAGAGGAACAATTCTTACCTAATGGAAAGAGGAGGGGATGGCTGGTCCACTGGTGATGATGAGTCTCAGAAATCCAGCCACATTGAGAAAGCCATTCAAAAGAGAGTTTCAGAAGACTTTAAATGGGGTGAAGAAGAAAGCAAAATCTCTCCACAGAAGACCCCCATGTTGCATTCCTTAGCACAAGAAGGGAAAAACAGGTCTGAAAACAGTCAGGATGCTACTATAGAGAAACCACTACCATTTGATGCACAAGTAGGTAAACCAACGCGAAGGAGTGACCGATTTGCAACAACCTTAAGGAATGAGATTCAGTTGAGACGAGCAAAGCTTCAGAAAAGCCGAAGCACGGCTACTTTGACTGGGACAAATGAAGAAGAAGAATACGCCGATGGCTGGAAAACAGAGGCAGGCGAGAATTCCAATACAACCTCAGAGGGATCTTTCAATAATACTTATAAAGACCATTTGAAAGAAGCGCAAGCCAGAGTTCTGAGAGCGACTTCTTTTAAACGGCGAGACTTAGAGCCCAGCTCTGCTGACCATTATTCTAGGTCTTCTCCTGAACGTAAGGCTAATGGATATAGTTCTTCCTCCTTGTTGATGCTGGATTCTGACAGTGCCTCTCATTTCTTTGATGGAAGCCAGACCAAGGCATCTACATCTGGGAATAGCATGCAGCATGTCCCTCGCATTGGAGGCAGGAAGAGATTCACAGCAGAACAAAAGTTGAAGTCTTATTCTGAACCGGATAAAATAAATGAGGTGGGAATTTCAGGAGATTATCATCATCCCTGCCAGTATCCCAACACATCAGGGGAAGCCATGGGCTCTTTTGCTGATCGGTGGAAGTTTTTTGAGGAAACAAGTAAGCCCTCCCATCATAGGCCTACCCAAAGACAAACCATTTATGTCTTGCCCAAAGAACAAACGGATAGACCAGGTAGAAAAAGTTATGGACATGGGGGAGGAGAACAGTGGTGTCAAAAAAGGACACGGACGTCTTCTTTTGGCGAGAACTTGGACTACTGCAGTAGTAAAGTTGAAAAGGTGGGGAAATCTGAACAACCTCAGAGACTGGGAACCTTTGCAGAGTATCAGGCTTCCTGGAAAGAGCAAAGAAAGCCCTTGGAAGCAAGGAGTTCTGGGAGATATCATTCAGCTGATGATATTTTAGATGCTAGCCTTGAGCAACATGACAAACCCCAGTATATACATGAAAGATCCAGGTCTTCACCATCTACTGAACATTATAAACAGGTAAAAAAAAAAAAACAACCCACAAACCCAAACCATTTGCTTCTTAAATTGAAGTAAATGAAATGAAATTTGGAAACAAATTTCAGTTTCAATTTATTCTCGCCTACACAGAATCTAAATATCTTACTGTCATGCATATTGTTTTTTAAATATTTTATTTTTATTTATATTTATTTAATTTTTCCCCAGTTCCAAGTTAAAACAATTTTTAACATTAATTCTCTCCAGATTCTCTCCCTTCCTCCCTCCCTCACTGAGAAGGCAAGCAATTTCCCTATTAATCATGTTTCATTAATCATGGTTTTCTTTCATATAAAGAAAGCAGTAAGTTCTTAAGAGATGTGTATATTTCCAGGTGCTGTAATTTTTCACATCCCCATCTCATTCATACCTTTGTAGCCACACTTCTCTTATTCCAGCTGTTTGATTCATTCTCCTACCTTGTTTGGCTGGAGAAGGAAAAAAAACCTGGAAGATATGCTAGAGGTGGGAAAAAAAAACATCCAAACACACATACTTAAGAAAAGAATAAAGAAAATAGTTCCTTTTAAGGTTCAAGGGAAAAATACTTTAAAATATCACCAAAACTTGCATTTGTTTAACATTTTTATTTTTCTTTCATTTTTAAAAACTGATTCTTTATCTTTCTCTTATTATCAAGTATTGCCTTAGGTGTATATAAGAATAATTAAATGATAGGTGGCTCCACTTTCTATAGTAAGAGAGTTCAGTGTGAACTAAGTATTGTTTCCTTAAAAGCATATCCACCCAAAAAACTGTCTGTTGAATTAAATACAATCTCAATAAGTCCTTTGGAATCTATCAAGAATGTTTATTACTGAAGGTTCCTTATACTTTATGCCTTGTTTGATTCAAAATAATAATCTTCAAATTTGGAAGAGTAAGAGAGATGTGATTTGTGCTTAACATGACCAGTCAATTTGATGCCAATATTCAGCATGCTTATTTAAAGGAAACGGTAATTCACTGAATCTTGGTACTAGGTGGAAGTGCATTGACTGAGAGTGTATTGTTTCTAAGATAGTGCCATTGGAGTAAAACTGAATTCAGCTTGCAAAACAGTTGAGGCTGACCTCTAAGAATTTCATGCTTTCTAAATCCGGAGAGAGCTGTAAATAGTGGCCATGAAATGTGAAAAGCTTTAGCTATGAATTGTCTTTGTTAAAAATGCTGAAAAACAAAGTAATACAAAACCCTCAAGTAAGATTTAGCATGTTACATTTTCCTGTTTTTGCCTTTTAGTTGTAAAGATTTGCAGACTTTCCATGTGAATCCTGTTTTTCTTGCAGAACAGAATAGGGCTGTGAGTGGGGGGCTGAAGAGGAGGCATTCAGTTATTTGAGGGAAGTAGGTTGTAAAGCTGGATGGGAAAGTCACATGGCATACTACTGCATTTAAGCCAAGTCAGTTCAAGCAGGCATGCAACATTATTGACTTCATGTATACTCAAGCAAGGCAAATCCGCAAATGAGGGGTTTCATAATACTAGGTCTTCTGAAGAAAGAAACTTGATGACTCGGTGTCTTATTGTGTTATCCTTTTCAGGAACCCTCTGCTGGAGTAAGAAGGCAAGCTGATGATGCTGGAGAAGATAGGAATTATATTCGCTCTAAAATCAGTACTGATGAAGGGAATTCCACTTTGAGGTAGGGACATTTGGGGCTTTTGCTTAGTCTGAAAGTTATTTTTTTCTTTCATATGAATGTTTTTGTTAAAATAGATGGAATGTCTGTTCTCTTGCCAAACCAAAAAATGGATGTTAATACAGCATTATTTCCAGCCTTCTAAAGACTATACATTACTGCTTTTTTGAATACCAGTAAGCTTTTGCTATAGGATAGGTGACAGAAAAATTCCTAGGACTAAGGTTTCTAGTTCTTCTTTGGCATTTTTACTTCTTAAAATGGCTGTTGCATTTTCAGTTCAGAAAGGAGATTCGTATGTAGACAGAAAAAGAAATCCAACTTAATGTTCTGCAATTAGATGCTTTAAAAAATGTCCAACTTTTTCTAAAGGAATGTTTCAGTATTCTACTCTGCAGCTGTGTTGTTGGATTATAGTTCTCTGAAATTAAGACTTGACGTTCAGAACACAAAAGAGAGAAGAGTTTCTAAATTTGACTTCTAAAATCAGTTAACTTTGTGCTTTGCCTTAAAATAAGAAACAAGCAAATCCACACCAGAGAGAGATCAAAGCCGTTTGAAGGAACCAAGCATCAAAGTAGTGTGCTATAATGCTAAGTATTATAATTAAAAACATTGTGACTGTAATTGTTTAATTATAACAAGGCAATTTTTATTAGATGCATGCCATTCTCTTGATTTTTACATATGGAATTTGGTGGGAGTAAGAGGGGAAAAGTCAAAATGGAAACTGAATGTCACTTGTTTACATGCAGAGTAACCTTATTATGAAAGTTTTAATTGGGCATGAAAATACATGTACCAAATAGTATGGCATATTGTATATACCTTGCTTGCCTTGTCCATTTTTGTATAATGAGCATTAGATTTGAGTTAAATGTCTAGCCCCCGAGAGTCATTCTTTTCACATGAATAGTCCAGCCAAACCCCTCTGCAATGTGGTTTTAAAGATCATTTTCAGTCTCATCACATACTGTTGCTGTGGTTTAAGTGTCATCCTTTTATTAACCTTACAAATGAATGCCAGTTTCCTATGTACATATGAAGCAAGAGGACAGAGGAGAAAGGTACTCAGGAACTACACTGTGCATTCTTCTGTAGAAAGTCTTATGTAACTGCCCTTTCCATATGAAACAGAGGGCCCACGGGTAACCAAAAAGATGGGGATAATACACCCACACCAGCGCTTTGGCAGCATCTGTGCAGCACAATTCTAGCTTTATTTCAGAGGAATCTGTGTGAATCACGTGACTGGGCACCAGCTGTAATGATTTTTAAAAGCCTGTTTCCATGTCCTGTTGCAGTTGTATTATTTAGACATCACGCTGCATTGCAGGGAAAGGATTTGGGAAGTGTCCTCTTTCAAGGTGGTTCTCTGCAGGTCTTTGTCTCATCCCAGGGTCATTTCAAGTATTCAGGGAACACATATGGTTTTTGTACTAAAAACTTCCAGTTGGAGAATTTAATTCCTCAGCTAGAATAGACCCAAAGCGATAATGAATGGCTTTAATGTATGTACTCAGTTTTTTTTCCTGGTGGGGAAGTACTGCCATTTACACAAGGCAAAAATAGAGGCATTATGACTAATTTTTTTTTTTAAGCAATTGGGGTTAAGTAACTTGCTCAAGGTTACCCGGCCAACCATTATTTATGTGTGGGTGCTCATTTTCTGAGGTCGGATCCGATCTCGGCTCATCCCGACACTGGGACCAGTGCTGTTACTCACTGTGCCACCTAGCTGCCCCACGACTAATTTTTAAGATTATTCTGGGTCTGTTTAGTCACAGGCAAGAAATGTTATTATTGCTACTACTAATAACATTTGTATAGCCCTTTATAATTTACAAAATTTATAATTTACTCCTCAACACGATGCCATGAGTAAGTACTGCAAATACTTACTCGCATTTTAAAAGTGAGGAAATTGAAGCTCAGTAGGATAAATGATGTTGGTGTCAGAGTCAAGACTTGAGTCTGGGCTGCCCTGACTCAAAGTCCTGTTCTGTTCTTTTTGTAATCTATCATGTCACCACAAGAATCTCCCATTAACATTCACTCCAATGGCCCCTCATGTCGGGAAAGTCAATCAGGAATCTGAAATGCTATTTAAATTGTTTTTGGTCCTATAGTCTATTAATAAGTTAAATTTTAGATCAGTCTATTTTAGACAGAGATTTTGCAAATATTCCTCACTTCAATATTAGTAAACAAAATATTGATAATAAATAAAATGTGTGTAAAAGCATGAATATGGTTTAACACAATTTTCATACAATGTTTAATTCTTGCTTAATGATTGGCACTTAGGAAAGAAATGAAGCCACTTAAAAATGCAAAAGATAGCAATAGTAATTTCCCATTAATTTTAATTTTTTTAAAAGCTAATAAAATATTTTTTGGGCTTAAGTGAATTGAGTGTATTTTATCTTTAAAGTGTATAAGCTATTGTTTTATGCCTGTCCTCTGCTATGTGATCATAGATCTACAGTTGGAAGGGAAAGGGAATAAGCATTTATATAATGCCTGCTGTGTGTCACGCGTTGTGCTAAGTAGTTTTTACAAATATTGTCTCATTTCATCCTCACAGCAACTCGGCAGGAGAGGTGCTTTTATTACCCCCATTTTATAAAGGTTGAGGAAACAGAGGCAAACAGAGACTGACCCAGCATCACAGAGTTAGTGTCTAAGGCTGGTTTTGGACTCTTGGCTCAGTGCTCTATTCACTGAGCCACCAACTTCCTCTAAGCGATCCCAGAGACCATCTGGTCATTTTATAGATGACTTACCAAAGTCCAAAGAAATTAGGAATCCTAGCAGTATTTTTAAGTAGCCATTTTTACTGGGATAATTAGATAAAGTTATTGCAGTAGATATTGTTGTTTACTTATTAATTTTTCTCATTCGATACAATTGAGGTTCGTTTGTGTGTGTGTGTGTGTGTGTGTGTGTGTGTGATCCCTTTGACAATGTGGCTAAGTGTATAGACCCCCTTCTCAGAAAAATATTTTTAAATACATAAAATATATAGAATTGTAAAGGAAATAGATTATATTTAGATAATTATCAAAAAGTTTTAAAAAAATAATTCACCAAATGTGGTAGTGTAATTCCTGATGGTGGGGAGGTGGAAACTGTTGGATTTCTTGAGCAAAGATGTTATCATCTGTAAGAGGAGTCTACACTAGGGGTGGCTAGGTGGCTCAGTGAATAGAACATGGGCCCTGGAGTCAGGAGAACCTGAGTTCAAATCCGACCTCAGACACTTGACACACTTAATAACTGTGTGACCTTGGCAAGTCACTTAACCCCAATTGCCCTCCAAAAAGCAAATAAATGATGAATGAATGAATGAATAAATGAATGAAGAGGTGTCTACACTAAGCCTGGCACCAGTATAGTGAGGCCCTGCTAGATGGTGAGGTGGAGAGAATGCCAGACTTGGAGTCAGGAAGACCTGAGTTCAGATATAGCCTCATCCTTCTAAGCTCTGTGACCCTAGACTTCTCCTCTATTTGCCTCAGCTTCCCTATCTTTAAATGGGGTTAGTAATAGAACCTCTCTCACAGGGTTATTGTGAGGATGAAATGAGACAGTAATTATAAACTGCTTAGGACAGGACCTGGCACATAGCTAACTGCTATAAATATTGTTATTATTGTGGTGGTGTTTATTAATGTGGGATGTCATCAGACTGAGTACTGAGGTACAAACTAGGCTAGCTCAGAAACAAAGAAGTCCAGACTCAGGTGCTAGGCAGTGGTGAGTGACAGACCAGCCTGAACAAGAGCGGGAGACCCAGTCTCAAAAAATTAAATAGAAATCTTTTATTTAAATTTGCCATTTTATTTTAATTAATGTATTTAAAGTTGTTTTTAAATAAAATGTTGGGAAGTCCATAGGCTCCAGGTTAAGAACTCCTATATATTGCTGTCATCTTAGAAACATGCAATTATGGCACAAGCAAAAATAGAACGGGAGTGGAAGGGAAGGAAAGAAAACCTTAGGGAATTAAATAGATGTCCTTGTCCCTGTTGTTGAAGAAGGAGAAGCTCCTGTGGCAGCAGGGGAGTGGGGAGGGGGGGGGGGCACCGTGAGCTCAGGCAGCAGCATACCGCCCCCCTCTGTGCCTAATCTTCATCTGCATGGCCCACCATGTGGGAGGCCCCCTATCTGTTCAGGAGCCTTCAGAAGAACCTTTGGCCATCAGCAGGAGGCCAGGGATTCTTTCTCTCCTGCCTGCCAGCTCATGTAAGGACCAAGTCCCCCACAAGGGAGGGCTTCAAATACAATTAGATTTTAACAAAACTTAATTGCGTTAAAAATCCTAGGGGTCCTAGGGGATGTAAGGAGTTGGGATACAGGCAGAAGAGCCCCACCCTTGTTGGAGCATCTTTAATCTTTTTTCTCTTTTCTCCTGTTTTGTTCTGCTTGTGTGTGTGTGTGTGTGTGTCTCTCTGTGTGTGTGTGTCTGTGTGTGTCTGTGTATGCATGTGCGTGTGCGCATGTACGTGCGCACGCACACGCATTCCAATGATGTGGAATCTGAAGGACGTTGTCTATAGTAGACTAAACCTTGCATGAGGTGCCTTAGAATGATGATCCTTTGAATGATATCCTCCCAGTAAAGGAAGAAATATCAGCTTCTTTCCCTGTTGTTCCCACAGGGTTTGTTACCCTGCTGTGGACCTGGTAGCTGCTCTAATAGTCATCCTGAAGAACCGCCCCCCCCCCTTTTTTTTTTTTAAGAAAAATACAGATGTACCTGTACACCAAATCTCACTTGTCTCTGGAGTGGGCTTTGAAGGATATCTTAAGTACCTCAGTTTGTAGCTCTCTTCCCCTTCTGCTTCTTAGCTTTGCAGCAGACATAGGCAGTCAGTGTTTGTCTCTGACATGCGCTTGTATGACTCACCTTGCTTAGCTTAGGCCTTATGTTTTTCCTTATCTGTTAAGAGAGGAGTTTGAATCAGATCAGTGGTTCTTAGCCTTTTGGGACCAGGAAGACTTCTGTACTCTGAAAAATCATTGAATTATTATATAGTAGATAAATTCTATGTTTGCATATTATAAATAACTTCTATATTAAATAAGCTCATTATATATTAAAATTATTTGACACATGTGTTTATATCAGTGTATATTTGTACATGCATGTGTGTATACATACACATACACACACTCCGCAGCAACAAAAACAACAGAGTACCTGTCCATGAATAAGATTAAGGATCTTGTATGTATATGTATGTGTTGTGTGTATATACACACATGTGGGTTATACTGGATGTATGCAGATGCACACACATCCCACAAAACAAAAGCTTTTGGGAAGGCATCCTCAGTTGTGGGTTTTTGTTTTTGGTTTTGGTTTTTTGGTGGTTTTTTTGCTTTTTTTGGAGGGGAGAAGGTAGGTCAAGTAGGGTTAAGTGACTTGCCCAAGGTCACACAGCTAGGGGTGTGTGTGTGTGTGTGTTAAGTGTCTGAGGCTGGATTTGAACTCAGGTTCTCCTGACTCCAGAGCAGGTGCTCTATTCACTGTGCCACCTAGCTGTCCCACCTCAGTTGTTAAGTATGTAAAAGTATTTTGGAGACTAAAAAGTTTGAGAACTACTGAACTAGTCTGTATATAGTCTATATAGTGTGAGTGAGTGAGTGAGTGTGTATATTTGGGAGGAAAGGGTGGTCAGCAGAGGGAAGGGTGGGACAGGGGCTGTCTTTTGCCTTCTTTGTGTCCCCAGCACTTGGCACATAGTAGGTACTTAATAAATGCTTATCAGCTCATTAACTATTGGATCATGGCCAAGTTTGGAAAGAGCAATTTCAGTGAGGTCAGAAGCCAGGCTGCAAAGCATAGAGAAGTGAATGAGAGAGGAAATGAAGCTGTGAATGTAGATCAGAGATATCACACTCAAGTCCCACAAAACTCCTAGGGAGCCCAATTAAAATATAAGTGGGAAATATTTGTCAAAGCAAATAAAAATTCAATACTAATGCTAATGCTAATTGGTGGTTTTCTAATCAGTAGGTAGCCCTCAGGGAATTCTTTCTGTTTGAGTTTGTCACTACTGGTATAGACAGTTTTTTTTTTTCCTTGGAAGGAGTTCAGCCATGAAAGGGAGGAGAGAAAGTGATGAATCATGGAATAAATGAATCATGGGATATCACCATCTCCAAAGAATCAAAATTATGGTTCACCCCCTGGGCAGTGGAAAAGATGCATGGTGGCTATAATAAATAGATTACTAAATGTGATGCAAAAAATATCATTAAAATATTTATAACTGGGAAAAATGGTCAGTGACAGAAAGAAATAACAAGACAGGCAACCCATGTGTCCTGGTACCTGGGCAATGTCAATGGATGTAAAAGAAAGTCTTTAGCACTTTACTTAGATTTCCTGTGGAGGATTTCTGGGAAGACAGGGACAAGAGTGACATTGATGAGATTAGAGGTTTATTGAAGTATTAAAGCTTTGCATATAAGATGTTTTATCTCCCAGGGTTGTTGCAAAGATAAAATTATTTAGCTGATTGATTTATATTGCTTTGCGATTGTGATACCTATATTGCTTTGCAAATTTTAAATTATAGATAGATATAGATGTAGCTCTAGATAGTGCTTATTTAAAGTGCTATACTAAATGCTAACTGTTAAGAAGGGATGCTGCCACATTTTACAAAATCCCTATGGTATAACACTGTCAGAAATATAACTGGGTCAAGTGAGAAACTGATTCCACCTTGTCCAGCTTTTCTTATATCCTTATATTCTATATAAATTATGGATAAACCAATAAATACATGTTATCTGCTAACTTTTGTAAAGGCCATGAAATCTAACTTCTCACAGACCACCTAAATAGAAATTTTCAATAATTTTTAGGATTTGACCCTGTTCTCACTATGATATATTAAGGATTTAGTTGATTTGTTCCTTAGATAACACTTCAAAAACAACTTTTTATAAAAGTAGAGTTTTGTCCTGCTTTCAGGCATAAGATTCAGTAGGCATGTCTCATTTCTTCACATTGCAAATAAAGGTGATCCATTTAGTCGATAAATGTTTATTGAAACCGCTTGCTTCATAGTGTCCTTCTACATAAATGCACACCTATTTTTATGAGCTTGCCAAAATTGTATTACCTGGTTTAAAAATAGACTTTCAGTCATGCTTTGTATTGATTTGTAAGGCAGTAGTAACTGAGTGGCAAACTCCTCTGGTATCTTTGCCAAGAAAACTCCAAATGGAGTCACAAACAGTTGGACACAACGGAAACAGCTAAACATTTAAGGCAACTAGGTGGCACAGTGGATAGAACACCGGGCCTGGAGTCAGGAAGGCATGAATTCAAATCTCACCTCACTTACTATCTGTGTGACCTTGGGTAAGTCACTTATCCCGGATTGCCTTAGTTTCCTCATCTGAAAAATAAGCTGGAGAAGGAAATAGCAAACCATTCCAGTATCTTTTCCAAGAAGTTCCCAAATGGGTTTGTGAAGAGTCAGACAATTGAAATGACTGAACAAAAAGAATAGTTAGGGTGTTTTCTTTTCACCCTAAGACTAATAAGTAGTTCTCTCCCCTAACCCTCACCTCCAGCAATATTTGTAGAACACCCACCTTGTGCTAGGCGCTGTGGGAGTCAGGAAGAACTATAGGATGTTTTTTTCCCTCAAGGTTCTAACTGTGTAGTTGGAAAAGTTAAATAATAATACAAGATTTACATAACCATTCTAGACAACAGTAAAAGAGATAACCCGAGGCAGTACATGAGTAATTGGCAAATGAAATGTATAGACAATAATTGGTATAAGATTTCAGAGGAAGGAAAGAGGCAGATAGCAAGAAGAAACTGGTTGGTAAGATAGAACAATGGGAACCTCCTTGGAAGTTGTCCAAATGATCTTAGGTTATGTGATAAATAAGGGAAGCACCTCCGGATATAATTTAGTATGTATTCTGTCTTTCTGGAGAGCAGAGTTGGATGAGTTCAGAACAAGATTAGTGTGGTTCAAGGTTTTCATAGGGAAGGTAGCTTAATAAGACCATCAGGTTCTTAAAAATAAAATACTATGACCTTTCTCTGTCTGTCTCTAATTTACCTTTCCAAGTTAATTGCATGCTGCTGTCTTTCATAGGATTCCATATTCTATCCAAACTAGTCTATTTGCTTTTCCCTGTCCATAGTCTTCTATCTCCTGTCTCTCAAGACTTGGCACAGCTTATCCCCATAGCCCCCATGCATGCCCTTCTCATGTCTGCCTCTTAGAATCCTTTGTTTCTCCTAAGGCTCAGTTCAAGGGCCAACTCTAAAAGGAGGCCTTTCCTGACACGCCAGTTGTTAGGGACAAAGAGGATAGAGGCCTCAGACACTTAGTAGGTATTTAACTCTGGGCAAGTTGTGTAACCCTGTTTGCCTTGGTTTCCCTATCTTTAAGATGATCTGGAAAAGGAAATGGCCAAGCACTCCGGTATCTTTGCCAAGAAAACTCCAAATGGGGTAGCAAAGAGTTAGACATGACTGAGAAAATGACCAGTTGTTCCCCTACTTCTATCTTGATATTTGTGTATATGTTGTGGCTGCAAGGGGAACTCTCTAAAAATTGATTATTTTAAGAAATTTTTCTAGCAATATGCCCACGGGTTGTCTTCATTTATTTTTGTGTGTTTGTCTGTTTCTCTTAAGCTTTTTACCTTCCCAGCTGCTAACATCCAATTCTCTCAGTAGATTTTTCCTAATTTTTTGCTACTGTAAGGAAAACAATACAATGCTGATGTCATTAAGTTGACCACACTTGAGAAAAAAGAAATAAAGATTTGTAAGTATGAGACAAATCATTTCAAAACATTTTCAATTAGCCCACTGTTTTATCCACAAGAAAGGTTACAGTTTGAATTCAAAATGGACCAATGACAACTTCTCCCAGAGAGAGGAAAAAGGAAAGTGAATACTTCATTTCTTCAATATTTCCCAGAATGTTCATGAAAGTTCATGAAACTTTGTCAGTCAATAGTGAGCTAGTCAACATTTATTAAGATCCCCCTTTGGGCCATGCACTATGCTAAGTGTTGGGAATACAAATGTGGAAAAGATAGACCTTGCCCTCAAGGAGCTTACAGTCTAATAGGGGAAAGTAACACAGAAAAGGAAGCTGGGAAGGGGGAGGTAACCCACTGTTGGGGCACATAATAGGAAGGTCCTAACTAGTGCAGTGGGGTTAGAAATGAAAAGATGGAGAAACCCAAAGTACTGAGTCTGGGTAGAAAATGAAGCAAAACAAACATTCAGTGCTTCTTTTAAAATTTGAACTATTGAAGTACTACTGTACATTGACGTAAACAATAATTAGATTTCTATTGACTATTTTTCCTAATAGAAAAAAACAAAACAAAAATATGAAATTAACCTATTATGTGCCAGAATGGGAATCCGGAAAACCCAAGTTTAAATTCATGCTTGGATACTTGCTGGCAAGTTATTTAATCATTACCTGTCTCGGTTTCCTCATCCGTAAAAATGGGGGTAGTAACAACACCTACTTCCCAGGATTCTTGTGAGGATAATATTTGTGAAGCACTTTGAAAACCTTTTAAGCATTATGTAAATATTTTATTGTAATATTTATCTCATATTCTTATTACCTTTGCCTATGTATATACAGTTTCTTAAGTCATTTTGGAAAGTGTAGCATATTCATTGATCAGGAATTTTAAAATAGAAGTAATTTTCAGCTGCAGAAAAGTATTTCTTTCCTTTTTTTCTTGCTCTCTTCTAAGAATTTAACCTGGAAGAAGGAGGCGAAAGGGAGAAGTAACGTAAATTTCATTTTTATTTGAAATAGCAAAAATAAAACATTTATAAGTTAGCCTTTATCAGGAGGACCTGCATTCAAATCCAGTCTTAGACACTTAACATACTAGCTGTGTTCCAATTGCCCTGCCCTCCCCCCTCCAAAAAGCAAAAAGAAAAAAAGTTGGACTTCACAGAATCATTATCAAGAGCTGCTTTGCAGTGGAGATTATAGTTATTAGGTAGCAAAGGATTACTCTATAAAGTTAATGTCAATTCAAAAGAAACATGAAAAAAGACACTATGGTACATTCCTATCTTATGTGTGTATATGTGCAAACATATGCATGTACACATATGTGTATATTTATATACACATGTATATATACATGTATACACACATATATATGTAGACAGATATATACATACATATATACATACTTGGGTGTCTACATACACACACGTACCTTGCCCTCCCCCTTCCCAGCTTTCTTTTGAGTATTTTCTTCCCCTATTAGATTGTAAGCTCCTTGAGAGCAGGGACTCTCTTTTTCACATTTGTATCCCCATTGCTTTGCAGAGTGCCTGGCAAATAGTGGGCTCTTAATAAATGTTGAAGGACTCTTTATTAACTGACAAAGCTTCATGTACAAAGCATTCTGGGAACTATTGAAGGAAATGTAGCATTTACTTTCCTTCTCTCTTCCTGGGAAAAATTGTTGTTGGTCCATTTTGAGTTCAAACTAGTTAAAACCCAGTTAAAGTTACCTATAGTTTCATAGATGCAGTATTTTACATTGTATGGATTTATGGTGCTTGTTCACTTAAAGCAGATTTAGACTGTATTTATCCCTACCCTCTCACCCCATTTCTAGCCATTTACTATTTTATACCAAATATTGTCAGATTATTCCAAACAACCAAGTGAATTATTTATAATGAACCCTTGTGAAGTAAGCTTTTTTTTTTTTTGAGGGCAATTGGGGTTAAGTAACTCACCCAAGGTCACATGGCTAGGTTTTTGTTTGTGTGTGCGTTAAGTGTCTGAGGTTGGATCCGAACTCACATCCTTCTGACTCCAGGGCCGACGCTCTACTCACTGCGCCACCTAGCTGCCCCGAGATTTTTTTTAAAGACTATTTAATCTTGACCAGAGTTCTAGAAAACTTGTGGCCAGACTTGCATTTGCCAGCAAAATAAGCTTGTCTCACACCCTTTTGAGGGAATCTTAATACCTATACTCCTTCTATAGTTTCCTTTTCCTGAGGCAGATGGAGTCCATGTAGACTTCAGTTTCTGGCATTCCTTCACTGCTTTGCAGGGCGGGGGGTGGGGGGGAGGAATTACTAACTTGAACTAACCCTTTACCACCAGGTTCTTGATCTAGTTTATTTAATGCCTAAATAAGGTGTTCCTCCAAAACATGACAATAATCTAATTATAGTTTACTTCAATGTACAATAGTAGTTCAAATTTTAAAACATTTGTTTCTGTAAAGGATTCCTTCTTCAGATCTATTGCCATTAAGTTGACAGCCAAGAGAGAATTCCGCAGAATAATTTGTTTCATTTGTTGGAATGAGCCCAGCTTTCCTAAAAAGTTCAAGTGGATTCCCTGACTCCTTTCAAAGTAGCATCAGTATTTGGCACTGTTGTTGTTTGGTCTGTAATGGAGACAATACAAAAGAGCCCTGTAAGAATAACCAAAAGCCTTAAATGATGTGAGGCATCTGAAAAATATTAAGGCGAGCCAAGAGAACTTTTTTTCTGAACTATCTTGGTGAATGAAAAGAGTAGGCCAGCCTGGGGGGTAGATGGGATGGTGATAGCAGGTGACATAGGGAGCCTTCTTTTGCAGCTTTTTTCTGTTTCAAGGAGAATGAACTTCAGATTAGGAAGACTAGAACAGAAATGGTTAACAAGGAATCGAAACCCAAGAAGCCTAGTAGGAGGGCAACAGGAGATCACTTACTAAACAGGTCAAGTCCTCTGTCCCCCACAATTTACATCCTAGGATATTGAAAGAACTGGGTGTGATTGCTGAAACATGGTCTATAAACGATGAGGAATCACCATGACCAGGAGTGAGGAAGATGAGGAGCAGATGCTTCCCCAGGTTTCAGTAAAGGAGAAGCAGGTGGATTCCTCAATCTATACAGTGGCAGGCTTAATGTTGATTACTGGAAATATTCTGGAATGGGTCATTAAGTGGATCATTGGTGATCCCTTGAAAGGGAAACTGTAATTCCTAATTTCTTCAGTTATTAATGTTCTTTACCTCCTTGAACTTACTTGGTATTTGTCTTATATTTCCTTATTGGTGTTTGTGTTGTCTTCCCTTGTAGACCTTAAAGTCCTCTTAGGACAGGGAATGTTTCATTTTTGGTTTTGTAATGTCAGCCCCTACAACAATGCTTGGATATACATAGTAGGTACTTAATAAATGCTATCTGACTTAAATTGAATTACTGGGAAATAACAGAACTACATTAAGATTACACCATTCAAGGTCAATGTCATGGAGGTGGCAAATTGGGGGAATGCACAGAGATCTTGTATTGGTGAGGTATTTCATAGTCTTTTATATAATCCAAATTGATCAAGTGGATAGATAAGAGTCTAGAAGGCAGTACAGTTGGTAGGATGGAATTGGTTGAATGACCAGATCCAGATGGTGTTTATTGAAGGATTCGCTATTAGCTTGGAAGTCACTAATTGTATGTTGCTAAGATGTGTGCTTTGTATATTAATTTCTCTGGCTATAGACATTAGTTGAATAATCTTGGGCAAGTTGCTTAATTTCTGTTTGTTTCCTTTTCCTTGACTGTAAAGTAGGAGCATAAGAGTGCCTCCCTCCCAGGGCTGCTGTGTGAACACTTAGCCTGGTGCTTAGTGTATAATAGGCATTATATAAACGCTAGTATTACTATTATTGTCAGTTAGTTGGAGGGATATGCTACATGTTTATCAAACTTAAAGGTGACCCAAAGCTAGGAAGTATGGCTTCTACATCGAGTATCAAAATTGCAATCTAATAAAGTCTCAGTAGAATGGTGGTCAGACTCTTTCTAATGAAATTGAAATTTAACAGGGCTAGCTGTCTCTCTGGTGTGGTGCAGTGTTTCTCAAATGATGCTGCAAGGAGCACAGAAATACTACAGTTATTTGGTGTTTTTTATGACTCTTATGTTGTCTGTTAATAGACACTAAAAATCAGAGTTTTAGATGATTTTACTACAAGTATTCTGCCAAGGTTTTGTTTTAAACTAAAGGGTTCTACCTCTATGGAAAAGTTTGAGCACCACTGGTAGAGTTGGCTTTCAAGTTAAGAGGATTTAAATTGCGGCCCCTTCCCTTGACTCGTCCTGACCGTGTGACCTTAGCTTGTTTGTCCACAGGCAAATCTTTGACTAAATGGTGCTGAACAGTTGTCTAACTGCATTGGTAAGAGGGGTTTCTTTACCAAGAGTTTATTATGTTAATGAAATCACAGGTCTGTACAGAGCAAAACAGATCAAAGAGTCTTTTACTCTCATTGGGGAAAGAAAAACAACCAAAAACCTCAATTGTGTGATTATAGGGTTTGGGGAAATAAGGCTTTTCCCATATTTAAAGCAACAGCAAAACAAAACAAAACCTTGGTCTATCAGGGAACCACAGGAGAAATGAATGGGCAGTATGAAGATAGACAAAAACTGGTGGGATCTTTTCTACTTAGTGTTTCAAGAATCTGTGATTTAACTGGTATGAGTAGGCCCTCCATGGATGCATATCCTAGCCCAGGGGTGGGGAACCTGTAACCTCAAGACCATATGGGACTTTCTAGGGCCTTGGGTGCAGCCTTTTGACTGAGTCTAAGTTTTATAGAACAAATCCTTTTATTAAGGGGATTTGTTCTGAGAAGTTTGGATTCATCCAAAGGGCCACACTTGAGGACCTAAAGGGCCACATGTGACCTCAAGGCCACAGGTTCCCCACCCCTGCCCTAGAGAACTTTAGCCTCTTTGAGAGTGGCTGAATCACCCATTCCTTGGCTGCTGGCCTGGTGATTAGCCCTTTGAGTAGCTGGTTTTCAGGCTGTGCACCAAGGATTGGTCAATGGACTAGTAACTGAATAATTTTCAGCTTGGGTGGGACCTGGGTTGATACTCAAACTACACATGACTCATTCTCCAGCTTTAAGAATGATTGGAGTGCCAAACTAGAGAATGGTATGGTAAGTGCCATTGTCTGGTTGGTGCTGACTCTGACTCGTGATTTTGGTGGAATGGGCGATACAGAACTTTTACTGTGAGGAGAAGAGGAGCATTTCGCTGACAGGGTAGGGAATTTTGAGTTCATTGATACAGTTTTTTTTTTTTTTCTGGAGGGAGGGAAGAACTATGTCATAAACTAATAAAACTAATGTACTTATTGAATATGAGGTGCGCTTTGTACCCATTATACCATACTCCCTCTCTCATAATGGGTGAGATGGGGACACTGAGCCCTATTAAATCTGATCTCATCATATTCTTTCCTTCTTTCCCACTAAGATTTCTTTGGATCCTAATTCTTTGCTTTTTGGCAGGGCACTTGGGGTTAAGTGACTTGCCCAAAGTCACATGGCTAGTAAGTGTTAAGTGTCTGAGGTCAGATTTGAACTCGGGGACTCCTGACTCCAGGGCTGGTCTTCTATACATCAAGCCACCTAGCGACCTCATGCAACCTAATTCTACCATGCAGTGAATACAGGATCCTGCTGAACTTTGTCATCTTCAAGTTTGATAAGCACATTACATGGAAACTATCCGGTCCCACCTTCTTATTTCAAAGATGGGAAAACTGAGGCCCTAAAGAGAGCCAAGGATAGAATCTAGTCCTTTTTCAGAGTTCTTTCCTTCTGCTTTCTTTTTTGTTGTATTGTTCAGTCATTTTCAGGCATGTCCAACTCTTCATGACCCCGTTTGGGGTTTTCTTGGCAAAGATACTGGAGGGGTTTTCCACTTCCTTCTCCAGCTCATTGTACAGATGAGGAGACTGAGGCAAACAGGGTTAAGTGATTTACCCAGGGTCACACAGCTAGGAAGCGTTTGGGGCTGGATTTGAACTCACAAAGATTCCTGATTCCAGGCTCTGCCCTCTATCCACAGTGTTACCTACCTGCCCACAACTACTATTCCTGATTTTATATAGTGCCAACTATGTGCCAGCCACTTTGCTAAGCACTTTAAAAATATTACCTCACTATAACCACATAAGAACCTTGAAAGGTAGATTTATTATCATTCCCCAGGTTTATAATTCTGGAAACTGAGGAAAATAAAGACAGGTAACTTGCCCAAGGGCAAGTACTTTCTATGACCCAAATCTACCTGATACAATAAAAGATCACCTTTTAAAGAAATTAATATCCTCTTAAGTTATGCTGTTTGGGCTTCAAGTCAGAAAATAGGCTCAGAACAATGAAATAAAAATTAGAGGAGATGCAAAGAGCAATGGAAAAATGCATGGCGTGTACAGGTAAGCTTCAGTGGATTTCCAAAGTTAGAAAATTACATAAAAGACACAATTTTTTTTTTTGCTTTTTTTTTTTTTGGAGGGCAATTGGGGTTAAGTAACTTGCCCAAGGTTACACGGCTAGGTTTTTGTTTGTGTGTGTTAAGTGTCTGAGGCCGGATCTGAACTCAGGTCCTTCTGACTCCAGGGCTGGCGCTCTACTCACTGCGCCACCTAGCCACCCCTTAAAAGCCAAAATTAAAAAGCACTTAAAAGTGGAAAAGGATGTATGGCAGTCATGGTAAAAGGGAGAGATAACAGATGCAATGTTCATCTTTTGCATTGATAGATGTGAAATATTAGTAAGACCAAGCAAATAGAGTTGATTTGTGGAAAGACAGGGAGAAAAACCACACAGAATAAGGTGTGACTAGGCTGTGATTCTCCACCCCAGTGAAATCACAGGTACCCTGAAGTACCATGAAAATAAGACTGATAAGAGCTTCCCTCAATATAGCCCTGTGCAACACACCCAGGACTTTCCTGATAGCAGCCCTGTGAGGTACACATAGGGCAAGTGTTATTATTCTGCTTTAAGATGAAGAAAATGAAGTTCTGAAAAACCAAAGAAATCACTCAAGGTCACATGGCTAATTTGTGAAATAGCGAGGACTCATCTGCAGTTCTTCTGATTTCAGGTCCACAATATTTTCTTGGGTTTTTTCCTGCATTATATCCAAACACTTATTACTCTCTGTAAGGCATTTTGCTAGGCTCTGGGGAGAGAGACAGAATCAAATAGGTATGTATGTAAGCCATTTTGTAACATTTAAAACTGTATTACATAAGTGCATTGTGATCATCATCAATATTATTTTTACTAATAACAAACTAGAAAAGGTTTTTCCTTTCCATTCAATCTGATTTTTAGAACTTGAACTTTTGGGTTTTTTTTTTTCAAACATGGAAGGCATGGACGTGTAATTGCAGAAAGAATATGGAACGGGGAAGCCAGAGGTGCGGAGCCAAGATGGCGGAGTAGAAATAGCCGTCCAAGCCACTTTCCCCCCAGACTACCTCCAAACTATGTAAAAGGGGACTCTGAACAACTTCTGGAGCCCCAGCACCCACAGAATGACACAGAGAAGCTAACCTCCCGCTGAGGACAGCCCAGCAGCCCTGCAGGAAGGACCAGTGCAGTGTTGGCAGCACAGTGCGCAGTGCGTGGAGAGCCGAGCACAGGTCCGCCTGAGTTGCAGTTTTAGCCTCAGGGCAGCAGGGCCAGCAGGCGGCTGGAGGAACCCCAGAACACCAGTAGCTGTGGCAATTCCAGAATTATCAACATAGACATGCCTAGGACAAAGTGAGAGGTTAGTGCCCTATGGACTTTAGGACCAGTATTTGGGGAACACATCAGCTTCCTCCCCTGGGGGCTAGAAGCTACTGAGGAGACACGCCATTTTGTAGTTTTCAGAGGCAGCTCCAGCTCCTGGCCTGTGAACTGGAGGGAGATCCAGTGATCAGTCTTGGGGGGTAATTGCTCTCGCTTTAACCTCCCTGGATCTGGATTGTGATCTGGGGAGGAGGTTGTGGGTGGGTTTCCAGCTTGCCAGAAACGGAAGTTGGCCTCCCCCACATGTTCGGGATGAAAGTTCCCATCTGGCGCCAGGCCATACTGTGGCAACGAGCTCAAAAGTCAAGTAATTAAGTGGCAACATGCCAAGGCAAAGGAAACAGATTAAACAGAAAAATGCAACCTTAGACTCCTACTTTGGGGGCAAAGAGGGTTGAAGCATATGGGAAGAGGACTGTGAGGTCAGAAGTTCTGCTCCAAAAGCCTCAGGGGAAAACATGAGTGGGTTGCAGGCCATAGAGGACCTTAAGAAGGACTTTAAAAATCAAATAAGAGAAGTGGAGGAAAAATTGGAAAGAGAAATGAGAAGGATGCAGGAAAAGTATGAAATGAGGGTCAACAGCCTGACTGAGGAAAACAACCCCTTAAAAAATAGACTAACTCAAATGGCAAAGGAGGCCCCAAAGGGCAATGAGGAGAAGAATGCCTTAAAAAGCCAAATTTGGAGGGCGGAGCCAAGATGGCGGAGTAGAAACAGCATTTCCAATGTGCTCTGCCCACACAAATTTCAAACAATGTGAAAGGGAGCTCCAAACAACTTCTGGAGCCACAGCAACCACAGAACGGCACAGAGAAGCTAACCTCCTGCTGAGGACAGCCCAGCAGCCCTGCAGGGAGCGGCCAGCGCAGTGCACTGGGAACCAACAGTGCAGCCCTCAGAGCCAAGCTCAGGTCCGGAGTTTTAGCCCCAGGGCGGCCGGGCCTTCAGCCAGCTGGTGGAACCCCAGAACACCAGCAATTGTGGCGATTCCAGAATTATCAGCACAGATATACCTAGGACAAAGTGAGAGGTTAGTGCCCTATGGACTTTGGGACCAGTATTTGGGGAACACATGGCTTCTTCCCCTGGGGGCAAAAAGCTGCTGAAGAAACTGCTGCACAGAAGCCATTTTGCAGTGTCAGTAGGGGCTCTAGCTCCTGGTCTGCGAACTGTAGGAAGATCCAGCAATCAGTCTGGGGGTTAATTGCTTTTGCGTTAAACTTCCTGGATCTGGATTGTGGTCTTGGGGGGAAGTTTGGGGTGGGTATTCAACTTGCCAGAGTGGGTGGAGGCTTTACAGAGGCCACCCAACTGGCGGAAGTTGTGAAGACCCCACGTTTGGGCGGAAGCTCCCCGTCTGGTGGCAGAGTCCTACTGTGGCAACAAGCCCCAAAATCAAGTAATTAAGTGGCAATATGCCTAGGCAAATGAAACAAAATAAACAGAAAAGTTCAACATTGGGCTCCTATTTTAGGGGCAAATAGGCTCAAAGCATGGAGGAGGACTGTGAGGTCAGAACTCCTGCACCAAAAGCCCCAAATGAAAATACAAGCTGGCTACAGGCCATAGAGGACCATAAGAAGCAGATAAGAGAAGTGGGGGAAAATTTGAGAAGAGAAATGAAAAAGATGCAACAAAAGTATGAAATGACAGTCAACAGCCTGACTAAGGAAAACAACACCTTAAAAAATAGACTAACTCAAATGGCAAAAGAGGCTCAGAAAGGCAATGAGGAAAAGAATGCCTTAAAAAGTCGAATTTGCCAGATGGAAAAAGAATCTCAAAAGTTCACTGAGGAGATTCATTCCTTCAGAGTTAGACTGGAACAAATGGAAGCTAATGACTTATGAGAAATCAAGATGCTGTTAAGCAGATCCAAACAAATGAAAGATTAGAAGGCAATGTGAAATATCTCATGGGAAAACCACTGACCTGGAAAATAGATCCAGGAGAGACAATTTAAAAATTATTGGACTACCTGAAAGCCATGATCAAAGAAAGAACCTAGAAATCACCCTTCAAGAAATTCTCAAGGAAAATTGCCCTTGATGTTTTAGATCCAGAGGGCAAAATAGAGGTTGAAAGAATCCACAGATCACCTCCTGAAAAAGATCCCCCAAAGAAAACTCCCAGGAATATTATAGCCAGGTTCCAGAATCCCCAGATCAAGGAGAAAATACTCCAAGCAGCCAGGAAGAAACAATTTCAATATTGTGGAAACACAATCAGAATAGCACAGGACCTGGCAGCTTCTACATTGAGGGGTTGAAGGACATGGAATATGATATTTCAGAGGGCAAAAGAGCTGGGAATGAACCCAAGGGTCACCTACCCAGCAAAACTGAGTATCTTGTTTCAGGGGAAAATATGATCATTCAGTGGAATAGAGGACTTTCAAGCATTCTTGATGAAAAAACCAGAGTTGAATAGAAAATTTGACATTCAGACACAAGAAGCAAGAGATGCTTGAGAAGGTAATCAAGGAAAAGAAATCAAAAGGAACTTATCAGAGTTGGACTATTTACAGTCCTACATGGAAAAACAATAACTGTGTTTGATGAAACCTGTCTCATTATGAAAATAATTGAAGAAGGGTACATGGCATATGTTCACAGGTATACATGGATAGAGGGCACAGGTTGAATTTGATCGGAAGGGATGATTATTTTTTTTTTTTTTGGAGGGCAATTGGGGTTGGGTGACTTGCCTGGGGTTATGCAGCTGGGTTTTTGTTTGTGTGTTGGGTGTCTGGGGCCGGATCTGAGCTCGGGTCCTTCTGGCTCTGGGGCTGGCTCTTTGCTCGCTGCACCACCTAGCCGCCCCAAGGAAGGGATGATTCTTTTTTTTTTTTAAACAAATGCTTTATTAACTTCTGTTTTACATCATTCATTTCCACCAGATTTTGAGTTACAATCATTTTTCCCCCATTATTCCCCTACCCAACCTCCCAGAATAGTAGTCCCACAAGATATCACTTCCTCCAATCTGCTCTCTCCCATACCTTCTCCCATACCCCATCGACTTTTCCATTAGAGGAAGGTGAATCTTTGTGTCCCAATGCCTGCACATCTTATCTCCCTATTACAAGCGAAAGAGTATTACTAATAGTATTTATATATATTTGAAACATTTAATGTTACGACCTCGAATTTCAGATCCATTTCCTTCCTCCCTTGTCACCCATTCCTTCTTGGGAGATAAGCAATTCAGTATATGTTGTACATGTCTAGTGAGAAAGATATCATCAGTCACAGTTATTGCTTTTCCATATAGGAATGTAAATAGTTCAACTTTGATAAGTTCCTTTTGATTTCTTTTCCCTGGTTACCTTCTCAGGCATCTCTTGCTTCTTGTGTCTGGATGTCAAATTTTCTATTCAATTCTGGTTTTTTCCTCAAGAATGCTTGAAAGTCCTCTATTCCACTGAATGACCATATTTTCCCCTGAAACAAAAATACTCAGTTTTGCTGGGTAGGTGACCCTTGGGTTCATTCCCAGTTCTTTTGCCCTCTGGAATATCATATTCCATGCCCTTAGATCCCTCAGTGTAGAAGCTGCCAGGTCCTTGGTTATTCTGATTGTGTTTCCATAATATTGAAATTGTTTCTTCCTGGCCGCTTGTAGTATTTTCTCCTTGATCTGGGGATTCTGGAACCTGGCTATAATATTCTGGGAGTTTTCTTTTTGGGATCTTTTTCAGGAGGTGATCTGTGGATTCTTTCAACCTCTATTTTGCCCTCTGGATCTAAAACATCAGGGCAGTTTTCCTTGAGAATTTCTTGAAGGGTGATTTCTAGGTTCTTTCCTTGATCATGGCTTTCAGGTAGTCCAATAATTTTTAAATTGTCTTTCCTGGATCTATTCTCCAGGTCAGTGGTTTTTCCCATGAGGTATTTCACATTACCTTCTAATCTTTCGTTTGTTTGGATCTGCTTAACAGCATCTTGATTTCTCTAGCTTCCATTTGCTCCAGTCTAACTCTGAAGGAATGAATCTCCTCAGTGAACTTTTGAGATTCTTTTTCCATCTGGCAAATTCGACTTTTTAAGGCATTCTTCTCCTCATTGCCCTTTGGGCCTCCTTTGCCATTTGAGCTAGTCTATTTTTTAAGGTGTTGTTTTCCTCAGTCAGGCTGTTGACCCTCATTTCATACTTCTCCTGCATCCTTCTCATTTCTCTTTCTAATTTTTCCTCCACTTCTCTTATTTGATTTTTAAAGTCATTCTTAAGGTCCTCTATGGCCTGCAACCCACTCATGTTTTCCCCTGGGGCTTTTGGAGCAGGACTTCTGACCTCACAGTCCTTTTCCTGCTCTATGCCCCCAAAAATAGGAGTCTAGGGTTGCATTTTTCTGTTTCCTTTGCCTTGGCATGTTGCCACTTAATTGCTTGACTTTTGGGCTTGTTGCCACACTATGGCTTTAAGGCCAGCTAGAGGAATTTTCGTCCCGAACGTGTGGGAGGCAACTTCCCTTTCTGGCAAGCTGTAAACCCACCCACAACTTCCACCCTAGATCACAATCCAGATCCAGGGAGGTTAAAGCAAGAGCGATTACCCCCAAGACTGATCGCTGGATCTCCCCACGATTTGTAGGCTGGGAGCCCGAGCTGCCTCTGAAAACTACAAAATGGCGTGTCTCCTCAGCGGCTTCTAGCCCCAGGGGAGGGAGCTGACGCATTCCCCAAATACAGGTCCCAAAGTCCATAGGACACTAACCTCTTACTTTGTCCTAGGCATGTCTATGTTGATAATTCTGGAGTCGCCACAGCTCCTGGTGTTCTGGGCTTCCTCCAGCCGGCTGCTGGCCGTGCCGACCTGGGGCTAAAACCTCGGCTCACGCGGACCTGGGCTCGGCTCGGCTCCTGCGCTGTGCGCTACCAGGTCCCAGACCTCTGCTCTGGTCCTTCCTGCAGGGCTGCTGGGCTGTCCTCAGCGGGAGGTTAGCTTCTCTGTGTCGTTCTGTGGGTGCTGGGGCTCCAGAAGTTGTTCAGAGTCCCCTTTTACATAGTTTGGGGGTAATCTGGGGGCAGAGAGGCTTGGACCAGCTGTTTCTACTCTGCCATCTTGGCTCCACCCCCAGGTGCCACTATTTTTGAAAAATACCATACTTTTGATTTTATCAACACATGAGGTTCCTGGAGAAAAATCTCATATACCCAATTTAAAGGTCTTAGGAACATGTTAGAAGTCTGACTTGAACCCAGTCTTCCTGACTTGGAGGCCAGCTCTCTTATGCACATTGCAGCTCATACATATTTATCTAGAAATACATATATGCATATATATTTATATATGTTGAAGACTACCTGTTACCTATTTTAAGAGTGCCAAGTGTGTTATGAAAAAATATTAATTCTTTGGAGATTAAAGATAATATAAGTTCCCAGGTAGTAATAAAAATTAGGTAGGTAATAAATTCCTAGTTGTATTCCTAAATATACATTCCCATGTAGTAATACAAATAATAATATAAGTAATAAATAAATATAAATTTGTAGATAGTAAATTTTATATATGAACACATGCATATAGAATGTGATGCCAGCAATTTAAATTTTGCTAGTCTGCTATTGAATCATAAATTATATTATGTTCAGATGCTACATGTCAAGTTATGTTTTAAGCCTTTTATATGTCAATAATAGAGATTAGCAGTAGGAAATCAACTTTTAAAGATAGACTATTTGGAGGGATTTTCTTTTTGGTACTTATATTGCCAATGCAATACCCATAGCCGCTTCTATGAATATGCATGCATATTTCCAGGGTAAATTAGCAAAACAGAAATAACTCTCTTGCTCAAAACCCCAAAATATTTATTTAGCTACCCAAAAGCACCATCGTAACAAAGAAGTTTACACACATCACCAGTCCAGGGATCACTGTCATCCCCAAGCCTTCCCTGTGTTAGGTCTCCCCACAAACAAGTTCCTTAAGAAAACTTCTCCCTCTCTCAAACTAACTTCTCTGCTTCGGCTCTCTCCCAGGCCTGCCTCATTCTCTCTTCCTACTCTACCCATTCAGCAAGCCCTGCCCACCATGAACTCCATGTGATTCAAGCTGTGGGCTGGGCCAGAGATCAAAGCAATGGGCCTATTAAGGGGCAGGGAAGATCTTCAAATTCCTTTACCATTATAATGCTATAACAAATTTTAGTCATTGTAATATAATTGGTCTTTAAGGTTTATAAAACACTTGTCATTGATAACATTCAGTAATAAGAAGTTAACTTTTAAGAATGGATTGGTTTGGAGGAATTTTCTTCCTGGTGTTTAAGCAAATTTTTTTTTCAAATGCTTCATTAACTTCTGGTTTACCTCATTCATTTCTGCCAGATTTTGTGTTACAGATTTTTCTCCCTGCTTTACCCCTACTCACCTCCCCAAAATAGCAGTCCCCCAGGATATCCCCTCCTCTAATTCCCCAATTACAAGTAAAATAGTATTAATAATAGTGTGTGTATATATATATATATATATATTTTAAACATTTGGTTTTAAAACTTTGAATTCCAGATTCATTCCCTTCCTCCCTTGTCACCCACCCTTACTGGGAAGATAAGCAATTCAATATAGGTTGTACATGTGTAGCTATGCAAAACATTACCATAGTAGATACATTGTAGAAGACTGATTATATTTCCCTTCCTCCTAACCCACCTCCCACTTATTCTATTCTCTGCTTTGGTCCTGTCCCTTTTCAAAAGTGTGTGCTTCCAACTTCCCTCCCTGTCAGCCTGCCCTCCCTTCCATCATCCCACTTCTCATCCCCTTCCCCCCTACTCTCCTGTAGGGTAAAATACCCTATTTAGTGTGTATGTCATTCCCTCCCTGAACCAAATTCAATGAGAATAAGGTTGACCCATTCCCTTTTGCCTTCCTGTTCTTCCCCTCCATTGTAACCATTTTCCCTTGCCACTTCTACGTGAGGTACTTCACTGCCTTCTGTCTCTCGCCATCTCCTCTCATTATATTCCTATCTCACCTCTTAATTTCACCTTTTAAATATCATCCCTTCCTATTAAATTGGTCCCTTCAACTGTTTTCATACTGAGAAAAGTTTCATCAGTTACAATATCGTTTTTCCATGTAGGAATGTAAATAGCTCAACTTTGATAAGTTCCTTAGTATTTCTTTTCCCCGTTTACCTTCTCATGCTTCTCGTATCTGAATGTCAAATTTTCTATTCAACTCTGATTTTTTCTTCCAGAATACTTGAAAGTCCTCTATTCCACTGAATGACCATATTTTCCCCTGAAACATGATACTCATGTTTTTTTTTTTTTTTTTTTGCTGGGTAGCTCCTTTGACTTCCAGAATATCATACTCCAGGTCCTTCGATCCCTCAGTGTAGAAGCTGCCAGATCCTGTGTTATCCTGATTGTGTTTCCACAATATTCAAATTATTTCTTCCTGGCTGCTTGTAATATTCTCTCCTTGATCTGGGAATTCCAGAACCTGGCTATAATATTCCTAGGAGTTTTCTTTTTGGGATCTTTTTCAGGAGGTGATGGGTGCATTCTTTCAACCTCTATTTTGCCTTCTGGTTCTAAAACATCAGGGCAGTTTTCCTTGAGAATTTATTAGAGTATGATTTCTAGGTTCTTTCTTTGATCATGGCTTTCAGGTAGTCCAATAATTTTAAAATTATCTCTCCTTGATCTATTTTCCAGGTCAGTGGATTTTCCCATGAGATATTTCACATTGCCTTTCATTCCTTCATTTTTTTGGATCTGTTTAACAGCATCTTGATTTCTCACAAAGTCACCAGCTTCTCTTTGGTCCATTCTAAATCTGAAGCAAAGATTCTCCTCAGTGAGCTTTTGAGATTCTTTTTCCATCTGGCAAATTCGGCTTTTTAAGGCATTCCTCTCCTCATTGCCATTTTTAGCCTCTTTTGCCATTTGAGTTAGTCTGTTTTTTAAGGTGTTATTTTCCTCAGTCAGTCTGTTGACTCTCATTCCATAATTTTCTCGCATCATTTTCATTTCTCTTTCCAATTTTTCCTCCACTTCTCTTATCTGCTTCTTAAGGTTTTCTGTGGCCTGTAACCAGCTGGTATAGTTTGAAGCTTTTGGCACAGGAGTTCTGACTTCACAGTCTTCCTTCTGTTCCATGCTTTGATCCTTTTTACCCCCCAAATAGTAGTCTAATGTTGAATTTTTCTGTTTGCTTTGTTTCCTTTGCCTAGTCATGTTGCCACTCAATTACTTGACTTTTGGGCTTGTTGTCACAGTAGGACTCTGCCACCAGCCAGGGGAGCTTCTGTCCCAAACTCTGGGGTTTTTTCAGCTGCAGGAGGCATTAGTTGTGTGCCCTCTCTGAAGCCTCCCCACGCTCTGGAAAGCTGGTCATACACCCCAGGATCTCTACCTTAGACTGCAATCCAGATCCAAGAAGATTAAAGCAAGAGCAATTACCCCACAGACTGGTGGCCTGGTCCCCCTACAGTCTGCATTCCAGGAGCTGAAGCTGCAACCTGGTGCCCCCTGTGGCTAAGCCTCTCAGTGGCTTCTCACCATGGGGGCAAAAGCCAACACTCTCCCCACTACTGGTCCTAAAGTCCACAGTGCACTGACCTCTCACTTTGTCCTTAGCGTCTATGTGTTGATAATTCTGGAAATGGCTACAGCTGCTGGTGTTCTGAAGTCCCTCTAGCTCCCTGCTGGTTGGGCCCGCCTTAGGGCTAAAACCTCTGGCTCACTTGGGGCTGGGGTTGGCTCCCAGAGTGCTGTGCTGGCTGCTCCCTGCCTGGCTGCTGGGCTGTCTTCAGCAGGAGTTTAGCTTCTCTGCGTCATTTTGTGGGTTCTGTAGCTTCAAAGTTTGTTTAGAGTCCCTTTTTACATGGATTGGGGAAGGTGGAAGCTGGAGGCATGTGGACGTCCTGTTTCTACTCTGCCATCTTTGTTTCAGCAAATTTTAATAATTATAATTGCTCTTTAAGGTTTTCACAATATTTTATATATGATTATTTCAGTTATCTTTACAACAACCCTATGCAGTAAGTTTTTACAGATTAGGAAATTTTGGCGTGGGTAGGTTAAGGTAACTTGTTCATGGTCACAGAGGAAGTATCTGAAATAGAGTTCAAACCGCAGTCTTTGCTGACTACAAATCTAGCTCTCTTTTTACAATGCCACAGTGAGAAATTTTAAGTTCTTAAAAAATTGAAGTCTTGTCTACTTCAGTTTAAGGTTAAAATGTCATATTTTAAAAGAAATATGGCTCAATTTTAATTATCAGTTAACTTTAGAATATATGTACATGCATATAGTTACATTAAGTAGTCCAATTTCATATTCACCAGAAGAATTTTCTTTATTTCTTTTATTTTCTAGTCAGTAATACCTACCAGAAAGCTCTTGTGTTCCCCTGGCATATCCCTGGAGAACCCTTCCAGGGACATCTCCAAGCCCCAGTGAAACTTTGAAGTTCAGCTTTGGTGAAGGACAGATTTTGGTAGTTGATTTCTGTTTTTAAATGGAAATCTCAGTTGACCTAATTAGCTACTAGAATATAATTAAAATATGAGTGCAGTTTTAGATATTTTTCAAAGCTGAAATCCAAGCAGATACAAACCATTTTTACTCTTCTGAACAAATGTCACACATTACTTCCTTAATTTTCAGTTTGTTATGAAGTGTTCATTAACTAAGTGCATATTATGTCCCAGCCACTGTACTAAGCACCTTTTTCTCCCTCTGCCCTTCAATATCTGGAGGCCCTTTCTCATTTTTCTCTGTCTAGCACTACCCATATTTAAGGCAGCTAAGCCAGGTGGCATAGTAGATAGGTGCTGTATTGGAGTCAGGAAGACCTGAATTCAAATGCAGCCTCATATCCCGTTTAGCTGTGATTCTGGGCAAATCATTTACTTTTTTGCCCTTGGTTTCCTCAGTCAGCTGTGAAATAAGGATGTTAATCATAGCATCTAACTTATAGGATTCTTGTGAAGACCAACTGAGATAACATTTACAGCACTTTGCAAACATTAAAGCACTGTGTGAATGCTAATTAATATCAATATTATTTAAGACCTGTCCAAATTATTCTTCAGATAAAATCTGAAATACTTGTCCCTTTAAGAGGACCAGAACAACATATATCTAGGTGTAGACTTTCAAAATTGTCAGTGACCTGGAAATTGTGTTAGATGAATAACATTTTAAAATAATTAAGCAAGTTTAGAAAGGAGAAAACTGAGATTAGGGAAAAAAAAATCATCATAGTTGTCTTTCAGATATTTGAAGGACTGTCATGTGAAAGGGACTAATCATCTTCTCTATTTTCCAGAGAACAGAATTTGGACAACAGCTGTAAGTTAAAAGAAGGCAGATTTTGGTATGAGAACTTTTTAAAAATAGTATTTTGCTTTTTCCCAATTGCCTATAAAGACAATTATTAACATTGATTAAAAAAAATTGAGTTCCAAATTTTCTCCCTTCCTTTCTTACCTTTCCTTCCCAAGACAGTAAGCAATCTGGTATAGGTTATATATGTGCAATCATGTAAGACATTTTCATATCAGTTGTATTATGAAAAAAGAAACAGGCCAAAAGAAAAAAAAAATGAAAAAAAATAAAGTGAAAAATAGTATGCTTTTGTCTCCATCAATTTTTTTCTCTGGAGGTGAATAGCATTTTTCATGATCAGTCCTGTAATGTAAGTATTTACAGATTCTTTTTTTTTTAATCATCCTACTTATCACAATAATATTGCATTACAATCATACCATAACCTGTTCATTGATTCCCTGATTGATGGGTGCCCCCTCAGTTTCCAGTTATTTACCACCACAAAAAGAACTGCTAAATTTTTGTACACCCCTTTAAAAAAAATCTCTTTGAGATACAGATCTAGTAGTGGTATTGCTGGATCAAAGGCTATGCACAGTTTGATAGCCCTTTGGCATTTTCATAAGAAAGAACTTTCTGATGACTAGAGCTTCCAACAAGGAAATGGTGAAATTACCCCTGGAAATGTGCAGTAGAGAGGCTGAATGACACTTAGAATTACTGCTTCAGGTGGACAGCTAAGGTAGATGTCTAAGGGCTCTTCTGGCTCAGTTTTCTGATCCTCTTCCTTCAGATCAATTTTACTTGTGGTGAAGTTGGATTCCCTTTTAAAATATAGTAATCTGTATTTTTCCTTCACTTAAGTAGTTACATTGTATTACTTTTTTCATCTCTTATAATGTTGTATAAAACTAACTGATAGCTCATGCTGTGCAACTTTCCACCTGTTTCTCTTTCTTTCTCCAGCAAAATTGTAAAGACCTCAAAGGTCATAAATCTTTTTATTTCCCAGAGTATTTTGCATAGTACTTACACCAAGTATATACTCAGTAAATACTTGGATGTGTTTTTCTTCTTACCTACAGATTATACTGCATCAATCATTAAGTGACTGGCATTATGCTAAATGCAGTAAAATCTTTAGAGTGAGGATTCTTTTTTTCCCTTTTTAGAGCAGGGGAAGTCAGGGCAGTGGGGTTAAGTGACTTGCCCAAGTCATGGCTAGTAAGTATTAAATGTCTGAGGTCACATTTGAACTCAGGTCCTCCTGACTCCAGGGCTGGTGCTGTATTCCGTGCTCCACCTAGCCGCCCCCAGGCAAGGATTCTTTACTGTGAAATTAAATTTATCTGTGAAATTTAATTTTTTTTCAATAACTATTTTAAGCTTTCTTTTACAATATTACATTTCATTATATATATATATATATATATATATATATATATATATATATATATTTGTATTTTAAAACAATATATATGTATGTTTTGTATTTAAAAACATTCTTCTGATGAGGGGTTCATAGCTTTCACCATACTGCCAAAGGTACCCATGTCCCAAAATAGTCCAAGGGTCACCAATTTGAAGTCTCCATTAATATTAGAAAAACTGGCTACTCACAGGAAATTTCACATTGGTATATACATTGTTATTCTTGTGATAATTATTTTGTTCCTTTTTTGTGAGGCATTTTCAGCAGCATCAGAATGATTTGGCAATAAAAAGCAAATTTGAATGGAACTCATTTAAAACACTTAAAGCCATTATTAGCCTGAATTTCCTATCTTCATGTTGCCATCTGAGTGCCAATCTGCACCTACTACTTGATACTTCAAGCTTCTACATGGCCTCTAGTTGGTGATTGTTCACCATATAAAGCCTGTATCCATGTACCCCCATCCTACACACTTCTCCCAGCTTTTATGCTAGTGTGTTCCTGTGTCCCAGCCTTTACCCGAGACCCAGCACTCCAAGTTCCCAGATATTCCTCAATATTCCCTCACCATCTTCATGCCTTGATATCATTCATACCTGTCCTTGACTTCCTGCTGTACCTCCAAGAACAGTAATCCAATCACCACCACCAGAATACTCCTCCTTAGCCTACATGTGCTGTCTTTTTCTATTAGAATTTAAGCTCTTTGAGGACAGGGACCATCTGACTTGCCTTTATTTGAAAAAGTATTTACATTATTTTTTGAAAGTAATCACATTAAAGTATTGTATTAGTTAAAATGCCAAAATTTATTCAACCATTCCCTCAGCTAGCAACATGCTTGGACCATGCATGATAAGTAAATGAATAAATGATTAAAGTTTCATAGGGGCAAAGCACTATGCTTAACTCTGGATACACGTGGAAAAGCAAGATCATCCTTTTCCCAAGGAACTCCCATTCTAATGCAGGCTTAAACTTTAAATCAGTTGGAACATAGGATGTAGCAGTGAAACCTGTTGATAGGGTCTTGTCTTTCATGTCATTTCCACTGATAAAATCAGATCTGATTTTGAGCTATTGTGCAAAGTTGAAGATTATGATGTTGAGCCATTTGACGGTATCAAGGACATTGGGGGCAGGACCATTTGTTTTTAGCCACAAGATAGATCTTGACAGTGTTTTCTTCCCAAGATGATGGATGCTAGAATCATTGTAATTCCCAGGGCTTTTAGGTTAAGGTCCTGAGCTGTATTTGGAAAAGTCTGATGGAACATGGTAGTCAGGGTGGGGTGGTGGCTTTCCTTGTCTGGCAGATGCTGCCTTTTCTCTCTCCCTCAGGGTACTTTGCTGGTTCAGGTAGGCTACCTTGTCTCTCCTGTGAGTGGCAGTTAGTTGGCAGATTGGTGTTTGGGGTGGGGTCAAGGGGAGAGACTCCCAGGCTTTTTTACTTACCTTCCTGTTGGTGTTAGTGGGTCAGTAACTGTTGCTAGTGTTAACATGAGGAAAAGTCAGCCCCTTCTCCACAATGATGGCTGTAGTGACTGGTCTGGAAGCATATCTGGTGGCCTGAGGGGACATTGTTATTCCCAAGTTCTTGGGTTCTGGTGGACAAGGGTGGCTTGTCTGGCATATGATACCTTCTGTCTCTTCCTCAGGTTACCATGCTGCTTCAGATTAATAAGTACTTTTCCATTTCATAATAATCATATGAGCTTGGGCTCTTTGGGGGACACAAATGAAAGAAAGAATCCCTACCCTTAAAAGCTTAAGATCTACTTTGGAAACTAGGACATAAACAAATAAAAAGTTCAATAATAGGACAGAACAATATTGCTCTAACAAGTTTTCTTGGATGAAATAGTAGACTTTCTGGGCCTTTCTGATTCTGGGCTTTTCCCCCCACTTTGCATTATTTCTTAAAGTTTTCTCCAGATTTCTTTGTATTTCCCTTAGTTAAGTTGAGCAAGCTTTTTACTATATGGTTGCTATTGTTCTAGGCAATAGAAATACAGAAATAACAGTCTTTCCCTCAAGGAACTGAGACAACATGTACACAGTTAACTTAGTTATTTGGTGATGGAGAAAGCACCAAAAGTTGTGAGGGATTAGGAAAAACTCAATGTAGATGATATGAGCCAAGTCTTAAAGGGAACAAGGGATTACAAGGAGGCTGAGGTGAGGAGGGAGTATGTTTCTTACTGGACGATAAACCTGTCTAGAGGCACAGAGTTGAGAGAAAGTAATTACATTAAAGTATTCTATTAGTTAAAATACCAAAATTTATTCCACCATTCCCTTAATGTTATAAATTTTTGTTTTTTATTTATAATAATAATTATTGTAAATGTTTGAATTTCCAGTGGTTTTGTCCTTAAAAATAATACTGCTACAAACATTGAGAAGAAAGCTTTCCCTCCACGGGCCCCCTTTCCCCCCCCCCCCCAGTTGCACTAAACTGTCTATTACCAGCAATAAAATAATTGGTTCAGAGGCTAAGATAATTTCTGCCACTTTTGTAGCTTACCACCAGAATGTTTTCTATCAAGATTTCCCCCCACCCCATTTTATAATTTCCACTAGCAGTATATGAATTTACCTGTTTTCCTCAATCCCATTAGCATTGAATTTCTTTATTTATTTAGATTTTTTTGAAGGAAGTTTGGAATATGGACAGATGGAGAAAAAGTGGGAAGCGTTGTGAACAAAAATCCAAAGGTTAGGACCTTGGGGGCCTCCAGGAGAAGAGGAGGCTGACTGACCACAGGGGCAAGAGAATTATAGCAGCTGCTCCTTTATAGGGATCCCTTCTAAAGTGACTGATCATAGGTTGTTTTTTAAAGCCTATCTACATCACTTAGCTCAGTATTTGGCCCATACTATTATTCAATCCAACAGTTAGTTGTTTAATTATGTCTAATTAGAAATCTCTCCTACCCAAAAGAAATATTTGTGATTGGATTCATAATAAACCCAAGGGTACAGATTTGAGAAGACTCAGTTAATTAGTGTTTTCATTTTTCTTACACTTAATTTCACGAATTGGCTTTAATATCAAGTGGAAAATACCTATTAGATACCAATAGCAGGATGGCAAACTGTGAAGTCTTCTAGAATTGGTGCAGTTAGAATTTAAAATATAGTTTTCCCTTTTGTATTCTAAAAAGGAAGACACACAAGTCATTTGGGGTTTAAAAAGACAATTTAAACTTTGAAGTCTTTGGAGCCTTTCTCCCTGAGGTCAGAAGTTCTCAATGAGGTAATATGGAATACAAACTGAGCCTTCAGTCATCAAGGTTAAAGTTGACAGAGCTTGTATGAACTTGTCAATCATGTGTTAGCAAGCAAAAAACAAGCCAGCTGTTGTGAGGGAGGCATGGCTTTGAAAATCCTCTGTGTTACAGTCAATAAGATACAGAGGCTGAAATACAATCCATTCTGTATGGTCCTGAATCTCACTGCTGTGCTTGCAGGAGAGCTGAGCTCCTGGATGCAGCAGGCACAGAGGTGAGGAGCAGGTAAGGAATTCCTGGGTGTTTCACTTTTAAAGAGCTGGCTCCGTAAACGGGAAATGAGGTTTAATGATCACTCGGTATTTTTTTTGCTATTTTACCATCGGAACTAATACTCCTTTTGTTCTCCTGTCTTCAAGTAGAGACTGCCTGTCAGATGTTTCCCCTCAAAAACTGCTACACCGAATAACAGTGAGGATGATATAGGGTAATTTGCAACCTTGTTCATTGTTCTGCCTGAGGTTTCTGAAAATGAAAAATGATGCAGGTGGAAGACAGTGTGTGTGTGTGTGTGTGTGTGTGTGTGTGTGTGTGTGTGTGTGTGTGTGTTTGTGTGTGTGTTTGTGTGTGTGTGCGCCAACCGTTTTTAGCACCTTTTGTTTTCACAGTTGGCAAAATGCACGTTGGAACTAGAAGGCAATGCCTTTTAAAACTGTTTTCTAGGCTGAATTCTATAGCGCTGTTAGCTTCACTTATGTGACTGGTAGCTCTGGTATTTTTCAGCATTGCACACTGTGAAATAGATTTCTGCAGAGCCCTGGCTTCCCTGCAGATTAGTCTCCCCCTCAGACTGGGTAAAGAACGCCAGCATCTGATGAAGACCTTTTCCCTTTCCTTTCCTTTTCTTCCCTTTCTTTTCTAGTAATAGCAGTCAGAAATAGGCATTTTGACTCTTGGGAACTCTGAATGGGAATATTGAAAGAATGGTGAGTCAGCAGCCACATCAAAATGAACAATTATTTAAATGAAAGGTGTGCATGAAATTTAATGTAGAAAATATTGTTTTATGCATTTACAGCTTTGTGCAGGCAGGCTTTTTAACAAAAAATGATAATGGGAAAAATCAAATCATTGTAATTCTTAATGTTTCTCTTTCATTTTGTATTATAGCTGTTATATACATACATACACACACACACACACACATAAAATGGATACCATTTCTGAAATATTTGCTGTAGATGTAAATTGACTGTTTAGGTATGTATGTAACTGGCTTGTTTCTATGAGTAGGAATCCATGCTTGCTGCTTATGCTGCTAGATGAAAGATGAAAGGGAAGATGAAAAGAATGGTTGCATAATTGTATTCTGTTAGCAATTTAATTGAATGTTACATTGAATGTTGTGCTTAAAATTTATTAAATAATTGGGTACAAATATTCTTCTAAAGTATTTCATTTGAAACAAAATATTTAGGATAGCTTTGTTTTTATGGTGACTATAATTCTTTCCCCTTCAAAATAGGTCAGGTTGGAGTACATTTTTTAGCTTCCTAAATTGTTGTGAAATGAGTTCTGTAAATACCTAGATTAAAAAAAATACACAAGCTTACTGTTGTGATACAGTTTGAAAGAACAGCTATATTTATTTATCTTATAAAATGAAAGCATTTGACCAGAGGCACTGTTCATTTGTAGAAGCATGAAAATAGGGCACAGCAAAAGCTGGTCTGATGAAAGATGCTCACAATAACCATATATCACACACTGGCATCAGCAGCTGTAGGTTACATAAGGTTTATGCACCCCATTTGGGGTGACACTCTATCATATTAAATACACGCCAGCTGCAGGATTTTTGTTGATTGACTGCTCAGACAACATCTGCCTTTTGGATTTTAGTAGTTTTAATACCTAATGGCTATTCATATGGCTTTTGGAAAACACCTAATTTCCAATTTTTCTCTAACCCTTCTCCACTTCATATAAAGGAGTATTGGTAAAGGTGGGAGTGGAGTGGGGAGGCACAAAAAAGAAAGGGCTGTAGAATAGTTGTCTTCATGTGCTAATTTTTTTCTTTGACTCAACACCTCTCCTCCCCCTCCCCATCCCCTTCTTTGGTAATTTAGGATTGCTATGCTGCCTTTAGTGTGGTTAAGTAGCTATACCACTTTTGCAGTTTGTAGACCTCCCTTCACCCTTGAGTTATTACCAGAGTAGTTTAATTATTTAGTTTCAGAAATTATTTTCTAGAAAGAGATCAGAGGGAGTAGATTAGAGTACAAATTAACTTGATCAAAATTCTGACATTTTCAAATCAATAAATACTTTTGGAAATAAATTTGTGGAGAGAGGCAAAGAACTTGAAATGCATTTAAAATTATTTCGTCTTCTGAACCATTGTGACATGTTTGTTTTTAGTTGCCTCTCATTTATTTAATTTTTTTAAAATTTTCATTGATGACCAATTTTCTGTCCAAAATTTTTTTTATGACAGTATCTTTGACAGATTCATGATTTAAATCTAATCCTGGCTATAGTGATAAAGTTTACCATGAAATCCAGTTTTCTAAGTGTTATAGATTATGGAAAAATTGGCAGTGTTTACTAGATAAAGGCTTGAAAACTGTCTCAGAAATACTCTTTGGGTGCTAGGTAGGATCTTTCATCATGGCAGTTGGTGATCTGACAAAACTAATGTGAATATTGATTTACATATTAAGTTTTAGTACAGAATTTCTGAGATGCATTTAAGAGGACAGTTTTTTCTCTCTCCCCCCATATACTTCAGCTTAATAAAGATTATCGATCCTTTTAAGGATTTTAGGATTTTATAGGTCATGTATAACCCTTATAATAATAAAACTAATAACAGCTAACATTTATATAGCACTTTAAGAATGACAGAGCACTTTACATATGTACATTCTCTCAATCCTCATAGTAACCTTATCAGGTAGTTGCTTTTATTAGTTACATTTTAGATATGAGGAAATTGAGGCTGACAGGGGTTGAGTTGCCCAGGGTCACACAGCTAGAAAGTTTTGCAAGGCTAAATTTGAACTCCGGTCTTCCTGACTCCCAATTCCTGTACTTTTTATCCTCTACATCACACAACTGCCTTATCAAGTGTCACCTTTCACCTGCTCTCAGGCTCTGGGCTTAGTGTCCCAAGTAACCAATATTAAGTTGCTGAGTAGGTACCAGACTACATTAGACAAGAATTTCTTCACTGGGACATTCTCTATATCAGTCTCGGGTCCAGGCTAAACAAAAAATTACAGAGAAAGATTGTTTCCCTTATAACTCTCTCTTACTAAATGAATTGAACAATAGGTGTCCACCTATGAAATTATATTTTTCCAGTGATTCATCTTTGTCCTATTTTTTAATGCTTATGATATATAATGTTTTTCCCATTGAAACTTCTCAAACATTGGTTTTCTTTTTTTTAAGCATAAAATTTCCTCTTTCCTATGAAAATATTTGATTTCTGAACTAAAATCTGGATACCTTGATTTTATTTCATTTTTAAAACCAAGTATTTTTAAAGTGTGCTTATTGCTACTGGATTTTAGGATTGTTAGTCCTCCAGTTGCTAATCAAATCCAATAAAATCTTTGGGTGGGTTATTTGGCTGAAGTCAGTGTGTTTTAATGGAAGGAATGTTGGAACTGGAATCAGTATCATCAGCAACACCTGTGTTCAGCAAGTTCTACCTGTAACATATACTGCCTCTGTGATTCTGACCAAGTCACTTAACCTCTGCATTAGTCAAAGAAGTTTCATACATCCATGAAATGACAGTTCCAGACCAAAATACCGATAAAACTTATTTTTTAAAAATTTATTTTTAGCTTTCAGCCTTCACTTTTTAAAAATTTAAACAAATGCTTTATTAACTTCTGTTTTACATCATTCATTTCTGCCAGATTTTGAGTTATAATCATTCCCCCCGCCCCCCGTTTTTTCCCCACCCACCCTTCCAGAGTAGCAGTCCCACAGGATATCACTTCCTCCAATCTACTCTCTCCCATATCATCTCCCATACCCCCTTTGACTTTTCCATTAGAGGAAGGTGAATCTTTTCTGTCCCAATGCCTGCACATCTTATCTCCCAATTACAAGCAAAAGAGTATTAATAATAGTATTTATATATATTTGAAACATTTAATCTTAAGACCTCGAATTTCAGATCCATTTCCTTCCTCCCTTGTCACCCATTCCCTCTGGGGAGATAAGTAATTCAGTATATGTTGTACATGTCCAGCTATGCAAAACATTATCATAGTAGATATATTGTACAAGGCTGCTTATAATTCCCTCCCACTCATCCCACCCCCCACCTGGTCCATTCCCTACATGATCCTGTCCCTCTTCTATAGTGGGTACTTCCAACCTCCCCTCCCCCCAAGGATGCCCTCCCATCCATCATCCCTCCTCTCATCCCCCTTCCCCCTATTCAGCTGCAGGTTGAGATATCCCATTTAGTATGCATGTCATTCTCTCCCTGAACCAAATTCAATGAGAATGTGGTTTTGCCTTTTTTGCCTTCCTATTCTCCCCCTCCCTTGCAACCACTTCCCTTGCTTCTTCTACATGAGATAGTTTACCCTACCCTGTCTCTCCCCATCTCCTCTTGCCACTTTCCTCTCTCACCTCATAATTTCATCCCTTGAGTATTCTCCCTTCCCAACAAATTCAACCTATGCCCTCTATCCATATATAACTGTAACCATATACACACACATTCACATATGTATTCATATGACCACACACCCTTCTTCCATTATTTTCATAGTGAGAAAGATATCATCAGTCACAGCTATTGCTTTTCCATATAGGAATGTAAATAGTTCAACTTTGATAAGTTCCTTTTGATTTCTTTTCCCTGATTACCTTCTCAGGCATCTCTTGCTTCTTGCATCTGGATGTCAAATTTTCTATTCAACTCTGGTTTTTTCCTCAAGAATGCTTGAAAGTCCTCTATTCCACTGAATGACCATATTTTTCCCTGAAACAAAATACTCAGTTTTGCTGGGTAGGTGACCCTTGGGTTCATTCCCAGTTCTTTTGCCCTCTGGAATATCATATTCCATGCCCTTCGATCCCTCAGTGTAGAAGCTGCCAGGTCCTGGGCTATTCTGATTGTGTTTCCACAATATTGAAATTTTTCTTCCTGGCTGCTTGGAGTATTTTCTCCTTGATCTGGGGATTCTGGAACCTGGCTATAATATTCCTGGGAGTTTTCTTTTTGGGATCTTTTTCAGGAGGTGATCGGTGGATTCTTTCAACCTCTATTTTGCCCTCTGGATCTAAAACATCAGGGCAGTTTTCCTTGAGAATTTCTTGAAGGGTGATTTCTAGGTCCTTTCTTTGATCATGGCTTTCAGGTAGTCCAATAATTTTTAGATTGTCTCTCCTGGATCTATTTTCCAGGTCAGTGGTTTTTCCCATGAGATATATCACATTGCCTTCTAATCTTTCGTTTGTTTGGATCTGCTTAACAGCATCTTGATTTCTCATAAAGTCATTAGCTTCCATTTGCTCCAGTCTAACTCTGAAGGAATGAATCTCCTCAGTGAACTTTTGAGATTCTTTTTCCATCTGGCAAATTTGACTTTTTAAGGCATTCTTCTCCTCATTGCCCTTTTGGGCCTCCTTTGTCATTTGAGTTAGTCTATTTTTTAAAGTGTTGTTTTCCTCAGTCAGGCTGTTGACCCTCATTTTATACTTTTCCTGCATCCTTCTCATTTCTCTTTCCAATTTTTCCTCCACTTCTCTTATTTGATTTTTAAAGTCATTCTTAAGGTCCTCTGTGGCCTGCAACCCGCTCATGTTTTCCCCTGGGGCTTTTGGAGCAGAACTTCTGACCTCACAGTCTTCTTCCCCTATGCTTCGACCCTCTTTGCCGCCAAAGTAGGAGTCTAGGGTTGCATTTTTCTGTTTAATTTGTTTTCTTTTCCTTGTCATGTTGCCACTTAATTACTTGACTTTTGGGCTTGTTGCCACAGTATGGCTTTGCTGCCAGATAGGGGAATTTTCGCCCCAAATGTGTGTGGGGGGGGCCAACTTCCGTTTCTGGCAAGCTGGAAACCCACCCACAACCTCCACCCCAGATCACAATCCAGATCCAGGGAGGTTAAAGCAAGAGCGATTACCCCCCAAGACTGATCACTGGATCTCCCTACAGTTTGCAGGCCAGGAGCTGGAGCTGCCTCTGAAAACTACAGAATGGAGTGTATCCTCAGCTGCTTCTGGCCCCCAGGGAGGAAGCCTATGAGTTCCCCAAATACTGGTCCCAAAGTCCATAGGGCACTAACCTCTCACTTTGTCCTAGGCATGTCTATGTTGATAATTCTGGAATGGCCACAGCTGCTGGTGTTCTGGGGTCCCTCAAGCCGGCTGCTGGCCCTGCCGCCCTGGGGCTAAAACCATGACTGTGCTCGGTTCCCCATGCTCTGCTGCACCGCTGGCTCCCAGACCACTGCGCTGGTCCTTCCTACAGGGCTGCTGGGCTGTCCTCAGCGGGAGGTTAGCTTCTCTCTGTTGTTCTGTGGGTGCTGGGGCTCCAGAAGTTGTTCAGAGTCCCCTTTTACATAGTTTGGAGGTAATCTGGGGGCAGAGTGGCTTGGATGCGCTGTTTCTACTCTGCCATCTTGCCAGCCTTCACTTTTTAAAATGAAATTATTTTGAGGGGGGGAATGCAAGGCAATTGGGGTTAAGTGACTTGCCCAAGGTCACACAGCTAGTAAGTTTGAAGTGTTTAAAGCCATATAAGATTTTGAATCATAAATTCCACTCCGTTCCCCAAGACAGCATGCAGTCTGGTATAGGCTATACATGTAGTACTTAACTCTTGGGAGTAGGGGTTGTCATGAAGATTGAATGAGATGGTGTATTTTGTGAGAGTTAAAACATTAAATCAAATCAACCAATAAGCCTTTATTAAGCACCTTTTATATGTCAGACCTGGGTCTAGATTCTGAGAATACAGAGGCAAGAGTGCCTGGAGATATAAGGACAAGAATGCCTTCCTGCCAGGAAGGAGCTTATATTATAAGGAGAGACAACAAAAATATATGCAGGAATATTCAAAACACATGCAAAATGGGACCAAGGTAACCTTGGAGAGGAAAGCATTAGTAGCTGAGTGGGGCAGACATGGCCTCTTGCAGAATGTGGTATCATTGCTGTTGTTAACGTGGTCCCCACTGGTGGTTTCATCTTGCGACTTGATATTTGTAAGGATTTGGGTTAATATATTTCATCTTGGTATAGACAAATTGTGCTGAAGATAGCCGGCAAAGTATATACTTTTTTATCCCAGTAGAGATCATTTTAAAATATATATAGAAAGATATATTATTTTAAATAGTTTATATATTTAATACTTGTTAAATAAAACATATAATACATATTGCTAAATATTAATATAAACATAATGAAATATAGATTTAAAATATATAAAGATATCTTTATATGTAATATTTATATGAGATCTATTTACATTTATAAATGTAAAAGCATATTTAAATATATCAATTGTTTTATATATTTATGTATTCATATAGAAAGAAATATATTATGTGCACACATACATATATACACACGTGTCTGTGTGTTCATAGTGTCGTCTAAAAAACTATCTGTTAAGAGCATCTTTTGAAAGTTTAATGTTTCATGGGTCTTTTGTGAATTTAAGAACCCTTCTTTGTAGAATGGGGGAGCAGTTTGTTAGCTGATCTCTTAAAAGTGTCCCAGTTCTTCTATGTAAATTGGGCCCCAGATGTTCCCCTGACTCTACATTGGGCCGTCTCCTTTGATCTTTTAGCCTGTTGTGTATGAATTGGAAAGTTTCTTCTCCTCTTCCTCCTCCTCCTCTCCCCTCTTCTCTCTCCCCCCCGCCACCCCCCCTTCTCCCATTACAGAATTTTAGGATATAATCTGATGTTTCTGTCTATAATATTTGTGATTTACCCACCATTGTACCTGGCACATAGTAGGTACTCAATAAATGCTTATTGATTGCCTTATCTGCACTCTGAGAAGGCTCCCTGTTCAGATATTGTTTGTTAATTGTATTAAAATGTATAACTGTGTGCTTTTCATTTTATTATGAGCCACAGCTATGGATGGTTGTGTTCCTTCCCTCCCATACATGCAGTACTGATTTCAGCTAATGAATAGAACAATTGGGCATTATGTAGTATAATACAAAATGAGTATAAGAACCATGGACATGAATGAAGGTGATTGTTTGACCTTGATGGTAGGGAAGCCTTGATAGTTGGTGTGAAATAAGATCTTGAGGTTTTAGTGAATTGCAGACTTGATGTGAGTCGACTGTAAGGCATGACAACCAGAATGCCTTAGGTTGCGTTAAGAGGGATGGTGTCAGAATCAGAAATGTGATAGTCCCGTGGTCCTCCAGGTGGGTCACATCTGGAGAATTATGCTTTCAAAGCCCAACTACAATCTCACTTTCTACAGGGAGCCTTCCCAAACCCCTCTTAATTCCAGTCAGTGTCTTCTCTCTCCTATTTCCTGTTTATCCTGCATATAGCCTGCGTTGTATATATTTGTTTACATGTTGTTTCCCCTCATTAGACCATAAGCTTCTCAAGGACAGAGACTGTTTTTTGCCTCTTTTTGTATCCCCAGAACTTAGCATGGTGCTTGACATGTAAGTAGGTGCTTTTAATAAAGCTTTATTGACTGTAGCTTTGTTGAGCTCTGGGTGCTACAATTTAGGAAGGGTATTGATAAGCTATGTTCTTATCCAAGGGAAGATAACCAGGGTCCTAAGCTGCTTTAGGAGGTAAGCCAAGCACAGAGACTAACTGAAGGAACTGAAAATATTTAGCCTGGAGAGGAAAAGTTGGTTTTATTGTTTTGCCCTTTTTTTGGGTGGGGGAGGAGAAGAGAAGAAGATGGGAAGGAGTATTTAACCTCTCAAGTATTTGAAGTGTAAGAAGAACTAGACCCATTCTGTTTAGACACAAAAGGGAGAACCAAGAGCAGTGACTATAAGCTGTAGACAGACAAGTGTCTTTTCAAATTAAGGAGCAACTTTCTAACCACTAGAATTCTTCCAAAATATGTTGACAGGTAGCAAATTCACTGTCACTTGAGGCCACCAAGCAAAAGTTTAGTGGGTTTTTTTGTTAGGAATGCCATCACTAGGATTCTTGTTCAGATACAGATTGTACCAGAAGGCCTCTGAGGTCCTTTCTAGTTACAAGATTCTGTGATTTGGCTCTAATATAATCAAATGTTTGGTGTAGCAAGACACTTTGTAAAGCAGTTTTACTCTGATCTCTTTTATGCTATATTCAGACTTGAAGACACTTGAGAAACTCTCTGTACCTACACTGAAGCAGATTTGGTATCAACCCAGCTAAACAGATATCCTTTCTTTTATTCATACTACTTTATACTACTATTTATACTCCTACTATTACTGCTACTGATAATAACTTTTAAAGTGCTCCACAAAATTATAAGTGATCAAGCCTGCTGAATCTCTCCATATCTTCCAGGAACTCAGATAGTCACTTCAAAGCAAAGGCAGCTTAGAAATGGAAGATTTTTCATCTAAAGGTGCCAAGGTCTCATTGTCTTCAGTGTTTCACCCTGTATAGGCTAAACCCATCTACTTAAACATTCAATGGACAGGTTTTTTTATTATTAAAAACATTTCTACAGGCAGCTAGGTGTGAGTAAAGCACTGGCCCTGGAGTCAGGAGGACCTGAGTTCAAATCCGGCCTCAGACACTTGGCACAAAAAATAGCTGTGTGACTTTGGGGCAAGTCATTTAACCCAAATTGCCCTCTCCCCCCAAAATACTTCTTTTAAATAAGTATTTTTAAATTAATTTATCTGTCTTCTGTCCTTTCCATTTTTCATTTTTAAATTTTCATTTTTAAAAAATCTGCTAATATGTATCTACAGAATCTAGCAAAACAAATACCTCCATTATCTGTATACACAAATGTTTATCTTTCTTTATACGTTTTGCATTTATCACCTCTCAGGAAGTTTCATCTTCATTCTTTTGGACTCGTGGCATATCCCTTTATCGGACAGAATTCCAAAATCTTGGAGCATTGTCTTTCTTATTAATATTATCATTGTATAAATTGTCCTCCTACTTCTACTCACTCTGGTCCACCATTGGTTGATAAAGGTTCTTCCAGTTTCCTCTCAAATTGTCCATTTCACTAGTTCTTCCCACACAATAATACTCCATTATGTTTATTGTTGTAAAGTTGTTGCAGTTGTGCCTGACCCTTCATGACCCCATTTGGACTTTTCTTGGCAAAGGTACTAGAGTGGTTTGCCATTTCTTTCTTCAGCTCTTATGAAGGATGAGGAAACACACACACAGGATTAAGTGACTTTCCCAGGGTCACACATCTGCTAAGTGTCTGAGGCCAGATTTTAACTCAGGAAGATGAGTCTTCCTGACTCTAGGCCCAGTATTCTATCCACTGTGCCACCTACCTGCTCCCATTACATTTATATACTCCAATTTGTTTATCTATTCTCTGATAGGAGGGCAACCCCTTGTATCCATTTTTGGTTACCACAGCCAGTATTGCTATAAATATGTTTGTATATAGAGATCTCTTTTTAAAAATTCTCTTTGGTGTATAAAACCTAGTGCTGAAGCTGAGTCAAAGGACATACATGCACGGTTTGGTACCTTTTCTGGGTATAGTTCCAAATTGCTTTCCAGAATGGCTAGACCAATTCACACTTACACAAACAGTACTCTGATGTCTTTGTTTTTCCACAGCCTCTCCAGCCCGTCTCATAGGTGTAAAGTGGACCGTCAAAGTTGCTTTAAGTTGCATTTCTCTTATTATTCATGATTTAGATACCGTTTTTTTTTTCTTCATATGATTGTTGATAGCATGGATTACTTCTTTTGGAAACTGCCCTTTCATATCCTTTGCCCATTTGTCTATTGGGAAATGGCTCTTAGTCTTATAAATTTGAATCTTTTCCTTATATATGTTATATATATATGTTATATATGTTATGTTCCTTATATATGTTATGGCCTTTATCAGAGGAATGTGTTGTGAATATTTTCCCCCCAGTTAACCTGTTTCCATTCTGATTTTTACTACATTATTTATATTTATGAAAGAACTTTTAATATAAGCAAAAGTCATGCAGGTATCACCTTTGCTCTTAAGTCGGAATCTAGATGTCTCTATCTAACCAGCATTTAAAACAAATAGACCTTTGTATAGATTCTTCCATACTTTTACATCCACTGACGTCCAGCAAGGTCTTTATTACTTGTGTGGGTTCAGGTGCCTCTTTCTAAGTTTAACATAACCATATGGACAGTATGAAATCCATATAAAATAGAAGGTTTTGTCTGAAAAAAATTCCTTGTGGTTTTCTCTTGTGGTTGAAGAAGCTCCTAGTTAGTAATTTCTTTTAGAAGACTAAATATTTACTGTGTGAGGAGTAAGAGTAAATTCAGAGGATTTCAGAGAGAGAGAGAGGAAAAAAAAAACTTAACTGTTAGTACTTTCCCTACTATATTTATTATTTATATTCATAGTTGTTTGTATGTTGTCTTCCCCCATGTAAGTGCCTTGAGAGTACTTTTTGCCTTTCTTTTTATCTCCAGTCCATAGTACAGTGCTTGACACATAGTAGGCATTCAGTAAATGCTTATGATTGATTGAAAGGAATTTACATCATACATTTCGATGAGATAACCATAAAAAATTATAATTTAAAAATATTGCTTAAAGGGGAAATTTCTAGATAATTCACTTGCGTGTAACACATGAATATGTCATAAGGCTGTATAAATGAAATAGTAAATTTGAGGAAGGACCTCTTTACCCCGAGAGGTAACACAGGCTAGAAACAAAACTAATCAGAAGAAGGAGAAATAAGTTCATTAGTTATATGCATTAATACTGGGTTCTTAGAAATTGGGATGTTTTGAGATGGACATTTTTTAACTTGAAGGTCAAAACTGAACAGAAAGCCATTGCCTATCTAAAAGCATACATAAGAAATAAGATCTCCCCTAGTGACACACTGTTCTTGGTTGATTCTTCTAAACCACTGATGTGGAGCTTTAGTTTCCAAATCTCTGCTGCTTTAGTTAATTTATTTTTGTGAAAAGCAGAATTTAATCTTTATGAGGTGAATCAGTGGATAGATGTATCCTTTTAAGAGATAGTTTTAGAAGACTGATTAAAACAAGAATATTAACATGTAAGTCTGATAATACTTCAGGCTTGGTTTGTCCTGTTCATCATAGTGGTCTTTGTCATTTTAATTCATCTGGCCATTCTGATGTGTTTGGTCCACTTATTCCCCTACTACCTCCTACAGAGAACATGCTTTATGTTCTTGAGTGCTGTGGGTTCTCACAGTACTATCTAGTTCTCTCCCCACTTTTCAATTCAGTACCAATAGTGGTTGGTTGATGTTGATGACCTTAAGACCAGATTTATAAGTAGAAATTTCTTAAGTCACTGTAGATTTTGATGGATTACAAAATGTATTTTTAGTGGCATCTGGCCACAGTCCTAAACGAGTTTTTTTTGGAGGGCAGTTGGGGTTAAGTGACTTGCCCAAGTTACACAGCTAGTTTTTGTGTTACGTGTTTGAGGCTGGATTTGAATTCAGGTCCTCCTGACTCCAGGGCCAGTGCTCTACTCTACTGCGCCACCTAGCCGCCCTCCATGATAACTTTTTAACATGCTGTTCTGAATGTACTCATTGTTAACAGTGTAACTGTTTTTAAAAATTCATGGTTCTTCCTCTCTTTTGGGGAGAAAAAAAACCCAGCATGACTTCTGATTTCTTGAGCATTATTATATACTTTCTTCTTTTTCTTTTCTTTCTTTTTCTATATTTTTTTCTTTACTTCATTGGAGAATGCCCTCTTGAGTTCGAATGCCTAATTATCATTTATGTATGATACCTTTTGGTAGTAGTACTTAGATGCTGAATTGTTCAAGGTCACAGAGCCATTGTTTGTTAGAGATTGGCTCTGTCCTGTGATATTTCTTCTTATCCAGACTCCCTGTCTTGGAAACTAAGTGGTTCAGTGGATAGAAAGCTGTACCTGGAGGCAGAAAGACCCGAGTACCAATCCTACTTTAGCACGTAATAGCTGTGTGACCCTGGGCAAGTCACTTACTCTCTGTTTGATGAAGTTTTCTCACCTGTAAAATGGGGAATAATAATAGCATCTGCCTCCCAGGGTTATTTTTAGACTCAGATGAGATAGTAATTGCAAATTATAAATTGTAAATTTACAAATAATTGTAAATTTTAAGAAGCCAACAGGAAGTACTGCCTAGAGATAGCAGGGGTCTGAGAAAGAGTTAGGAGAAGCTGAGCTGAGCCTTTCCTTGGGGAACATGTCACACCCACAGATAAAGAGTCAGCTGTTAGTATTTTTAGAACCATTGTCATCACTGTCACTGTTCCCACAGAGGGATAATACGTGGGGACATCTTTGCAAAGCACAATATAAATACTCGTTATTATGAAGAGCTATTATTATTACCTTGTTCAGTTGTTTCAGTCGTGTCTGACTCCTCATGACTTCATTTGGTAAAGATACTGGAAGGGTTGGCCATTTCCTTCTCCATCTCATTTTACAGATGAGGAGACTGAGACACACAGGGTTAAGTGACTTGTCCAGAGTCACACAGCTAGGAAGTGTCTGAGACCAGACTGGGAAGATGAGTCAGTCTTCTTGACTCCAGGCTTGGAGCTCCATCCTTTGTGCCACCCAGTTGCCCAAGCTGACCCAAGCTGGCCCCTCTCCAAAGTGGAGACCCTAGAAGGAACTCACCAGGGGGAGAAGGGGACTGGCATGGCAGAGGGATACTCCGGGAGGAAAACGCCACAGGAGAGGGAGAGTAATTTATATGTATGTAATATGGCTATATTAGAGCTATTTCTCTTTGTACTCACAAATGACTCACCTTGAGCTACTAACTTTCCACATGTAGATTACATAAGAAAGAAGGTTAGGTGTTTTGATTTGTCTGTGTACGGCCGTATCTATGATTATGCGTACAGGAAATAGATTTAAGTTCAGAGCTCTAATATAGCCATGTTTGATCCTACTGACATCGTATTTTCTACCCTCATCCAATTGACCAGTAAGCTAAGGGCCAAAATATACGATTTTTCTGGCATTGGTTGGCCAGGATGACTAACATTTAGATATTGGTCTCCAGGGCAAGAGGTTAGTAGAAAATACCTCCTGGAGATGGCAGGGATCTGAGGAACAGTTAGGGGAAGCTGAGATAGGCGTCTCCTTGAAGAACATTGTGTGTGTGTGTGTCTGTGTCTGTGTCTGTGTGTCTGTGTGTCTGTGTGTGTCTGTGTGTGTGTCTCACTCTCACACACACACACTTTTTATAATCTCTAAATTTGAACATTTTTATTAGCTCAAAAGAATGCTTCTAAAAATCACATAGCCTAAAAATTTGTTCTCCTACTGTAAACAAGTGCATATGTCCCATAAAGTCTTCGGCTCAGCTGTGAATGGATTTTTTTTTTAGCTGTGGATTTACCTCTTTTTATTTTTGTTTTTTCAAATGATTTATCAGATACTGTTTAGTATCCAAGTTCTGGCAAATCAAAAGAGCCAAAGGAAACTGAACCTTTCATCTATTTTTTTTTCTCCAGTAATACATTGAAAAAGTCAAAGCACTCTGACTTCCATAAAGTAATCAATTGTTAAAGCTAGCACAGTGTTGGTCTAGCTCTTCCAGACATTACAGGTGTTGAGTGGCTTATTTGGGCTTGTTGTGAATTTAAATCCTTGGTGGGAATAATGAAATAATTGGAAACTGAACCTAAAAGAAAATTGTAGGTTACTTTTCTTTGAGGGTTTCTGTCAAGTACCAAGAATAAAAATACAAGGTTATAGATCTCCTGTGGGGGTGTGGGTATTTGCCTGGTGAGAAAGGATTGCCCAAGAGAGATTGTGATACCCCTTAATGAGTCTGCATGAAGACAAAAGGAGGTGTGTATGTATTCTTCCCTCGCCTACTTTGGGCCCTGAAAACTTTAGAAGACTAAAAGTGTGTTTTAAAAACAAAACTATTTCTTTTGAAAAAAGTACTGTCCAGGACACTATCTCTGCTAAATACTTGTTCTCTCTGCCACTAGTGTTTCCATAAGCAGATTACTTTTCTTGAAACATTGCTATAATCATCCTAAGTCTCTTTTCAAAAATCTCCAGGGAATTCCTGTTGTCTAAAGGATAAAGTCTCAGCTTCTTAACTCAGCATTTAAAGTCCTCACCCACCAGATTCCCAGTTCATTTCAAGAATTCAGCAAATTAGTAACCACGTTGATGTGGCACTCTCTCCAGCAGTCATCCAATAGATATTTATTAAGAGGCACTGTGCTACCCACAGAGAGGGGGAAGGAACGGTCCCTATTCCGAAAGGGTTCATTCACATTCTAATGTGAAGAAAACATAAAAATAACCATAGGGAAGGGACAAGCAGCTAAGGAAGGGTGATGGGAGTGGCCATTCAGAGGATTTTCTGTTTTGTCTTAGAGGTAATAGGGAGATACTGGAGTTTGATGAATAGGGTATGACACAGTTCTACCTGCCCTTTAGGAAAATCATGTTAGCAGCAGAGTAGAAGATGAATTGGAGTGGGGAGAGACATGAGGATGCAAGAGGGCTAATTAGGAGCTAGGGGAGTAGTGCAAATCAAAGTCCTGAACAAGAGTGGAGGATGTGTGAGTAGACAGAAGGGGGCACACACAAGAGATGCTGTAGTAGAAACAAGATTTGACAGCAGATCGGATATTAGGATGAGTACAAGTTGAGGATGATGTTGAAGTTGCAAACTTCAGTACCCAAGAGGATGGTGGTATCCTTCATGTTTTTTAATTTAATTTGTGGAATAAAACAAGCATTTCTATAACATAGTATAATAAAAAGATGATTGTAGATAAAACCACAAATCTATTATGTACAACTTGCTATTTCTTTTAAATATATAATAAAGTTATGTAAATTTCTTTTGTTCTCTTCCCTCTCCCCTTCCCCGCCCTAGTGATGCCTACCATTAGACACAAATAGGCATTTATGTAAAATTATTCTATACATACTTCTGTTTATCATTCTTTCTTTGGCTATAGATAGCATCTTCATATACCTTTTATAGTTAATTTGAGTATTTATAATAGTCAAAATGACTTACTAGCTCAAAGTCACTCTTAAAACAATATTGCTGTTGCTGTATACAGGGTATTCTTGGTTCTTATTTCATGCAAGTCTTTCAATGTTTCTTCTAAGATCATTGAGATCATTTCTTATAGCACAGTAGTATTCCATCACAATCATATACAACAATTTTATAGTAATAAGGACTTTGCCTTCTCATTCTGTGCCACTTTATCTTACACAAGAGGTCTACCTAATATCTGAGAAGCCCCCCCCCTTTTTTTTACCCTGTACAGTACCTCCCAACTCACTTCTTTTTTAAAAAAAAATTTTATTTTTAGTTTTCAGCATTTACTTCCATACATCAAATTTTTTCCTCCTCCCTCCTCAAGACAGCCTGCAATTTGATATAGGCTTTACATATACATTCCTATTAGACATTTTCACATTAGTCATGTTGTATAAAAGGATTATAACAAGTGGGAGAAACCTTGAGGAAAAAAAAAACAAAACAAAAAAGAAAATTAACTGCTTTGCTTTGCATTCAGACTCCATAGTTCTTTCTCTGAATGTGGATGACATTTTCCATCATGAGTCCTTTGGAATTGTTTTCGGTCCTTGCATTGCTGAGAAGGGCTAAGTCTATCAAAATCAGTCATTGCACACTGTGGCTATACTATGTACAATGTTCTCCTGGTTCTGCTCACTTCACTCAGCATCAATTCATATAAATCTTTCCAGGATTTTCTGAAGTCAGCTTGTTCATCATTTCTTATAGCACAATAGCATTCCATTACATTTCATATACCACAACTTGTTCAATCATTCCCCAATTGATGGGCATATCCTCAATCTCTAGTTCTTGGCCACCACAAAAAGAGTTTCTATAAATATTTTTGTACATGTGAGTCCTTTCCCCATTTTTATGATCTCTTTGGGATATAGCCCTAGAAGTAGTATTGCTGGGTCAAAGGGTATACATATTTTTATAGCCCTCTGGGCATACCCAGCTCACTTCTTGAAGAAAGTGTTCACACCTTCCCATCCTGTGTGATAGTATCAGGTTCATTTTTCCTAGTAAAGCTATCGAAAACAATGGAGGGCTTCCCTTATTGTCTTTAAAAATTCTGTTGGCACCAGTACAACCCTTAGATAGTCTATTGTATTGTCTGTTTCTTTGGCTTGTTACTGGTGTGCTGCCTCTTCCTGTCGTACATTTCCAGAGTGATAGTCTTTAATGGCACTTCTTGGTTCAAGTTACACAAACTACATAATGTACTTTCACCTTTCATCAATCAATAAGCACCTATTAAACCCCCACTCTGTGTCTATCTTTATGCTAGGTACTGGGGATATGAAGACAAAAATGAAATCTTATGCAACTTTCACCTGCCCTTTAAACACTTGTAAATTTGATGTTTTGGAGATTATGATTAATGTTCTACTGATTTACAGCCATAAAGCATCAAAAGGAAAATATTGGAAAGTAACAGGATTTGTGTAGAGAGCAGCTTGAGATTATCAAAAGCCCTGCATTTGAGGAGGGGGGGTTGTGATTGGCCTGTGATTTCACCATGGGGTGGACTTCTCTGGATGGAAATTCACCTCCAACTTACAGTCCCAGAGAGTTGCCTGGAACATTGATGGGTTAACATTGACACAACTAAAACAGCTGTGTCAGAGAAAGGCCTTTGAACCAGGGTATTCCTAATTCAAAGATTGGCCCACTATGTATTAAATTACAAATGTCAAGCACAAGACCCAAATCACTTCTTAGTGTTGCCCCAACCAGATTAAAATGTAACCAGGAAATATTTAACAAATAAAAATACAATAAAATGCAGATGATGTTACTATGTGGTTTTCTAAGTCATCATGTTTCTGCAGAGGTCCTGGTTCTTGTGACCCCTGTTTGTTTTTGTTTGAAACCCCAGCATTAAACAATGTCACTGCTTTTATATGTACCTAAAATTTCTGGTGAACTTATAATGGATATTTCCATAGTTTTCTCATTAAAAAATGTAATTGAGCCCTTTCTGGCTCCTTGACCGCCATGGCACCTGTGAAAAAATCTGTGATGAAGGGCGGCAAAAAAAAGAAGCAAGTCCTCAAATTTACCCTGGATTGTACCCATCCTGTGGAAGATGGGATTATGGATGCAGCTAATTTCGAACAGTTTTTACAAGAACAAATCAAAGTGAACGGAAAGACTGGCAACCTCGGGGGTGGAGTTGTGACCATTGAGAGAAGTAAGAGCAAGATCACTGTGACGTCAGAGGTGCTGTTTTCTAAAAGGTATTTGAAGTACCTGACAAAGAAATACTTAAAGAAGAACAGTTTTCGAGATTGGCTTCGGGTGGTGGCCAATAGCAAGGAAAGTTACGAATTAAGATCAACCAGGATGAAGAGGAGGAAGAGAAGGAGGATTAAACCCTTCTGGGTCTGAAAACATTTTGTATATGATCTTGAATAAAACTTGAACCAAAAAAAAATGTAATTGAAACCTTACAGAGACTCAGGAGGGAGTCATGCCTTTCTCTTTTGTCTCTTTCCTTTACAAATGACCTAATAAATACCCTTCTAAAACTAAAAAAAAAAATGTAACTGAAAAGTGATATAGTGTATTAGTAATTTTTATGTAGTTTCTACAACTTTTTTTTAAACAAATGCTTTATTAACTTCTGGTTTACATCATTCGTTTCCACCAGATTTTGAGTTACAATTTTTCCCCCATTTTTTCCCTACCCACTACCCCAGAGTAGCAGTCCCACTAGATATCCCCTCATCCAATCTGTTCTCTCCCATATCTTCTCCCATACCCCCTTCAACTTTGCCATTAGGGCAAGGTGAATCTCTGAGCCCCAATGCCTGGACATCTTATGAAACATTTAATTTTAAAACTTTGATTTTCAGATCCATTCCCTTCCTCCCTTGTCACTCACTCCCTCTGAGAAGATAAGCAATTCAGTATGTGTTGTACATGAATAGCTATGCAAAACATTACCTTAGTAGATATATTGTAAGAGACTGATTATATTTATATATATATATATATATATATATATATATTTATAGCTATGCAAAACATTACCTTAGTAGATATATTGTAAGAGACTGATTATATTTCCTTCCCACCCATCTCACCTCCCACCTGGTCCATTGCCTACTTTGATCCTGTCCCTCTTTGATAGTGGGTACTTCCAACCTCTCCTCCCCCCAGAATGCCCTCCCCTGCATCCGCCCCCCTCTCATCCCCCTTTCCCCTATTCTCCTGCAGGGTGAGATATCCCATTTAGTATGTATGTGATTCTCTCCTTGAGCCAACTTCAATGAGAATATGGTCTTGCCTTTTTGCCTTCCTGTTCTTCCCCTCCCCTGCAACTACTTCCCCTTGCCTCTTCTACATGAGATAGTTTACCCTACCCTGTCTCTCCCCATCTCCTCTTGCCACTTTCCTCTCTCACCCCATAACTTCACCCCTTAAGAATCATCCCTTCCCATCAAATTCAACCTGTGCCCTCTATCCATGTATACCTGTAAACATATGCCCATATACCCTTCTTAAATTATTTTCATAATGAGAAAGGTTTCATGAGACACAGTTATTGTTTTTCCATGAAGGAATGTAAATAGTTCAACTTTGATAAGTTCCTTTTGATTTCTTTTCCTTGATTGCCTTCTCAAGCATCTCTTGGTTCTTGCATCTGGATGTCAAATTTTCTATTCAACTCTGGTTTTTTCCTCAAGAGTGCTTGAAAGTCCTCTATTCCACTGAATGACCATATTTTCCCCTGAAACAAGATACTCAGTTTTTCTAGGTAGGTGACCCTTGGGTTTAGTCCCAGCTCTTTTGCCCTCTGGAATATCATATTCCATGCCCTTTGATCCCTCAGTGTAGAAGCTGCCAGGTCCTGTGCTATTCTGATTGTGTTTCCACAATATTGGGATTGTTTTTTCCTGGCTGCTTGTAGTATTTTCTCCTTGATCTGGGGATTCTGGAACCTGGCTATAATATTCCTGGGAGTTTTCTTTTTGGGATCTTTTTTAGGAGGTGATCTGTGGATTCTTTCAACCTCTATTTCCCCCTCTGGGTCTAAAACATCAGGGCAATTTTCCTTGAGAATTTTTTTAAGTATGATTTCTAGGTTCTTTCTTTGATCATGGCTTTCAGGTAGTCCAATAATTTTTAAATTATCTCTCCTGGATCTATTTTCCAGGTCAGTGGTTTTTCCCATGAGATATTTCACATTGCCTTCTATTCTTTCATTTGTTTGGATCTGTTTAACAGCATCTTCATTTCTCATAAAGTCACTAGCTTCCATTTGCTCTAGTCTAACTCTGAAGGAATGAATCTCCTCAGTGAGCTTTTGAGATTCTTTTTCCATCTGGCAAATTTGGCTTTTTAAGGCATTCTTCTCCTCATTGCCTTTCTGAGCCTCTTTTGCCATTTGAGTTAGTCTATTTTTTAAGGTGTTATTTTCCTCAGTCAGGCTGTTGACCCTCATTTCATGCTTTCCTGCATCTTTATCATTTCTCTTCCCAATTTTCCCCCCACTTCTCTTATCTGCTTCTGAAGGTCCTCTATGGCCTGTAGCCAGCTTGTGTTTTCATTTGGGGCTTTTGGTGTAGGAGTTCTGACGTCACAGTCCTCTTCCATGTTTTGATCCTCTTTGCCCCTAAAATAGGGGTCCAATGTTGAATTTTTCTGTATATTTTGTTTCTTTTGCCTAGGCATGTTGCCACTTAATTACTTGATTTTTGGGCTTGCTGCCACAGTAAGACTCTGCCATCAGAAAGGAGAGCTTCCACCTGAACGCAGGTGGGGTGGCCTCTGCAAAGCCTCCACCCGCTCTGGCAAATTGGATGCCCACCCCAAACTTCCCCCCCAGACCACAATCCAGATCCAGGCAGTTTAAAGCAGGATCGATTAACCCCCAGACTGATTGTTGGATCTCCCTACAGTTCGAAGAGCAGGAGCTAGAGCCGCCACTGACACTGCAAAATGGCTTCTGTGCCGTGTTTCTTCATAGGCTTTGCTTTTTGCCTCCAGGGGAGGAAGCCTATGAGTTCCCCAGATACTGGTCCCGAAGTCCATAGGGCACTAACCTCTCACTTTGTCCTAGGCATATCTGTGCTGATAATTCTGGAATCGCCACAGCTGCTGGTGTTCTGGGGTCCCTCCAGCCAGCTGCTGGCCCAGCCACCCTGGGGCTAAAACTTCGGCTCATGCGGGCCTGGGCTCAGCTCCCAGTGGCTGTGCTGCCTGCTCTCAGAGCACTGCGCTGGCCGCTCCCTGCAGGGCTGCTGGGCTGTCCTCAGCAGAGGGTTAGCTTCTCTGTGTTGTTCTGTGGGTGCTGGGGCTCCAGAAGTTGTTCATAGTCCCCTTTTACATTATTTGGAAGCTGTGTGGGACAGAGCACCTTGGAAGTGCTGTTTCTACTCCACCATCTTGACTCGACCCCAGTTTCTACAACTTTTAACCAATTTTGTAATCAGTTGTGATAACATTTACAATTGTACATTTTGATGTAATAAAAATATTTGCTCATTAGGGAGTGGCAGATACCACATCTGGTACATTAAAATTCTAGGACATAATCTGACTGTGGTATGCTTTTATTCCACATGGTTGTTGTATAAAAGTAGAATCCACTCAAATATCTGCTACTGCTTATATTAAATACTGTTTTTGTTTTATAACTCAACACCAAGCCATGAATCAAAATCAAATTAACTCTGACCTTGTTCCCAATAAAAATGATAGGTGGGCATGGATGGGTGATGATATACCTCATTGGAATGAAGTTCTGAACTGATGAGATAATAGATTCTTTTGAGAACTAGGAAGCTGAAGTAGAAAGCTGACAGAATTCTCAGTAAAACAGAACTGTTTATGTAGCATCCAATCCAAAGTAATCTACTAAAGAAGTCGTTTTAGTATATTAATATATTTTTTATATAAATGCAAGTATGATCTAGGCATGTCTATCTTCTTATCCCAAGCCCCCCAATAGTTCGGTGGGAGATCTATTTGTTTCTACTAGGACTGAACAATAAAGCATGTTAAATGGACAATCTTGGCCCCAGAGAGCAGATGATGATATGTCCCTTCCCTCTTTGATAAGGGTAGGGATAGGACCCTGCAGTGATGGAGTATCACATACATTTTTTGGACCTTGTAACTGTGTCATTTGATTTTGCTTGACTCTTTTTTTCTCTATTATAAAGAAAACTAAGGGTAGGATTTGAATTGATATATCCAGAAATTACTATAAAAACTAATAGCATCAAATATATTTTTTAAAGTGTGTTATGGTATTAGTACTAAAAAGTATTGACCTGGTCCACTGTCCTGTAGTCATACAGAAGAATGCCTAAAAATAGTCTAATAGGTTTCGGACCTAACTTTTATTTTTTTTTTTAAAGCAATTGGGGTTAAGTAACTTGCTCAAGGTTACACGACCAGTCATTATTTATGTGTGGGTGCTCATTTTCTGAGGCTGGATTTGGTCTCAGGTCATCCCAACTCTGAGGCCGGCGTTCTTACTCACTGCGCCACCTGGCCGCCCTGTAACTTTTATTTTTAAAGACCACTAGAAAACTAAGGTGATACCTATCAATTGGGCAATGACATTAATGAATTATAATATGTGAATATAATAACACATTTTTTGTGTGTGCCATAAGAAATGACACAAAGGATAGTTTCAGAAAACCCTGGGAAGATTTGTCAGAACTGATGAAGGGCAAAATGAGTAGAACCAGGAGAACAATTTATACAGTAACTAACATTATAAAGAAAACCAAATCTTAAAGACTTAACTCTGATCATTGCAATGACTAATCACAACTCTAGGGAAATAATAATGAAGCATACTCTTTCCCTTCCACCTGACAAAGATGGGTATAGATTGAGTCAAATATCTTTTTCATAAGGCTGATGTGTGAATCCATTTTCCTTGATTTGAGTTCAAATCCAGCCTGGTGACTTTGGACAAGTCACTTAATCCCAATTGCCTTGCCTTCCACCCTCCCAAAAAGAGAAAAGAAAAGAAAAGAAAAGAAAAGAAAAGAAAAGAAAAGAAAAGAAAAGAAAAGAAAAGAAAAGAAAAGAAAAGAAAGGAAAAGAAAGGAAAAGAAAAGAAAAATGTACAGAAGATAATAGAGGTTCAAAAGGAGACAGATAAGCAGGACAGCATTGAAATTAATGTATTATATTTATTATATACTTGGAAAAGAAATGCAAGCTATAGGTTTCCATATGTAACTATAATTTTTTTTCTTATTTTTGTCTGAAAGTGCTTATGTTTGTAGAAGTTTACTCAGTTCTGAATAACAACAAAAATTATTATTTAAAAAAATTAAGATGAAGATAGGACTGTGTGCATGCTAATATCCCAAGGAAAGACATACCAGTGTTCTTCATTGTTGTCTTAAGGGAATAAAAGCTAAATCCCTTCAGATATTTTTATAATCTTACACTTGTTTTCCTCCTGGGTAACCACTTCAGTTAAGGGGGATGTGATTTTAAGTAGGTACATGTTGGTATATCTGGTTGGTATATTTTTATGGTTTATTCCAATTAGAAGTAGAATATTCTGAGGTCCAATTTCATAAGGAGACTGAATGTAGAAAATATAAATTACTTTCTTTTGATATGGAACTTGTTGAATGTACAAAATACTTATTAAGCATCTAGAATGAAACTGTGCTTTGGAATGGGATGGAATTACAAATTTTTTTGTAATTCCATGGAGTTTTGCCTATAGCATCAGAATGTTGCCCACTCAGTCTAACATAGCAGCCATTTATTAGGCTCCTACGGTTTAATAATTTCATTTGTACATTTCAGTCTTCAGTTTTGTGTACTGCTGATACCTATCATCTACAAATATTAGAATATTGTTTACAGTTTCAGGGCGTTAGGAAGTTTAAATAATGTCAAGGAAGGTGAAACAATGGAATGGGTCCTTCTCTTCTCCCTCTTCTCCCCCACCCAAGCAAATTTGCCTTGGGTATAAAGTTGTTTTTAGGCTTGTACTAAAAAAAAAAGAAGACTGCCAAATTTCTGTTTAACCTGTCACTAACAATTTTTGAAGCAAATAATCTGAGAGATAAAATGGTATAATTAATAGAGTTTTAGACTTTGGCAGGCCTGAATTAAAATTCCATTTAAGTTAATTACTAGATATGTGAACCTCTATAGGTATCATTTTCCTCACTTTCAAAATGTAGGGATTGGTTTTGATGGCCTCTTGGGTATCTTCCATACCTAAATCTATGGTCCTATTATCATTAAAAATTCTGGTATATAGTATTATTAAAACAGCACAAAATGATGTTTTCCTTCAAATGTATGATTTTATTATAACCAATTTTTTTCAGTCACATCTTGCTCTGTATTTAAAGTAGAATTCAGAGGGGGCAAATAGGATTATTTTAACATAAAATTATTTAACAGCAGATTTTTCTGAAAGTCTTTTATGTATACTTCAATAAAAGCTGATTTCCTTAAAAATTTAAATATACTCTGAGATTTCCCTGACCCCATAGCAAATGGACATAATCTCCTGAGATACTTAACAGCTCTGCCACTCTGGGTCTTAATTTTCTTACCTATAAAATATAGGGGTCTGGCTTAGCAGCTTCTAATGTCTCTTTTGCCTCTAAATCTGTGATCCCACCATCTACCTCCTCACATTTTCATAATAATTTGTCTTTGCATTTTGTGACATCTATCACATTTTGATTTTTATTGTAATTTTTTGTGTCCTTACCAAATGTTGCTAGTTATAAGCACTTTAAGAGATTAGATTTTTTTTGTGTGTGTGCATTTTTGCATTTCTTCTCCCAGGAGGTACTATCTATTGGAGTGCCTTGCATTTGCATTTCAATAGGTGCTTGATAATAATTGAATGTTGAAAAGCTAATTACTTTATCTGGTTATGGATTTTTTTTAAAGGGGGTTATTTCATTAAGTGATAAATCTTTTTTGAAATGTCTGCTGCTTTTGCTTTTCTATTTATAATCATTTTATATTTACTTTCAGGGGAAACTATTTGTAAAAAAAATTTCTCCAATTTCTAAGTAATTCTACATATCTAAATTGAATGTATATGTACATGGACATCTATTGAATATAGTGGGTCTTGGGAAAAATATCTTTGTAGAAATTTTCTAAATTTTCTTACAGTCTTATTGTACAAAGTGGTAGAGGAAGCTTGTGTTGGACTTAGCTGGAGTCATAAGTTGTTCAGTTGTGCCTTACTCTTTATGACCCCATTTCGGATTTATTTTCTTGGCAAAGATACTGGAGTGGTTAGCCATTTCCTTCTCCAGCTCATTTATAGATGAAGAACTGAGGCAAACTGGGTGAAGTGACTTACCCAGGGTCACACAGCTAGTAAGTGTCTGATCTGGCCTCAGACATGTTCTGGGCAAACCATAACTGCTTTCTGCCTCCATTTCCTCATCTCTAAAATGTGGATAATATAGCACCCAACTCCCCAGTTATTGTGAGGAGAGAATCGAATGAGATAATATTTGTAAGATACTTAGCACAGCATCTGACACATGAGTAAGCACTATATAAATCCTAACTTGTTGATCTGTTTGCTTATTTTTATTATAGGACTTTACTAATCTTCAACGCTACATAAATTTTAGCTGTTATTATAATTCTAGTATCAGAGGACCTGGGATTAAATCCTAGTTCTTCTGTATATTATCTCTGCCCTTGGGCAAAAACCTCAGTTTCATCATCATGACAGGATTGAACTTCAAGATTACTTCCAATGGCAAATCTGTTGTTCTCTGGTCCTGTGTTTAGATGATCTTTAAGGTCCTTTTCAGCTGTAAATCTGTGCTATGATATTTATTCATGGCCATTTTCTATATGATAGAGCAAAATACTCCAATTTCTCTAGATGGGAGAAACTGAGATCTGTGGTTTTATAAGTACATAATCTGCTTAAAATATATTGGTATTAATGATTATTGAGCAAAAAAAGAAGAGAGATGATAATAATAGTTCATGTTTATGTGGCATTTTATAGTTTACAAATTGTTTTCCTCACCGCAACCTTGTGAAGTAGAATTATGAGTAATATCCCCACTTTATAAAGAAGGAAACTGAGACTTCTGTTGTTTAAATAACCTCCAGAGCTGCCTCCTTCCCAGGTCATGCAAGGTTGTGGAATTAAGAAAAGAAGGCTTACTAGAAATGATTCTCAGTGTTTCTCTACTGTATTTGTCTCCTAATTCTGCAGTTCTCAAACTTTGTGGTCTCAGGACCCCTTTGCACTCTTAAAGTTTTTGAAGAGTACCTTCCCCCAAAGAGAACTTTTATGTGGGCTGTCTCTACTGATATTTACCATCTTAGAAATTAAAACATCTTGGTATCATTACAAAAATAGTTTTGATTTTTAGACCCCCTGAAAGGGTCTTGAGCGTTCATGGGGTCTTCGGATCACTCTTTGAGAATAGGAATTCTTATTCCTGATTCAAGTTTCTCCCCATCCCAGTTCATCTGCCACCCAACTGCTAACATAATTTCCCAGAAATGCAGGTCTGACCATGTCATTCTCCCTCACTAGACTCCAGTAGTTCCCTCCTGCACTGAGAATCAGATATAAATTCTTCTCAAGTCCATTACAACCTGACCTCAACCTACAGATTAAAATTCACCCTCACCTTTTTAACTTCTTCATATCTTATCCCTGTCCTCCCATAAATCCTCCAAAAGTAGGCCTCCTGAGTGTGCTGAGAGACTTTCTCTAGGTTTTTGTTTATTTTTTTTCACATTACAGAACTAATATTGCAGCACACAGGCTGTACATCTATTACCATCAGTCTGTCTACATGACTACCCCATCTCCTTTTCCATATAAGCATCTTTTTAATTCTGTCTTTCCCCATGTTATCTTTATCTATTTGTGCATAATTTGTTATCGATAATATAAGAAGGGCATAGGGACTAGATCCTAAAAACTCTTCCCAGTCATTAATTTTCTATATTGCTTAAGTAAATTTTGTTTACATTGGGATGGAAATAATTATGCTAGTCTTATTCACAGAGATTTCTTGGGTTTAATTGATGATGGTAAAGTGTCAAAATATAAGATGTTAAGTTGATTCTAAATAATGTTTAATTGGTGGTGTTATTCTCATTCAAATGAAGTTCATACAGTGCCTAATTGCACCTCAGAACCACAGATCTCATTTTCAAAGACTTAGAAAATTATTTGGAAACAATAATTGTTCACATTGGCTTTACAATACTCCAAATGAGAGGAAATAATGAGAATTACCTTATTTTACAGATGAGAAAACTGAGGCACAATGAGTTTGTGAAAATATCTATTAGAGGAAAGGGTCTATACCCAAATCCCACTGATATCCTAGAGTGACCTTGGTCCTAGTGATTATGTTAATAAACATAAGGGAATGTCATTTATTAGAAATGATGGATAGTAGGTATGTGCTACTCTTAGTATTAAAAAAAATTTTTTTTAAGTGAGAGTTTATTCAAAGACTTTAAATGTCTTTAAATGTGGAGAGGGTGGGGTGGCTAGGTGGCGCAGTGAGTAGAGCGTCGGCCCTGGAGTCATAAGGACCTGAGTTCAGATCTGGTCTCTGACACTTAATACACAGAAACAAAAAAAAAAACCTAGCCATGTGACCTTGGGCAAGTTACTTAATCCCAATTGCCCTCCAAAAGGCAAAAAAAAAAAAAATGTGGAGAGAGGGAAAAAGTGTCTATAATTTTTGTTCCCTCTTTTATCTTCTATGAAATGTTTAAAATCTGGAGCATTTTTTCCAATCTCTCTCTTTTCCTAAGAGGTCTTTCTTTTTTACATTGGTTTCATATTTTCTGTTATGGACTATATAATTCCAAATAGTAAGTCAAAGGATGTTGTTATACCATTTCACAGGTTTTTCCTGGGTCGTTCTGCTGCTTTCTGAAGCTTGCTTTCTCTTTCTCCTTTCTGAACTGTAAGAGCCTGATTCTCTCCATGGTAACATGTAATTAGCATGTTTTGCATGAGAATGAAGCAACCAACCCATGCTGAATGTAAATGACTGGCTTTGGAATGCAGCTACCCCCCTCTTTGTATAATTTTACTTTATGGTCTCAAATGTTTAGAGAAGCTTATTCACATCCATGCCTTGAGGAGTTTGGGAGTATTCTATTGTCTTTGTCTTCATTTTTTGTTTTTTAAACACCTTTTGTTCTTGAGGGCAGACCAAAAAAAAAAAAATGAGAAAGAAATCTCATTGAAGTTGGAAATGCTCATTGTCCACGTAATTTTGACTACAGTCATGTTTAGCTTACAAGTTAAAATACATTTTGCAGAATAGACTCCACATTTGATTGTAATCTATACCTTTGGCCCTTTATTTTCTGTGACCTTGATTTCTTAAATTCCCACAATCTGCCTAATAAAAATAAATTTGTTGGTTCTGGGCACTGAGCTCTTGACTAGGCAAAAAGAAACCTAGCAATGATGCATCAATCGCCTGATCCAAAAATCTGTGTTAATTTCAAGTTTGAGAAAATGAAATGCCAAAAAGAAATGTAAAGAGTTGTATTAACTGTCAAATAAAATGTTTTCTCCCAAGAGCAGCCACCAAATTCACGCATAATTTAATGTAATTTTTCATACAAAGGTAGGCTATGCATCCAGCACCACACTGCAGTGAAATTTTTGAGGAAGAAAAAATCAGTTTAAATATTATTAGAAGCTTATGTTTATGTTAATCAAGAAAGTTGATCAGATCTTTTCTTCAGGTTGTTTTGACTTTATTGATGTATGGTCATAAGGATCAGATTTAGAGCTAGAAGAGGCTTCAGAGGTCACTGAATCCTTGTTTAACCAACAAGGAAACTGAGGCCCAGAGAGGTTTGTGACTTTCCTGGGTTCATCCAGCTGGCTAGCAGCAAGTGTCTAAAGTAGCATCAAACCCATTCCTTTCTAACTGCATCCTGGACTGTGTCAGTGATACCACACTGCCTCTCTTTTAAAAAACAAAACAAAACACTTTGTTACAGTGACTATAATTCGAGATGGAAGCAGTGAAGAGGGAAGGGTGATAAGGAGGGGGGGAGGGTAAGTGGTTCTGCCAGGGAAACCTCTCCTGGCATCCAGTCTGGAAGGAATTCACCAGGCTCAAGCAGACTTTGAAGCCGAAATTGTAAAGTTTATTGTTACGTTATGCTGTAGAGAACAGCGGGCTAGATTCTTATGGAACCTGCAAACTCGCAGAGGCCGAAGGCATAGTTTTAAGGGGTCAGTTATGCTAACTAGGTGAGTAAGGGTGGGATCAGGGAGGAGTTAAGGAGTGGTCAGTGTTCAAAGGACCATACACTTTTAATATCAACTGCGCAGGTGTATTGCCCATGATTCCCATGCTGGGAAATAGCTCAAGCAGGGCTAGCTGGAGGTGTGGTTCTAGGCCTGATACGTCACTAAAGAGTGCCCGGTCTGCCACCCACCAAGGTCATCAGAGACAGTGTGGGTATATAATTGACTAGGGAGTTACCCTATAGATAAGGTATTGAAGAATTTATGGTGGGGCTGGCCACTCTAAGGGAGATAACATTTACATAACTTACTGTTTCAAGCAGAGATAAACAAGTCATGAGTTGTTGCTGGGCAGAGTGCTGGAAGGGGGAAGGGACAGAGTCAATGCTCTGAGGCTGGGGGGGTGGAAATGTGATCTTACAGACTGCTTTTACAGATTGATTTTACAGACATAAATCCCAAAGCACCCCATTTACAAACTGATGTTACAGATTGATACTATAAACATATATATATCACAAGGACCCCATCAGCAGGACAAATAGAAGTAAACAGGTAAAACATCAACTTTAGGTCAAATCAGTTAGCAGAGACATTTATTCAGCACCTACTGAGTTTGTATCACTCTGCTCTACACTGTTAGGATGCTTTGCATTGGGAGCAGATGATTGTGTTTTATGATGTGATTTTCCTGGTGAAATACTGAGGGAGATCCTTTTATGTTCTTGGAGCACTTGGCCAGAAGATAGAATAAACTTACTCCTCCTTCCTCCATTCCCAGTTCCAGTCTGTCCCTTTGCCATCACTAACCCCTTTCTTATCTCCCAGTTCAACTCCATGTTGTCATTTGCTGACTTCCTATTCCCTCCATTCTCAAGGAGTTCAGTACATATTTCAGGGTTCCTTTTTTCTCTAACCCATGCCCCACCCACATTCTTAGGGATTTCGACATAATGTTAGTGTCCTCTCAAACACCTGACTTTCCAGTCAATCAACCTTCTAAACTCCCATTATTTCTCCATCCACTCCACCTTAGGAACACATTGGAAGGGTGGTCATCCCCTTGATCTAACCACTTACCCAAAATTACTCTACATCCATGCTCCAGAATTCTGAAATTATTCTCTGACTACAGCCTTCCAAATTTACATTCTCTTTTGCTCTTCCTGAAACTACCCTTCATCCTTATTGTAATTTCCAGGTCCTCTACCCCACTGTCTTTTCCCAGTTCCATATCCTCTGTTCTGGTCTCTTTTCTCAACCTTTATAACCTTGACCTGTCATTGAATTGGTCCACCACATGTTAGCAACTACTCTTGAATCCTAGACCCCCTTGTCCTGTCATTAGCCATGGTTTGCCAAATCACAACTTGCGTTTATCCCCACCATGCTTTGACACTACTCTAAATCTACCTACCAAGACACACACGGGAACTATATGATCACAATCACAAAACATTCTTCACCTCATTAAACAGATCTAAATAATGGGAGAAATATTAATTGCTCATGGGTAGGTTAAGTCAAAATAAGAAAAATGACAGTGCTATCTGAATTAATTTACTTATTCAATGCCCTACCAATCAGATTACCAAAGAAATATTTTATAAAGCTAGAAAAATTAATAAAATTCATCTGGAGGAAGAGAAGGTCAGTTGATAATATTGACCCAACTATTGTGTCAGGAACTCACTATTTGACAAAAATTGTTTGCAAGATTGGAAAGTAGTCTGTCAGAAACTAGGCAGGGACTAATATCTTATATACCAAGATAACCTCCAAATGAGTACTTAAGGTGTGTTACGCTAAGCAAATTAGTGGAACATTGAAGAAATTACATTTTCAGATCTACAGCTAGGGGAAGAGTTCATGACTCAGTAAGAGATAGAGAATTTCACAGGAGGTAAAATGGATAATTTTGATAGCATAAGATTTAAAAGTTTTTGTACAAACAAAGTCAGTACAGCAAAAATTCAAAGAAAAGCAGGAAACTGGGAGAAAAAATCTTTGTAGCAAATTTTTCCAATAAAGGTCTCATTTGTAAAATATATAGGGAACTGTATGGATAACAGCCATTTTCTAATTGATAAATGGTCAAAGATATGAATAGGCAGCTTCCAGAGGAAGAAATCAAAGCTATTAACCATATGTAAAAATGTTTTAAATTGCTTATAATTAGAGAAATGCCTATTTAAAATATCATTCCCACTCGTGCATCTAGTTTCTAACTGTTACCCATGCATGGTATCCTATCTCCTACCCAATTTCTTTGCATAAGTGTTCCCCCCTGGAATGTATTTTTTCCTTTCCTCCACCCAAATAAAATTTCTAGATCTCTTTAAAATAGAGCTCATGTCTGTGCTGCTATTTATAGGAAGCCTTTCTTGATCCCTCAGGTATTAACACACTTTACCTCTTAAAAATTGTTTTGTATATTTCTCCAATAGAATGTATAATCCCTGTGGGTAGAAACAGTTGTGTTTTTATCTTTGCTTCTTCAGTAGCCTTTATATAGTAGATACTTTTATTGTTTATTGAAATTTATTGAAAAAATGTTTATTGAATTTGAATTTATGAGGACATTCCCCAATTAGGGATGTGTAGTGCCCAGGAACTCTGTTGATCCACTAGCAATGAGACTGTCTTCCAAAAACTGAGAAGTCACTAGCCATAAGAAATAGCATATATCAAGGATTCTTAGCCTCTTATTTAGTCATTGACCTCTGGCAGAATGGTGAAGTCTACCAATCCCTCCTCAGAATAATATCTTAAAATACATAAAATAAAATGCATAGGATTATAAAGGAAGCCAATCATGTTGAAGTATAATTAATAAAACAATTAAAAAAAGGTCAAGTACTCCTGTGATAAATCCTATAGATGGCATTATGATATGATAAAGTGCTGATGAGAAACTAAGAAGCAATACTCTTCTTTCTTACCATAGTTAGCAAACCTGGGTATTGAATTACTATTTGCTTCCCATTGTTGCCTTTCTTCCCAAAGGTGAGTTCTTTGCTTTGCCAAAAGAATCCAAAGATTCTGAATTTACAGGGAAACACTTTACTAATAAAGTACATTTTGAATGGACATTTGCACATAGACCTGATTTTGGGTTATAAATTGCAGTAGATTTAGTGTTTATTTATAAAGTCTGTAAGCAAATGAATTTTATGTTGCCTGTTCCTAAGCATTTAGAATGATCACTTTGAAGAGGTTTTGCTTACACACACACACACACACACACACACACACACACACACACGCACGCACGCACGCACGCACATGTAAACATATGATGAAATCCATTAAAGTTATGATCTTATAATTTTTAATCACTAAGTTTTAAGCAAGTGTTTTTAAAGGACAGTAATATTGAACCATAATTTATCATGGTCTGTAGAAATCATAGTTATAATTAATAAAGGAGCTTTGTAAAAATTAAGTGATAATTTACTGATGGTGAATTGGCATAGTGGATAGAAGACCCATCTTCAAGTTTTACCTCTGAAACAATACTGGCTGTGACCCTGGCATTAACCTCTCCATGCCCTAGGCAACCTCTAAGACCATTCAGTTTCAGATAAGGTGACAACCTGCATTTAGAAGGTGGAATTTCCTCATCCGTAAGTTCCTTATACCAATGAAATCACACATTCAGTCCCTTTAGCCTAAACTAATTTATTTTATTGTGAGGTAGACTAACTACTTTCTTTAAAGACAAGAGATACATTATGTTGAAGTGAATCAAATTCTACCCACGTGTGTCATAAACCTGATTTGTCCCTCCTTGTGTATTGTCATTTTCAGTGTTTAAGTGTCCTACTGTATTTTTATAACCAGCATGTTCTTTGGGTTATGCATTGTTCCTAGAATCACCTTTTGTTTTGCCAATGTTGTTTTGTTAAGTTTCAGCCTCTATTAGTATTTCCTAATGCAAATAAGAGAGCTGACTTCCTCAAGTTGGGTTCATGTTATCTTAAGCCTTTTCTGTTTGCTTTTTCTGTTTCAGCTTCTTTTCTAAGCTCACTGTGTCTCTTCAGCCTCCTCTAAGCAAAGAGCAAGCGTGCATTCTTTCAGGGTCTCAGAGGTACCTTTACTGGCTCTCTTTCTCCCATTAGCATGCCATTGACCTTGGGTAGCACCCCTCCTGTGCAATAAGACAAGGGAAGACTGATAACCAAATGTAAATGGAGTCTGTGACTGTCCTCTTCAATTGCTTGTCACCATGACCCCTGACACATTCATGTAACATGAGGAGTGATGGTTTCTTTCCCCTAAAGTGAAGCATGTCCGTGTTACTAGTCACCATCGAGTGATGGAACATCTTAGACCCTTTAATTGGCTTAGATCTTTAATTCCTGAATCAGTATGAAAACTTTAATATAAGACAGTGCATTTTATTAGAAAGTCTGGTAATTGGGAGCCAGGAGACCTGGGTTCTAATGTCACCGATAACCCTGACTCCCTTTGTAATCTTAGACAAGTCATTTCACTTAAATTGTTGTTTCTTCCTTTGGAAAATGAGGTTAGGCTATCTGAACTCTAAGGTCTCCTTCATCTCCAACATCTATGATTCTAAGATATTCTCCCAGCAGGGAGAGTGGAGGGTGACAGTATGGTGAGGGACAGACACCTTTTGCGTGAATGTTCATGGCTAATGACTGATAACAGGAAAATTGCATTGCTGTGACCTGTATCAAAGCTTTGGTTCTCATCCTGATGGTTAACTGGTAGCTGGTCTCAAGTTCTTAAATCAAAAAGTTTTAGTTAAAACTAGAACAACAACCACAAAAAAAAACACCAAACTAAATTAATAGTTAAGTTTGGGAATAAAAAAACTAAAGGGAAACCCAGTGTATTTCTATTTGGGGGCTATAAGAGAACAAACCGCAGGTAGCAGAAATGTCATTAGAGGCACAATCTGCTTATTGATGGTGGATGATTTCATGACCAGTAATTAGCTGACTCATCAGCCATGACAAACACGGACATATGCACAAAATATGTTTGTATAGACACTCACATACATACAGATATATACTTATATATGCATATAGACACATGTCTCTGTGTATACACATATGTGGGTATATATATTTTTGTATGTGTATTATACAAACATTTCTCTTTACAAGTGGTCTTTATTTGTTAAAATAATACTCTTTTCATTTCCTATGCCCCTCCCCCAGCTCTAATGTATCAATAAGTTTATAAGTTCTGTCTCTAAGTTTCTTTTGCCAATATACATTTTAGAAAAGAGAGTAGAAATCTTCCAAGGTAATTTTAAGTTAGTTTTATGAATCTTACACGTTTTAATAAATATTTTCCAGTAGGTCAGTCAATAAGAACTGTTCATAAACTTTCCATTGAGTCACATAAGTTTTGTTCACAGACAATTTATTAAAAAGTCGAATGAATGTTTGAAGTCATTATATAAAACTGTTGCATTACATGACACTGTACAGATATGTATTTGCATGTATACTGCAGTCTGACACATAGTTTTGACTCATCGTGTTACATTAGGAATGAGGGGAATAGGTTTTAATCCTTTAAGTGGGTCAGAGCAGTTATCATTGGCAAGTACTATCTGAAAGTTTCTATCACATGCATGATAATACATGGGAGATGATGTTGAACAGAGTAGTTCACTAATGATTATTTTACTTTTGTTTTTAGGCCAGCAGATACAGAACATCAGGGAGAAAGTCCAAGAGAAGAAAGAGACCCATTGGATCAAAATCTAAGCAGCAATTCGAAATCTGCTGAGCCATCCCACACTAGAGAACCTCCAGTTTTGCCCCAAAAGGGCCGGAGTAGGTCTGGGACATTGCCTAGTGATTACAGATATTCAGAAGAAAACGAAAAGGAAGAGACCCAAGGTTCTGACGTGCCCCCTCCCACCTGTTCTGAATCCCCTGCTAAGAAGGACAGTGTCATTCCTCCCTCGCAAGCCAGAGAAGAAGACTCATGGTGGATAGATTCAGTACCGTTCAGCAAAAGAAGGGGGCCAGCACCTCAAAGGCCACCCCCACCCAAACGAGACGCCAGTAAATACAGACGTCAGGACTGCTCCACGTCCTCTGTGGGGAGCTCCTCTGAATACCTCCTAGCAGTCCCCAGCAGGCCTGTCCAGTCTCAGTCCCCTCATTCTCCTGATGTGTATGTGAATCCCCCGACCCTTCTTCCCCAGAGTCCTTCCACATTCACTGAAAAGCTTACGAGTACTCAGCCACAGGATTCTCAGCAGCCTGCTTCTTCAGAGAAGGACTGCCAGCACTTAAATGAAGAAACATCAAATCTTAAGCCCGAAGCTGTTTTGTCTTCAAAATACCATCCTATTTCAAAATCTGGAATGGAATCCTCACGGTCTCCTTCCCCCCAGTTTGCTCCACAGAAACTGACTGATAAACCCCCATTGCTGCTCCAGGATGAGAACTCAGCAAGGTAATTTATATGGTGGTGATGGTAGCAGTATATCATTAGGCACACACATTACAACCTCTTTACACAATTCGCAGCAGCCTTTCCAGAATTAATTCTGCCACAGGGAACACTTTTAAAACTGGGAATATATCGACAAACCCCATAAATATGAATCCTGCAGTCCAGATCTGTGATTTCATTGATGTAGGAAACTTCTCTAGAAGAAAGGAATTCTCTCTGTCAATACAGATCAGCAATTTCTTTAAAAATTACATGTTTTCTTAGGAGCAATGAGAGTAATTTGCCCAAGATTTTGCAGTCAGTATGTGACTTTACCCAGATCTTTCTGGTCTAAGGACATCTTTTTAACTACTTTGCCATGGCTGCCTCCCTAGGATGCTAGGACATGTCATATCACTGTATAAATGGAGGGGAGGGGAAAAGGAGAGCTCAGCGATCGCAGAAACTTTGAAGCAAAACAGGGAATTAAAGAGATGAAATTAAATTTTTATGCTGAAACACTGCCACATGAAATCTTTATTTGTATATTATTTCACATTTAATGTTTTAGACAGAAAAATAATATCAACAAAAATTTTCTTCTGGCACCTCAGTTTAATTCATATGGAATACCAGAGTTTTGCAGAACACAATTCAGGAACATTGTAAGGTGTACGAGTCAGTCATTCAACAAACATTTATTAAGCACTTAATATGTGCCAGGAACTATAGTTACAAAGACAGATAGAAACACAGCCCCTGGCTTCAGGAATTCATGTTCTAATGGGGAAGGAAAAAACATACAAATAGTTATGTGCATACAAAGTACAAGTGACAAGAACCAAGACGAATCATTTTAGACTTTAGAGAGAGGGCTTTGAATTTGAATTTGATACAGCAAACAAATCTATGATGTGCAAAAACAAAACAAAACAAAAACACCCCCCAAAAAACAACAAGCCCCAAACAGACTTCTAGAGCATTTGGCCAGCCCTGTCTGTGTGCATATTACTAGTGTTCAAACTCAACAAAGAGGCAGGCAGGTAGGGGCACAGGCAGAGCACCAGGCCTGGAGTGAGGAAGACCTGAATTCAAATTTAGCCCCAGAATCTTATGAACTATGTGACCCAGGGCATGTCACTTAACTCTGTTTGCCTCAGTTCCTCATCTGTAAAAGAGGAGAAGGAAATGGCCAACGGAAATCCCAACTATGGTCAGGAAGAGTCAGATGTGACTGAAAGCAACTGAACACCACAAAACTCAGCAGTGGCCACCGCAGCATATTTATATTAAGAACCTTGTTTAATAGGAGCGTTGGGTACAGTAGACAAACATATGACGGTTTAAAGTCTTGATAAGTTATAACCAGCTTCCTCTAGAGTAAACATTTTAGGAACATATCCTTTCTAGAACCACCTATCCAAGGCACCAAGACAGGACCCATCTTTTTATCAGAGCAAAGTAGAAGCTTTTCTAATTCATTAGTGCCAGCGTCAAACCTCATAATAAAGCACTTTGCATTAAATTGATGGACCCCATTATCAGGTAGAAGGTTCAGAAATTCCAATTTCATAAATTAATTTCTGGAAAAAAAAAGTCAACTATATACTTTAAAGAATGTATCTGGGGTGTATCTAGGTGGCACAGTGAATAGAGCACCAGCCCTGGAGTCAAGAGGACCTGAGTTCAAATCCGGCCTCAGACATTTAACACAAAAACTAGCCATGTGACCTTGGGCAAGTCACTTAACCCCAATTGCCCTCCCCCCCAAAAAAAGAATGTATCTGTATAAACAGAATATTGCTTCAGTAATATAAGGAGCTATAATTTTGTTAGTTTGGGTACTTCATCTAACTTTATTGATCACAGTACCTCTATAATGTAAATGTAAATGGTAGTTTGTTTTTGTTTTTAAATTATCGCCCTGCATCCAGCATGGTGGTATGTCTCTCCAAATTTTGCTATATTGTTTTTTGGATGATAGACATAATTTCTTACCTGGCCCATAAAATAATAGAGAAATTTTATTTTATTCTCTTCCATCATTGGTCAGATTTAAAATAGCTCATTTAATCCTGCCCATAAGAAAGAATACTGATCTTGCAGTATACCACTGAGTTTTTATAGGAAGGAAACATTAAGGGGTAGGATTTATAGCTAGGCTGAGATTAATGCAAATAATCAATTCCCCTGCTTTTGTCACATTATTCCGAATTCACCCTGCACGTTTCCATTAGTCTGAAACTATTTACCATGCATTATACCATTATATCTTTGAATGGTACAACTGTAAATACGTATGACCACTGTTTGTACTAATTGGGAACTGACTGTAATATATATATATTTAGATGCCATGATTTGTGAATGCTTGGTAGAAATGATTCCATATTAGATTAGTAAGTGTTATGTTTCTGAGGAGGGATTTGAACTCAGGTCCTCCTGCCTCCAGGACTGGTGCTCTATCTACTGTGCCACCTAGCCGTCCCTGTTGCAGTATTCTTAATGGCCTATAATGAAGGTTCGTTTACTCTTGGCTTGTCTGAAGGAATATGGTAAACTAATAACAGTAATTGTTTTTATAGCACCTATTATGTACCAGACACTGCTTTATAGATTATAATCTCATTTGATCCTCACAGCCATCTTGGGAGATAGATGCTATCATCATCCCCATTTTAGAGATGAGGGAACTGAGGTAAACAGAGCTTTTTGTTAATTTATTTTGCTTTTTTTGGAGGGGGGAGGGCAGATTAATTGGGGTTAAGTGACTTGCCCAAAGTCACACGGCTAGTAAGTGTTAAGTGCCTGAGGGCAAATTTGAACTCAGGTCCTTCTGACTCCAGGACTGGTGCTGTATTCACTGTGCCTCCTAGCTGCCCCTTTGTTATTGTTTTTTAAAGTGACTTGCCCAGGGCCACACAGCTAGTCTGAGGCCCAGTTTGAACTCAAATCTTCCTGACTCCAAGTTTGGCATTCTATCCACCATGCCACTCAGCTGCCCAGGAGTCATGTCTCCATGGTTTGTTTCTTGGGGAAAATATACTTAGTTGTGCAGTATTAAGCATTATAATGCATGGCAGTCAATCTTTTGTTAAGATTCCCAGGTGGGTTAATTTTGTTGAGTATTTCCTCCACTGTTAGAGATCACTACACTTGCATAGCTTCTCCTCCTTTCTATAAAAACACAGACACACACAAATAAAATAAGATTAAAATTAAAATTTAATTTAAAAAAAACAGAAAAATACTTGGCACCTCAAGTGTAACTGGAACTGGTTGAAAATAAGTGGTAAAGGTAAATCCTACCCATGTTTTTAAATGGATCTTAAAATCCTGGATTGAGTACTTTATTACTGTATTTTCCAAGGTGATGGTTATGGCAGGAATTGTTTGTCTGGCACAAAGAGAACACCAAGCAAGAGTCATTCTGTATTTTAATTCTCATCTCCCAATTTGATTTTTTTATATGGTATTTTTAAAATTTAATTTCTTACTGAAAGAAATTATCTGAAAAATATACCTTTGGTGCTTCTGCCATTTATACTAAACCATGTTTGTTTATGCGTGGTTTGTTCAAAGATTCATTTCTCTTTTTCTCTGAGGGAAATATAATTCTTTCCAAGTTGGGCTTCATTAGTTCCCACCTCTAGCATAGACTGATTTTTTTTTAAAGCAATTGGGGTTAAGTAACTTGCCCAAGGTCACATGGCTAGGTTTTTGTTTGTGTGGATTAAGTGTCGGAGGCTGGCTCCGAACTCAGGTCCTTCTGACTCCAGGGCACATTTTTTTTTTATAAAGCAAAAATACAAAGTAGGTATTTCTGCCGCTTCAAGAATCTTAATAATTCTCATAGTACACTCTCAACTGTGCTTTGTTCTCCTCGAATTGCTTACTTTCTATCTTTTTGGTTGGTGATGTAGTTAAACAGGTCTAGAAAGGCATTTGATGTTGAAGGGCCGCTGATAAGAGAGTGTGACTAGTGTGGGTTGGATTGTGTAAGGATGAGGGTGAGAGTGCTGTAAGGTAAAAGGTTACCTTGGAGCGGGTTGTCAGTTTTTAAAGACAGCTGTGGGGTATGGATTAAGACTTAGCAGAAAGCAAAAGCTTGTAGTCATTTCCTGGAATTTGGAGATTTTTGCAAGGTAAGAACTAAAATAATAAAAAAAAATTTAACTATTTTGTACTTACTTTAGATTAAAGGTAAATATTTTAGTAGAAAAGAGCTACCATTTTTAGGAAAGAAACACAACTTAAAACTTTAAATAGCCATGAAAATGAATAAATATACAAATAAGTAGATAAACATTACTCTAAAAGATTTTAAATCTTAAGGATTTATTGTTCTCATTTCTTTGTTTCCTACATATAAGTAAAAAAAAAAAAACCAAACCAACAACCCTAAATTGACATTTTCCTTCCTCCTCCCCCTTCTCTTATGGGGGAAAAAAGGGAATATTCCTAGAGTCCAGAGAAACAGGTTACAGACCCAGGTCTGTCATTAGTTATTGTAAAGGTCATTTATCTGAACCTTGTTTTATAGACCAGGAAAATAAAGGAGAGAGAACTGTGCAGATCCAGATTTTCTATATTCCACATGAACTGAAATAAGCAGTGATCAATATGAATTACGATGAGCGTGAGATCCTGAATGATAGAATATTAGGTTTTTTCCTTTTTCTTTTCCTTTCCTATCTTATTCAAGCGTGCCACTCAGGCTGCAGGGAGGACAAAGAGATAATTTGTATGTTTGCGGGGGGGTGGAATACATTGACACATAACTCAAAAAAATACTTACATACTCGCTGATTTGTTGCTCATGAGAGAAAAGGAGGAAACTTCAGAACAAATAAATTTTGCTTTGTGGACCCCACCCAAGCATACAGTAAAGGAAGTCGATGGTGTCCTTCGGTCACCATTTTAAAAATGAGAAACAGATATTTTAAATGAGAGCAGAGTAGCTTCACTGGTTCTGAATGTACCAAAACCCACAGAATTATGGCAAGAGTTTCTCAGCTCCCTGAGCTTGAAACAAATTCTGTGCATCTGTTCCTGTTTTTTCCCCTTTCAGTACATGCAGGGACCATTGTAAGCTAGGAAAGTGAGCTGTTGTTTATCCAGCATTTTTTATTTTTTTTAATTACTTACAACTTCTCTTGTCTTGATTGAATACATCTGTATTGTTTTTTTTTTTCATACAAATGGCTTAGCAGCATACTGTGAGGGGATCCCAACTGTAGGATGGCAGGATGAGAACAATTCTCCTTTGAACAGACATCCTTCTCTCCCTCTCCTCTCCCCTCCTCCCCTCCCCTCCTCTCCTCCCTTCCCTCTTCTCTTCTCTCCTCTCCTTCCCTCTCCTCCCCTCCCCTCTCCTCCCCTCCTCTCCCCTCTCCTCCCCTCTCCTCTCCTCCCCTCCCTTCCCCTCCCTTCCCCTCCCCTCCCAGATTTTTCTACTAGGAAGCTTTTAAAAACAACATATTAATGTGTACCATTTGTGAGTAGTTAAAAAGATTTTAAGTCATTTATTAGATTAGAAGCCACGGTTTGTAGAAAGAATAGTTGCTAGCTCTCATAGCATTATCAAAACATTAGGATGCCTGGTATGTTTGGCACAGATTTTGGAGGGTAGAGAAACCTGAAGACTAAATCTAAGGTTCAGATTGTACATATAGGAGAAATCTGCAGGGTAGAGGATTCTGAACTCAACTTTTGTCCTAACATATACCCAAGTGGCAGTTTGCATTAAAAAAAGCAAAACTTACTTTTCTCTTTTTCAGAATTGAGAGGGTCATAGATAACAATACCACGGTGAAGATGGTCCCCATCAAAATCGTTCACTCTGAAAGCCATGCAGAGAAAGAGAGTCGACAGAACCTTGTGAGCACCATGGAGCCTCCTGCTTTGCCCAGTGGCTTGGAGAAAGACCAAATCAAGACGCTGAGTACCTCTGAGCAGTCCTACTCACGCTTCTGTGCCTATACCAGGCAGGGTGTGGAGCCTGAGGCTGAGAATAAAACCAGAGTGTCTGACTCAGAGCCAGCTGAAGCCTTGGGGTACAACTTGAAAGACGGCGATGCGTCCACCCCTGTTGTCAGCTACATGAAGGCCAAAGAGAAGACACTGGAAGACTTGAAGTCAGAGGAACTAGCCAGGGAAATTGTAGGAAAGGACAAGTCTTTGGCAGATATTCTGGATCCCAGTGTGAAAATAAAAACCACCATGGACCTGATGGAGGGAATCTTCCCTAAAGATGAACATCTCTTAGAAGAGGCTCAGCAACGTAGAAAGCTGCTTCCAAAGGTTCCTTCTCCCAAAATTACAGAGGAAAAGTGAGTAGACTTTGGTACTCGTTCTATGGCTCCCTTTGTTGATGATACAATGTTGGCCATAGGAATTTTTCTCTATTTTATATCCTATGGTAAAAGATCCTGGATTGGGTCTTTTATCAGTTTTGATGAAGGTCAGCATGATGGTTGGTCACCACTGTTTGATCCATCTTATTAAATTTCAGAAGGGAATCCAAGGGCTAACCCTCATCCTTGAGAGATATTTACTTTTGTTTCTGGCAGAGATGGATAGGAATGTAAAAAAATAAACAGTCACTAATTATGCCTCACTAACTTAAGGTATTTGATTTATAGTCTACTCCTGAACCTTGTTTTTCCCCCTTCATAGGTGAGTAAAGAAAATTGAGGGTTTTTAAAGTGATTTTTACATAATGTGCTTTCCTTGTCTGTTAGTTATCTTTGGTTGGTAAATTGTAAATTTTAAATCTTTGAAAATGTAAAAATCAAAGTATTCTACCCATAATTTATCTACTCATTTATCACTAAAGCCTTGAGGCTAATTTGTAGGATGTCAGTGAAATGAAGCGGGCATGGTAAGATCCATTTAGAAAAGTTGGATAATAGAGCTCCTAAGGAGAGGTCTCCCACAGTGAAAACACTGGGACTTCCACTTACATAATCACTGCTATAAAAGAGGTGAAATCTTGAGAAATTTTGAGATTGTGATTATTTCATTTTCCATTTCTTTTATACAAGATTTAAAAACATGGCCGCTTTCCTTATGTGAAAAAGAACATTTCTGGACTCAAAAGAAATAGGTTCCAGTCTCAGTCTGTCAAGATTTATGAACTTGGACAAGAAATTCCTCTGAACCTCATTTTCCTGATCTGTAAAATCAGGGTATAGATATAAAGGCATTTACAAATCTAGATTTTCTTTATTCCGAGTGGACACAAATAAATAATGATCAATGTGAAGATACAATTTGAGAACTCTTGGCCCCACTAATATATAAATATTTTAACAGCATTAGACATTATTTAATAGTAACAAATTCAGTCAGGGATTCTACAATGAATGATTTCCCTACAGCAAAGCTAATAAGGAGGGGAGATAGTGTAAGCATGTGTGCGTTTTTCTTGCCTTCCAACCACGTTTTAGGACATCAGCAGTATTTGTCCTGATACACCCTAGAATCTCCTGTTCAGAAACTATTTCCATAGGGATAGATTGGCTCTAGAAGTGACAAGTGGGTTGGGGCCCAGACTAGGTTAGGTTCAGGAATGTAGATCATCCCAGAATGTTCACATTCCAATATCCATGAGTTCAAATCTAGACTCAGACACTCACTAGCTATATTAACTCTGGGCAAGTCCCTTTACCTCTGTTTGCCTCAGTTTCCTTAACTGAAAAAATGGAGCTGAGTATTTAATCAATGTTTATTGACTTTTTCCTTTGTGTGTGATAGACTATGCTAGGCACCGTAGTGACTATGAATTACCATGCCAAATTCTACCAACTGGTGGCAATACAGGGTTGCTTACCTTACAACCTACATCATTCATGGATACCATTTGCCAAGGGAATCCAAAGCATGTCATTCACTTGGCTTTTCTACCAGAGATGCCTATTTCCTACTTTTCATAGGACCTTGGCTGCTTAACTCTGTTAGCTTTTAGAAATTTTGAAATTAAAAACTAAATTTAGATGGGATTCTTTAAAAAACAAAACTACAAGTACATTTTAAATAGACTAGTTCTGTTTGCCAACATGTCAGCTTTCATTTTATCAGGCTTAGGGGGTGAGAAAGTTTCTAACTTAGAGCTATCCACTATGAGGCTCCGTGATACTCCGCGTCTTCTTGTCTTTACTGATTCTTGTCCGTGTTTTTTGTAAAATGCTCCTTACCACATCAGATCAGTGCTTTGAGGGCCTTCCTCAGAGCTTCTGTTCAGTTCTGTCCTTGTCACCCTTACTCTCCTCAGCTCTCTTCTAATCTTCATTAATTCTAGAAGGCGAATTACCTTGGATTAGTCATTTAATTTTCCAGAGTCTCATGTTTTCTCATGCAAAATGAGAAAGATTGGACAAATAATCAAAGTTTCCTTCTAGCTCTAACAGTCTGAGACTATTTAAATCTAAATTATAATTTAAGTACCATCAAAAAATAGATGTTTCAGTCATGTGTATCTTTGACTTATTTCTCTTTAATTACAAACATTTATTGGCTTTGATGACTGGCATTTGGCGGGGGGCGGCGGCTTTTTTTCCTTGCTCTCCAGACCCATTCGTGTGTCTCCTCATCAAAGCCAACATTTACTGTACTTGTCATCACCCAGTGGGACAGGATTGAGGGGAAACATCCATTGCACTGGTTGTCAGCTAATTAAAGTTTTGACTTTTTCAACCAGGAAAGAAGGACAGAGTGTGCCATCTGCTGTCTCCCTGACTACCAATTCCACTTACTACAGTACATCTGCACCCAAGGCTGAGCTTCTGATTAAAATGAAGGACATGCAGGAGCAGCAGCAGCAGCAGATCACAGAGGACTCTGAAGATGAACTTGACCATGACCTGTCAGAGAAGAAGGTAGAATTCTAAGTGGGGGTAGTGGAGTGGGAACAATAACCACCAGAAAAAAAAAAAATCTGAGCTCAAGTTCTATGTTAAGTTTGTATTTAACATCCTTGAAACAGAGGGCTCCTGACTGAGGTCCTGTTTATCTGGTACAGTCAACACAGTGGTATGATGTTCACGTGGTACATGGTACTTTGAAGTTTAAACCTTTAACTCTTTATGGTTAGGCCACTTGAGGTTAACTCAGCTGTGTTGGTGTTGGACGTCATTGCTGCGGGACCTCCCTGCCATTGTGTAATGAAGGAAGCAGGTGCCAAATCAGTTCTGTTGATTTCTTAAAGTGCTTGGCTTTCCTTGAAGCTGACCTGACTTGACCTTCTGACTACATCATTCTTTGTTTTGTTTTTTTTTCTGTTTTTTGGAGGGGAGGAAGACATTTCTTTTATCACATATGAGTTTCATCTGTATTTAACATTTGTCAAAAATCTGGGCACTCAACACCTGAGCTGACAAGTAGACTTTCTGCTCCAGAATTATCTTTTATAGAAATCACAAGAGTGAAAGAATGACCCAAGGAAATCATGTCACAACTCCCAAACAGTCCTGCTTATGCCCATACTTCAGTTTCCTTAGTGACCCTTCGCCACCACCAGATTAGAAGACAAAAGGATGAGATAATCTTAACTTCTAAAAATTATTTTCATTCTGTTAGCATGAATTCAGGAACAACTCTTAGGTTTATGTTAGATTCATTGAGTTTTTATTACTGGGTTTCAGATTTAAACAAATATAAAATTTATGATAGGGAAGCGTTTGATATATTTAAGTCAACAAACATTTGGTAAACAGCTACTGTGTACCAGGATGGCTCTGAAAATGTTTTTTCTCTTCGAGATTCCAGTTTGTGATTAAGGAAATAAAAGGTTAGTTTTGTCCAAAGATAATTTCATCATTCTTTCTGGGTCCTGTTGGTGGTTTATTTCCCTTGCATGCCCACAAATGAAATTATTTTCAAGTTTTCTTATATGTGTGGTATGAATAGTAGTTTTGTAGTCATTTTTTGTTTGACTCCAATAAGAGACAGCTAGCTCTAGAACTCAAGTCAAGAAAGCTTGAATTCAAATCCAGCCTCAGACACTAGCTGCATAACCCGAGACAAATCACTTAACCTCATTTTGCTGCAATTTCCTCAAGTGAGGATAATAATAGTACTTACCTCTCTGGGTGGTAGGACAAAAATGAGGGCTTTGCGTTCCTTAAAGCGTTACGTAAATGCTAAATAGTAATAATAAGTATGAGTGTGTTATTCCTTAGGAAAACACATCTTGATTTAAAAGCTTTCTGCAAAGTCCTATTCTCACTCTTCTGCTTCAATGAAGAGAAGCTATTGAAATGTTTTCACTTTCTTTCTTACCATAAAATTACTGTAGTCCAGTCATAAATAGGTCATTAGAGACTTTTCTCCTAATAGCCTCTGCTTTTAGAGCAGCTAATTTTCCATGTAAACTTCTGTTTTCACTCTCGTAAATGTTTTTGTAATTTTTTTTACCTATTTCATGTCACTTTGGACCGGGTTTCCTTCCAGCACTTAGTGATTTATTGGTTATCCTTCCTGCTCTGGTTTTAAACATAGACAGCCTATGTTGCCCTACACCCAGCTGCCCTCTTTTCCCTCTCATTTCTTGAACATTCATTAAATTAATATTTAATATCCTTACACAAAATATGGGCCTATGATAAAAGGAAATAAACAAACCTCAACTGGACTTACGCCAAACGCAGGCTTCAGAACCCTTTTTTGATCCTAAGAATTATGCCGCTTCCTTCTTCCCTTTAAAAAAAAACAACTTAGTTTTTTTTTGTTGTTGTTGTTATGGTCTTCTTAATGAAAGTTCTAAATTTTATTCTCAACAGAGAAAGACCCTCAATATTTACTTCTAATAAGTCAGAGGCTAGAGCTATTTCCTTCATCATTTTTAAGCAACATCCTCTCTTTGTCACCCCAAATTTGCCACTAAATGCTGGGTTTAAGCTTAGGACCTTAAGATTTTGTGCTGCAAGGAATCTTAGAAGTTATCTAGTTCATAGGAATATAGAATTAGAGCTAGAAGAGACCTCTGACCTCATTGAGTGCAATCTCCTTATTTTTCAGTGGAGGAAACTGAGGCATTGAGGTGGAAGGGTCTTGACCCAAGTCCTCTGCCCCCTGGGCCCATTGTTCTTTCCATTAAACTGAACTGTCCAACATTCAAGAGGCTTCCTCTCCCTCTCCCCCTTTCCCCCTCTTTCTACCTGAAGCATTGCTCTAAACTAGACTTTTTTTTTCTCTTGATATAAGTAACTCATCCAATCTCCTACTGAGCTAAACCTGCTTAAAAAGTACTGCCCTGTTTCTCCTATTAGATGCTTTTTTCCCCAACTCTTCTGGATGATCCACACACTTTCTCTGTCTATTCTTTGTTTTGCTAGAACTCTATTCATCATCTCTCTTCCCTTATCTACTATCTAAACCCTTTGTCTCAGCCTATTGTTTTGTATTCTTATAATGCAAATATTGGTATATCTATAAATCTGCTACCTTCAAATACCCCAGCCCTAACCTTGACTGTCAGTTGCCCCACTTTCTGGCAATATTTTTTAAAATAGCAGTGAGGACACTGAAGAATTGTTTCCCACCTGTGGCTAAGTATATCAGTATATATGGTCAAGGAAATATGCTCTTACCCTTGAAGTGTTTCCCCAAGCTTAGGACTGAAACAGAAAAGAGGGATAGAAATCTTCTATTCTCCTTTTCTGTCTTATACATGTTACCTGAATAATATGTGCTTGGAAAAACAAAATCCTATTCATAACTGCGGGATTTTGAAGTTGATTTGAAGTAGACTGCATTAAAAAAAAAAAAGGCAGCAACTGCTAAACAGAAAAGGATAGATAAGAAACTGAGATGCCTAAGGTTTGAATGGATCATAGCATGGGACTCCCAAAGTGCTAAAACAAATAAGAAAGAAATGTGTAAGCATCCTGAGCAAATAAGACTTGACCTGGTCAATCTATAGTAATTTAGAAGTTCCATGTGTATTTAGGAGCAAAAGCTCTACAGATTAATCAGCCAGTATATCCTACAAAACTGCTTACCGTTTTAATCTCTTTGAGTATTTCAACATACGGATAAGCCTAAAACAAATTTAACCTGAAGGAGGGGTCCCCTTTCACTCCCTGTGATTTTAAGTTTAGGTCTTTGAAGTCCCATTTTTTTTTGTCTCCTCATTTGAGCTGTATGAAAAGCTGTATCTCAATTTCTGTGAAGAATTATTTATCTCCACCTCAGAAGCTATAGAAGGTCAAGAGTATTTAGCTGGCAAAACCCAGGAGCAGCACTCATCCTGCTTGTCCATTGTTCTGGTATGTTTCCCACAGACAGAAAAGGAGTTGTTACCTTTAATTACTTCTTCCCGTATTAATTATTAGTTTAGAGGGGCAGAGAGTCCACTTTCACATACATGGTTTATAAGGTCATGACATCTCTCACCCCTTGATGAAATGTGGTTTGCTCTTGGCCTGGGTGGATTTTAAAATTCCAATCTTGCAAAAATGTTGAATTTTTTTTTTTCAATATGTGAGTTGATTTTTAAACTCAATGAATTTTGAGATTTAGATCTTTTCCTTTTTCCTTGGCTTAATTTGCATCTGGCCTTTTGTTGAGCTTAACAGCCACATCTGTTTTCAGTCAGCATTTCTTTTATGTTTCTATAATATGCTAGGATCCCACAGTACCTCAGTGACCCAGGATGTGGTTATTGAAAAAGGGGGACTGTGGTCTTTTCTGATTTTCAGGTTTAAGCTGTACAGGTGACTCATCTAGTGACTTTGAGTTATGTGGTCATCTCCATGGCTCTGTTTCCCTCCTTCCTTCCATTTATGAAATGGGAAGGGTCATCATACTAGTAGTACTTTAGTGTATGGCATCGTTGACCTTTTCCAAGTGATTTACACCGTACATGTCTTAGACTAGGTACACTAGGCCTTAGTGAATGTTTATAGACGGAGAATATCTTGGTCATCAGATCGAGATATTGGTCCACTCAAGAATTGTAGTTAACATCAGCCATAGAAACAAGGCAAAGACAAATCTGAAAGTGCCCAGAGTGCTGACATTTTACCCTGTATTTGCATTTACTGCCTTGCTGCATCAACTTGTAATAACAATTGAATCCTGTTACTTCAGTGTAGGTGTTTTGGGTTTTTTTAATAAGAGTTTTGTATCTAGGATTTGACATTATAAAAATCTTAGATATTACTTTAGAATTGAATAGTAGAAGTGATTTCATTAAAAGACATCTTCCAAGCTCATTCATAATCCTTTTTTAAAAGTCTTTACTTTTCTCTTTGTTTCCAAAAAACTTTAGTAATGGGATTAATGCTTCAATGGTTTCATTGATGTGGGTACTTCCCTCCAATTGCTTTACTCCATGTATCCCTTGTTTTGTCCTCCCATAAATCTGCCACAAGAGATCCACCCATGAAATAAAGAAAAACAATAGGATTACCAGATTTAAATAACTTTTATTCATATGTTATGTTTCATTTGGAAGTCTCAAAAGTACTCAGAACTGATGAGGACACCACAGCCTTCTTTTTTAAAAAAAAAAGTTAAAATAATACCTAATGTTTTGATAGAATCTAAAGGTTTACAAAGTACTTTCCATTCATTATCTTACTTAAGCCTCACAACAAACTTAAGAGGCAGGTAGTATTATCCTTGGGAGGAAGCAAATATTAGAAATATTAAGCAATGGGGGCGGAGTCAAGATGGTGGAGTAGAAATAGCACTTCCATGGCGCTCTGGCCCACACCACTTCCAGTCTATGTAAAAGAGGGACTCTGAACAAACACTGGAGCTCCAGAAGCCACAAAATGACACCGAGAAGCTAACCTCCTGCTGAGGACAGCCCAGCACAGCTCTCTGGGAGCCAAGCCCAGGCCTGGTTGTATTGGGGTTTTAGCCTCAGGGCTGCCAGATCAGCCTCTGGCTGGAGGGACCCCAGAACACCAGCAGCTGTGGCATTTCCAGAATTATGAACACATAGATGCCTAGGACAAAGTGACAGGTTAGTGCAGTATAGACTTTGGGACTCATTAGTTGGGAGAGCTTGTTGGCCTCTTTCCCCGGGGGGTGAGAAGCCACAGCCACAATCACATGGCAGCTTCAGTTCCTGGCCTGCAGACTGCAGGGAAAAGAAATCATAAGGAACTTATCAAAGTTGAACTATTTACATTCCTACATGGAAAAACGATAACTGTAACTGATGAAACCTTAGTATGACATGTGGATGTGTGGATATATATTTACAGGTATACATAGATAGAGTACACAGGTCGAATTTAATAGGAAGGGATGATACTTAAAAGGTGAGAGAGGAATATAACAAGAGGAGATGGGGAGAGATAGAATGGGGTAAACTATCTCATGTAGAAGAAGCAAGGGAAAATGGTTACAATGGAGGGGAAGAACAGGAAGGCAAAAAGGCAAAACCTTATTCTCATTGAATTTGGTTCAGGGAGAGTATGATATACTCACCCTACAGGAGAGTAGAGGGGAAGGGAATGATAGGGGGGGTGATGGAAGGGAGGGCAGGCTGGGGGGGAGGGAAATTGGAAGCACCCACTTTTGAAAAGGAGAGGATCAAAGTAGAGAATAGAACAAGTGGGAGGTGGGATAGGAGGGAGGGAAATATAGTCAGTCTTTTACAATATATCTACTATGGTAATGTTTTGCATAGCTTTACATGTACAACATATACTAAATTGCTTATCTTCCCAGCAAGAGCAGGTGACAAGGGAGGAAGGGAATGAATCTGGAAATCAAAATTCTAAAAATACATAAATACTATTATTAATATTATTTTACATATAATTGGGAAATAAGATATGCAGGCATTGGGGCACAGAGGTTTTTTTTTTTTTTATATTTGAAACATTTAATGTTACGACCTCGAATTTCAGATCCATTTCCTTCCTCCCTTGTCACCCATTCCTTCTTGGGAGATAAGTAATTCAGTATATGTTGTACATGTCTAGCTATGCAAAACATTATCATGGTAGTTATATTGTACAAGGCTGCTTATAATTCCCTCCCACTCATCCCACCCCCCACCTGGTCCATTCTCTACATGATCCTGTCCCTCTTCTATAGTGGGTACTTCCAACCTCCCCTCCTCCTAAGGATGCCCTCCCATCCATCATCCCTCCTCTCATCCCCCTTTCCCCTATCCTGCTGCAGGTTGAGATATCCCATTTAGTATGTATGTCATTTTCTCCCTGAACTAAATTCAATGTGAATGTGGTTTTGCCTTTTTAGCCTTCCTTATTCTCCCCCTCCTTTGCACCCACTTCCCCTACATGAGATAGTTTACCCTACCATGTCTCTCCCCATCTCCTCTTGCCACTTTCCTCTCTCACCTCAATTTCATCCCTTGAGTACTCTCCCTTCCCAACAAAATCAACCTGTGCCCTCTGTCCATATATAACTGTAACCATATACACACACATTCACATATGTATTCATATGACCACACCCCCTTCTTCCATTATTTTCATAGTGAGAAAGATATCATCAGTCACAGATATTACTTTTCCATATAGGAATGTAAATAGTTCAACTTTGATAAGTTCCTTTTGATTTCTTTTCCCTGATTACCTCTCAGGCATCTCTTACTTCTTGCATCTGGATGTCAAATTTTCTATTCAACTCTGGTTTTTTCCTCAAGAATGCTTGAAAGTCCTCTATTCCACTGAATGACCATATTTTCCCCTGAAACAAAATACTCAGTTTGCTGGGTAGGTGACCCTTGGGTTCATTCCCAGTTCTTTTGCCCTCTGGAATATCATATTCCATGCCCTTCTATCCCTCAGTGTAGAAGCGGCCAGGTCCTGGGCTATTCTGATTGTGTTTCCACAATATTGAAATTGTTTCTTCCTGGCTGCTTGTAGTATTTTCTCCTTGATCTGGGGATTCTGAACCTGGCTATAATATTCCTGGGAGTTTTCTTTTGGGGATCTTTTTCAGGAGGTGATCTGTGGATTCTTTCAACCTCTATTTTGCCCTCTGGGTCTAAAACATCAGGGCAGTTTTCCTTGAGAATTTCTTGAAGGGTGATTTCTAGGTTCTTTCCTTGATCATGGCTTTCAGGTAGTCCAATAATTTTTAAATTGTCTCTCCTGGATCTGTTCTCCAGGTCAGTGGTTTTTCCCATGAGATATTTCACATTGCCTTCTACTCTTTCATTTGTTTGGATCTGCTTAACAGCATCTTGATTTCTCATAAAGTCATTAGCTTCCATTTGCTCCAGTCTAACTCTGAAGGAATGAATCTCCTCAGTGAACTTTTGAGATTCTTTTTCCATCTGGCAAATTCGACTTTTTAAGGCATTCTTCCTTCTCCTCATTGCCCTTTTGGGCCTCCTTTGCCATTTGAGTTAGTCTATTTTTTAAGGTGTTGTTTTCCTCAGTCAGGCTATTGACCCTCATTTCATACTTTTCCTGCATCCTTCTCATTTCTCTTTCCAATTTTTCCTCCACTTCTCTTATTTGATTTTAAAGTCCTTCTTAAGGTCCTCTATGGCCTGCAACCTGCTCATGTTTTCCCCTGGGGCTTTTGGAGCAGGACTTCTGACCTCACAGTCCTTTCCCACTCTATGCCCCCAAAATAGGAGTCTAGGGTTGCATTTTTCTGCTTCCTTTGCCTTGGCATGTTGCCACTTAATTACTTGACTTTTGGGCTTGTTGCCACACTATGGCTTTAAGGCCAGATAGAGGAATTTTCATCCCGAATGTGTGGGGGGCAACTTCCGTTTCTGGCAAGCTGTAAACCCACCCACGACTTCCACCCTAGATCACAATCCAGATCCAGGGAGGTTAAAGCAAGAGCGATTACCCCTCAAGACTGATCGCTGGATCTCCCCACGATTTGTAGGCTGGGAGCCGGAAATGCCTCTGAAAACTACACAGTGGCGTGTCTCCTCAGCAGCTTCTAGCCCCCAGGGGAGGGAGCTGACGCATTCCCAAATACAGGTCCCAAAGTCCATAGGACACTAACCTCTTACTTTGTCCTAGGCAAGTCTATGTTGATAATTCTGGAGTTGCCACAGCTCCTGGTGTTCTGGGGTTCCTCCAGCTGGCTGCTGGCCCTGCCGCCTGGGGCTAAAACCTCGGCTCACGCGGACCTGGGCTCGGCTCGGCTCCTGCGCTCTGCGCTCTGTGCGCTGCCGGCTCCCAGACCACTGCGCTGGTCCTTCCTGCAGGGCTGCTGGGCTGTCCTCAGCGGGAGGTTAGCTTCTCTGTGTCGTTCTGTGGGTGCTGGGGCTCCAGAAGTTGTTCAGAGGCCTTTTTTACATAGTTTGTGGGGAATCTGGGGGCAGAGAGGCTTGGAGGAGCTGTTTCTACTCCGCCATCTTGGCTCCGCCCCCGGGGCACAGAGGTTTACCTTGCCCTCCTGGAAAAGTCAAATGGAGGTATGGGACAGAGCAGATTGGATGAGGGGATATCTTGTGGGACTGCTTTTCTGGGGTGGTGGGTAAGAGAAAATTTGTAACTCAAAATCTGGCAGAAATGAATGATGTAAACCAGAAGTTAATAAAGCATTTGAAAAAAAAAAAGAAATATTAAGCAAATTGCCCATGCTCACAAAGCTAAGTTTGAGGTAAGATTCAAAAATGGGTCTTTAATGATTCCACGAACAACATTCTTTTCTCTATAACCATATTGTCACTAATTAAAAGTATATGGCTGCTATCTTTAGAGGTTATGAATTTTCATAATCCTAAATGGGTATTGACCCAACTAGAATAAATCATGTGGCAACTAGGCATTATAGTAGATGAATTTGAACTTGATGTCAAGAAGACCCGAATTCAATTCCTGTCACTAAATATATGACCTTGGCAAGTCACAGTCTCTCCTAGCCTCCATTTTTTTTCTTCTTTTTTCTTTTTGGAGTGGGTTGGGCAGGGCAATTGGGGTTAAGTGACTTGCCCAGGTCATATGGCTAGTAACTGTTAAGTGTTAGAGGGCTGGTGCTCTATTCACTGCACCACCTAGCCGCCATTTTTTCATCTGTAAAATGGGACTAATAATATCACCCATATCACAGGATTCTTATGAGAATCAAATGAGGTATCATTTTATAAAGTATCCCTTAGAAATACTTATTAAGAGTGGTAGGTTAGTAATGGTAGCATAATTTTGACTTCTAGCCTTTGTCCTTCCCATAATCCAGGTTTTTTAGATAATGCAAAGATAAACGTTAGCCCATTCATAGATTTGGTTTTATTTCAAATTAATGAAGCTTTGTAACAGCACTTAATATTTTAATCTTTTTGGAAAAGTGTGTTAAATGTGTCTTGTGCATTCTTGCTCCACTACAGCAGGAGCTCATTGACAGTATCAGCCGAAAACTGAAGGTTCTACGGGAAGCCCGAGAGACTCTACTTGAGGACATTCAAAACAACAATGCTCTGGGGGATGAGGTGGAAGCCATTGTGAAAGATGTCTGCAAACCAAATGAATTTGACAAGTTCAGGATGTTCATCGGAGACCTTGACAAAGTGGTGAACCTCCTTTTGTCCCTGTCTGGAAGACTAGCCCGGGTGGAAAATGCCTTGAACAACCTGGATGAAAATACATCACCTGAGGAACAGGTAATATCACGCACACACACACACACACACACACAAGACCTTGGGTCCTCGAAGGCCATACCAACAGTCTAAGCTCTGGAAGCCCTTACCTAGTTTAAAAGGCATTGAACAATGGTCCTTACAGTGAGTTCTATGCCTGTCCTCTGACTTCCGGTCTGGCTATAGAGTTTCATCACTGAAAGTTGTTCTTGCAGGTGGATGATGGGTGTTTTTAAGTCCAATTTTTTTTTTTTTGTTTATTTACATTTTTTTTTTTTTTTTGTGGGGAAGGTGTTAGTCACAGCAACCAAGATAACATCTACCAAGTAATGGAGGGGTTTCATTGGTGAAGAAAATACCCACATCTAGATCTTTAGAAATGCTAAAGTAATAATAATAATGATAACAACTCAAATTTATATAAATTCACTATGTTAGGGAAGGAAATACCCACACTTAATCTTTAGAAATTTTAAAGTAATAAGAACTCAAATTTGTATAAATTTGGATTTATATAGATTTATATACATTCACCATATTGGAGAAGGAAATAACCCATATCTAGAGCTTTAGAAAATTTGAAGTAATATATAACAATTCAAATTTACGTAAACTTTTTTTTCTCCTTTATTTTTTTTTAATTTATATATATATTTTTTACTATGTAAACTTTTAAAGATTTATAAAGTGCTTTCCTCACAGTGTCTATATGAATTGGGTGGTACAAATATTTTAAAGTATATTTTACAGATGAAGAAACTCAGAAGGGTTAAATGTTGTTCCCATGATCATATAGCTACTAAGTGTCAAAGATGGGACTGAAGCTTAGGGCTTCTGATTCTCAAGTCCAGTGGTCTTTCTGTTACAAATATTCCTCATTACTGATGGGAGGAAGGCTTAGTGAGGAGAAAAGATTTTGTTCTTCAGGGTATTTGTATTCTTTTTTAGGAACATCATAAATATTAACTGTGAAATGTGTATGTATAAGGTCATGGGATCATAGGTTTTAGAGCCAGAAGAAGACCCTCTGTAGGGGACCACAGAAATCAGGATTTAGAGGTTATCTCATCCACTTCCCTGATTTTTCAACTATAAAAAAACTACTTAGTTATCTGGCAGTTGTTCAACCAGCATTTTTATTAAGCCTTTGCTGTATATATATATGTCAGGCATTGTGTTTGGCACTGGGTGGGGGATATAGTGACAAAAATGAAACAGTTTTTGCCTTTAATGCGCTCATATTTTACCCGAGAACATGCATGTATATATGTATATAAATACAACATGGGGGTTTTCTCTTTTGGAGGGATAGAGACTTACATAGCAGGTGACAATTGAGCTGAACTTTTAAAAAAGTAGAAATTTTAAGAGGTGGCGTTGAGGAAAAGTACATTCCATGCATAGGATATGGTACAAAGACATTTGGAGGGAGACATGAAGTGTTATTTTTGAGGAACAACAAAAAAGGCCAGTTTATCTGGGCCATAGAATATGCGTGATTATGATCTAAAAGTTGAAGATACGAACTTCATTTAGAAAAATAACATTAGTAGAAGGAATTTCCTCCTCTGGGGATTTTGTATAATAATAAATTTCAGATCCAGTTCTATCCCTAAAGCAATTAGAAGTCAAAATTTGGGGAAGGGGGAATGGGGAAGAACAGGGGGCAATGTCTTCACATGTGGCCAGTGGAGGAGATGACAGTAACACTTCTGGGAACTCTCCTCCCCGAACTTCGCCTACTGCCACATCCCTTACTCGTCTCGATGCCTAGTCCTTAAATATCGTGGTTTTTCTACTTCCAGCGAACGCTCCTCGAGAAGCAAAAGCTGCTCACACGTCAGCATGAAGATGCAAAAGAGCTCAAGGAGAACCTGGACCGCCGGGAGCGCGTCGTCTTTGACATTCTGGCCAGCTACCTGAGTGGGGAAAGCTTGGCTGACTATGAGCACTTTGTGAAGATGAAGTCAGCCCTCATCATTGAGCAGCGAGAACTAGAAGATAAAATCAAGCTGGGTGAGGAACAGCTCAAGTGTTTGACTGAGAGCCTGCCACCAGAGCGGGCCAAGTAAGAGGAGCGTCGTGGAGGCAGACCAGAACGGGTGTTTGCAGGCTCGCTTTCTGAGTGTGCAAAGTGGGGGTGAGGTGGGGACCCAGCTGATATTTATGCCCTGTGGATAGAGTCCTAAAAAATAGCAAAATTGCTATTTACAAGAGCAATAACTTCCTCGTTTGTTTTGTTTGGATGACATATTTAAATTCTTTTATTCCTTCTAATTACCGAGCTCAGTAGCTCATGTTATCCTTCTGTCTTTAGAAATGACTACAAGAAACTAGAGAATTTTAAGCTTCAATTTCAGTGTGTTGTAAAGTCTGTTCCAGTAGAGCATGCAGATACTTTTTTAATGAGGTAGCTACTGTTTCTCCTGTCTTCAGAGGCTGTACACCTTGTTGACAAACCCAATTTAAATGAGTATGTGTTCAGCGTGCAGCCTTAATAAGGAAATGAGACATTTCAGGGGGAGAAGAGTCTAGTGCAGATCTCTGATCATTCATCCAGGGAGCAGGGCTGCACTTTCATATCTGTTCCATCTCATTTAACTTTATTAGCATTAATTTATCATATCATATAATGATGTTATCTGGTCCTAGCAGATGATAATAATTTATTAACACTTTGGAAAGGTGAAGGGTTTGTTAGTGGTTTAGAACCAGTTGTGAAACAACTTAATGCACACAGAAACAAAAACCTAGCTGTGTAACTTGGGCAAGTTACTTAACCCCAATTGCCCTCCAAAAAGCAAAAAAAAAAAAAAAAAAAAAAAAAGAAATTGATTACCTAAACTGTTGGCTCAGGCATCCTGAGATTGAAATACCACTTAAGGAAATAGTATGCATGCCTTCCCCCAACTCAAATGATGTTTCCTTGCAGACTAAGGTCATTGTTTTTAAAAATGTCTCTAGCAGTAGCATGACCATTAGGATTAAGGAATTGGTGTTTCACCAGAGCATCTTAACATAGTCTGTATTTTCTTTTCCCATACACCACAGTTGTTTTGTGTGCACACCGTTACTACAGTAATAATGTTCAATACTGCTTACCTCCTTTGATCTGCTTCAAGGTGTTACCAAAGCTGTTTTGGACACATTTCATTCTGCTGTTTGTCTCATCCTACTTTTAGTGACCGCCTGAAGTGTATACTTCCTGTGCAGAATCTTTACATAACTGTTTTCTAAAAGTTTGTATCCTTTTTTTATTCATTGAAAAACAAAATTCCAGCACATGTTTCCAGTAGTCTCATTATTTTCACAGAAGATGATTTCCTACTTATAAAATTATTTTCTAATTCAATGCATGTTTTGGGGCAAGAGGAATTCTTGGACAACTTTATATGTTAGATCTTGGAAGGAATCATTTAAATATTTTTAAAATTGTTTTATTTCTACAGAATGTTTTCCAAATTAGGCCTTCCTTTCAGTATCCATCAGAAGAACTGCATATGCACACACCTATACACAAACTTTTAGAAGAATGGTGACGAAACACACTAAATTAGCTGATAAGGAAATCCATTCTTAAACATAATATTTCAATGTCTATAATTCAGTGTCTTTTGTCAGTTTTAATGTGTAACTTCCCACTGAATGAAGTTACTAATTAGGAGATTTTTTTTAATGGTATCATAGGAAAATATACACACATACATAATTTGTACACACTTGTATATGTACATATGGAAATAAGTACAAACCGAAATACCTGTATACATATGGGCAGGGAGCCTTCATCATTGGAGGAACCTTCCAAGTCAATGAGATCATAGACCCATGAATACACACATATATGTATACATGTGTGTATGCATACATATATATATATATATATATATATATATATATATATATATATATATATATATATATATATATATAACTAGTCTTTCTACCCTAATGTAGATCATTTTTTCAAAGTTTTCATTCCTATTAAGTTAAACTACCCCACCTTCCACTCTCACCCCCTCTTCAGTTTGGAAGCCCCTAATACTTATGCCTGGAAGTCATTTGCTGCTATGTAACAAGTTGTATCAGGGCAAATGATATATTTTTGTCCCTGATTGCCACCTCTTCCCATGTAGTTAAACTAACTTAAGGAATTTCAGTGTACTTTTCAAAAAAGAAAATAGACAAAGATAGGACATTTTCCCTTTTGTCTGTAATTCCCTATCCCCTTGCCTGTCCCCTACCCTTAAAAGAAATTCAGTGTCTTGAGCATGTTGCTGATTTTGTTACTAAAAGATCCACGATTTTATCAGTCTGAGTACTCCCTTCAGTGATGCAGAGTACGTTATGGTATTGTTGTTTTGATGACAAATATATGTGTAATGTGAATAATATACTTTGTGTCTGTACCTAATACTTTGGTTTTAGGTGTTTCTCTCACACATAGCAATACAGAGTGCCCTCCTGTCCGTCTGGCAAAGCAGCATTTTGTTTATCACTGCCTCAACCCATTCCCTGTTTTACCTCTTCTTAAATGTTTGGTTAGAAGGGACCCAAAGATTCTTGTGTCTCTGTGTACATAAGTTTGTAAATAGCTATATTATTGCTTAAGAAAGATCTGGTGCTAATGTTTTGCCTCTGGCATTTCTTAGGTGATGGTTAATTCTTCACCTTATGTAATAGCTCCATTGTAGACTTCATTGTATAGTAAGATTTCCGTCCTGGTTATTGGCTGCAGCTTGGATTCTGCAGCCGTTAGTGGAAAAATGTGTACAGATTACATGCTTGACATTTAACACTTACCTATTGGCAAATTACACTGCTTGACTTAAAGGAAATAAATAGTGTCTATTTCAATGTATCACATGCTTGTCAGTGCTTTGTTGCTAAAAGAAGCAGAATTCTGTTGGTCTGAGGGCCCCATTAGTCATATAGAGTACAACTTCTTTTCATCTTGGTAAATAGTTTTGCGAATGGCTAGAGCCAACCTTCAGTTGATGAACAATGAGTTGAGGAACTCATGCTCCTCTTATGATAACCAAAGCAATTTGTTGATAGGAATCTGCTCAAAGATTTTTTTAGCTTGGTAGGAACTGACAGCATCAGTCCTCTACTATCCAGTCTTTTAAAACCCAGAGGTACCTTTCTACTACAGTGAAGAAACCGATCATCAGAGTAGAGCTTTACAACTGGACAGAACCTCAAGGACCTCCTCATTTTACACACAAGGATACCAGGGAGATTTGAATTTGAACCCAGGGTCACAGACCCTAATGTCCTTTGATTTGTCTCCTTCAAATTTGAAAACCTAAGTATTTTTATATTCAGGTCTCTGCATTTCTTATGTTAACTTAATAAAAAAAAAAAAGGCTAATTTTCTCAAGTCCAAACAATCTACACTCAGGGAAAATTCAAGGTTGTATACTTAAGATTCATTTGTATTTCATATAATTGTAGACCCAAAGAGAATGTCATCCTTTAGTCCAAAACTATGTAAAGTGAATGAAAATGTTTGTTAAAATGATTGGAAACCTTCTGATACACAAGCAAGCTGAATTATAGAATGTATAGCCCATTGCCTCAGTCATAATATTGTCCATTCTACCCTGGAATTTGTTATAAGGTGGCATGGGAGGTGCTGGGATGTTCCAAGCAAAGCACTACTGGGCCTTATCCAAAGGAGTTTGATACTGGAGACATACATACGTACATGTCTGTATACACACATACATACATATGTTTGTGTGTGTGTGTGTGTGTGTGTGTGTGTGTGTATATATATATATATATATATATATATATATACACACACACACATATCCTAGGTTACACAGAATTTATTTGCATGCTGTCTTACATTAGGCTGGGGTTTTGGGGCGGGGGGGTTTGCCTTTCTTGTGCACACAGTACTTAATATAATGCCAGGCACATATTCAGTGTTTAGTAGATGTTAGTTGACTGACTGATGTTAAGTTTGTTATTGATGATTTTAACTTGGGTGTCCTCATTATATGAACTGATGTCCCAGCCTGCTTCTTATTTCCCACTAACCAGGGGAACTCACAGGGTCAGGTATAGGAAGGGCAAGTGCTCTTCTCCCTTTTCTCCATTTTTGCTGCCAACTCATTTTGAATGCAGAAGGAAGGAAGGGAAAGAAGAAAGGCTTTCTTATGAAGAGCTTACTATTTGTCAGAAACTACATTAAGTGCTTTACAAATATTATCTCATTTGATAGTCATAGCAACTCTGGAAAGATGCTATTACTGACCCTGTGCACATTTGTGTGTGTCTCTCTCCTACCCCACTGTCCACGCCCCAGTTTTATAGTTATGGAAACTGAGGCAAACAGGGTCACATAGCTAGTAAGTGTTATAGACCTAATCTGAACTTTGAGTCTTTCTGACACTTAAGTCCACAGTTCTACCTCCTTTGCCATCTAACTGCCTCAATGATGATAATAGTTAGCACTAATTTAGCATTTTCAAGTGTGCAAAAGCAGTATTTCTTTTCATCCTGTTGATAACTCTTGGAGATAGGTGCTATTATTATCCCCATTTTATAGATCAGAAAACTGAGCAGACAGAGCCTAAGTGACTTGCCCAAGGTCATATAGATAGTAAGTGTCTATAACAATAAGCACCCTAGCTAGCACAGGTTCTTTGATCTTCTTTTCTAAAGGAAAGCAACTAAAAAGGGGTCAGCAATCTTATTTTAATTAAACATATATATCATTCACTTAGTTCAGGGGAAAAAGTCAGCATCTTGAACTTCAAAAAATACAAACAGAAATGACAAGCAGACCAAAAAGTACAGAGAAAATAACACAATTCAACAGACAGGCCTTCCAGGTATCTGACCATTACATACATACATACATAGTTACCAGAGAGAGAAGCCCCAACATCTGGGTTTTCAAAGCTGGGGGGATTCAACGGCTGCCCAGACTCTCATCTGGCCAAATCACACAACTCTTCCCATAAGTGAGTTCCAAAGCAAAACTTCACCTTAAAATATATACACCTTTCTTCATAGTCAGAGGACATCATAACCTTTGTGACCCACTGCCTAATTACAAAGTTACAAGAGGTGTGGGCCTTCCTGAAAAACAAGCCTCCCCTAAGCAAGCTTCTCTTGTTGGGCTCCACATGAGGCCTATTAATGGTCAGGAAGGTCTTCAAATTGCCTTACCTTTACAGTATCTGAGTCTGAATTTAAACTCAGGGTTTCTTGACTCCAAATCCAAAGCTCTGTGCCACATAGTTGATAAAATAAAGCTACAAAGACTAACCAAGAATATTATAAATTGGTATGGTTCTTCATTTCTCAGTACTTAAATGAACCAAGCCAATATTTGGGTATATAAAGGAAGGCACTACTTCAGTTTACTTCTTTCAGTCATGTCCAAATCTTTTTGACCTCATTTGGGGTTTTCTTGGCAAGATACTGGAGTGGTTTTCCATTTCCTTCTCCAGCTCATTTTAAATATGAGGAAACTGAGGCAAACAGGGCTAAGTGACTTGCCCAGGGTCACACAGCTACAAAGTGTTGGCCAAATTTAAACTCAGGTCTTCCTGACTCAAGGCCCAGTGCTGTATTCACTGCACCACCTAACACAGTATGATGCAATGCTATTTTTTCTCCTGGCTTGGGTTATCTTGCAGCTATAAAGTGGTTATCCTGGCTGGAAGGTTGAAAAGTAGAAGGGAACTCCTCAACAGAGAGGTGGGAGATTGATGATACATGACCAACCTCTGTATAAATTTATTTTAAATCTCAGTACAGTGAATTGAGTGCCAGGCCTGGAATCAAGAAGAACTGAGTTCATCCAGCCTCAGTTATTACTAATTGTGTGACCCTGGACAAGTCATTTAGCTTCCTTCCACTGGGTTGTTTTGAAGATCAAAAGAGATACTTGCAAAGGGTTTGGCTCAGTGCCTAGAATGTAGTAGGCTTTTAATAAATGCTTATTCCATTCCCTTCCCCCATTGTTACAAGGAAGATTTTGGCAGGAAGGGAGGTATTAGAATCCAAAAGCAACTTTTGTTTTAAAGAAGGGATAAAGAAAATTATCTGGGACATAGAGAAAGAACATGGGTTAAAAGGACTCTGTCATGAGAAGAGCCTAGAATACTTGAACTAATGAGAAAGAATTGGGGCCTACTTATTAGTATCTAAAACAAAATGGAAGATTAGTCCTTTTGAAAGGTTGTATTTTAGTCCTGTTCCTCATTAAGGAACTGAATACCAAGCACTATTAGCTACCACTAAACATATATTGAGTCGTAGAGAGGGGTGCTGGGCAGAGAGGTTCTCCACCTTAAATTGTGTTCTCTCCCTCTCTGATCTTTAAATCTTTATTTCTTTCATAGAATGTTAGACCTGGTAGCATCTCAGAGGCAGAACAGAAAACAGCAAATAGAAGGAAGGAAACAAGCATTTATTAAGTGCCTGCTGTATGCCAGGCACTGCACCAAGCACTTTGTTTCAAAACAACATAGGGAGGTAGGTGCCATTATCCCCATTTTACAGTGGAGACGGGTTAAATGACTTACTCAAGGTCATATGGCTAAAGTATTTAAGACAGGATTTGAATACAAGTTTTCTTGACTGGAGGCCCAGTGCTCTATCCTCTGTACCACTCTGTTGCCTCTGGATAGAAAGCTGACTTTGGAGATCTGAGTTAAAATCTGCTCTAACACATACAAGCTGACCCTGTACAAATTACTTAATCTGGGCAAACCTTTATAAAGAGTCCCCAGAATACTCTGCTCACTCATGTCCTTTTTTACCTTGTTTTTTTTCAAGACTCCGCTCAGATCCCATATTCTGCATGAGATTTTTGGGTTTTTTTTTCCATAGCTTTTAATTCCTTCCTTTCTCCTATTGCCTTCCATCTATTCTGTATAGATGGAAGTTAAATTGCATATTGTTCCCTCAATTAGAATTTAAGCTTCCTGAAGGCAGGGACTGTTTCTGCCCTTTTTTGGTATCCCCAACCCTTAACACAGTGCTTAGAATATACTAAGTGCTTAATAAATGCATGTTGACCTTGGAACTCTGGCCTAAACACTGAATCTCTCAGGGTCCTAAGCAATTCTTCAAGATACTAAATTGAAGAGTAGTTATTGATCTGAATTAGTTAGAATTTTAGTTAGAATAAGTTTCCTAATTTTATGAAATCACAGATCAACTTAAGAAAAAAATTTTTTTAAGAAAAAAGCAAAGGGGGACCCCCAGCACAATAGGTGGGTGTACCCCACTGTTGGTCAACTGAGATGACATGGATGAGCAGGCATGGAGGGGTCACAGACTGTATCCTTAGAGGAAACTACAGAATCACTTGCAAATACATTTTTAATGGTCCTTGAATTTGACTTGTGGGAATTTGCCTAGAAAGACTTTAGATATCCTAGGAATGAATGCCAAGAAAGAAAATTCCATGGCTATATATTGGGTCATTCATGTCATGCTTGCTCATTAGGAGTTTTGAATAAAATATAGAGGAAACACTTCTAAGTGTATGGAACTTCTGAAGTGTATGGAACAATGCTTGATTGTGACAGCTTCAGGCAAACAGGAAGTGATTTCACATATTGCTGCAACACTTGCCTTAAAAAGCTATCTTCAAGTGTATTCTTTTTTTTCTCCAGGGTCCACTTTATCTTTTGAAGGTAATGTAATTATTAGTTTCCTTAATTAGTTAGCTTTTGAGCTGACCTGAGCTCTGCCAATCTGTAAACAGAAGCACAAGGCCCAAGGACCATCATAGAGGGTTACTCATCAAATAATTTTCAAGAGTAATCATCTTCATTTGATTCATTAAAAAAAAAAGATGACTCTAAGTTGTCTGTGGTGATTGTGAAATCTTAAGTTCCATAGCCTGCTAATTATCTCCTTCTAAGGAGCAAGAACCATCTCTTCCACAGTGACCATGTTTTCTGAACCAAAAGTCTAGGAAGGATCCTGAATTTTAATCTGTTATTTTTTAAAGACTATTAGACTTTTGAAACTGGAAGAGACTTAAACACTATCTGGCCCAAAGAGGAGTGACAAAGTCACAGGAGTCACACAACTTGTTGGTTTGTCTCCTGACACTCCAGTGCTGCTTTCATTTTCCTTCAAATTCAGTCTTTCTCAGCAAATCCAGGCTTCATTGTCGCCATTTAGATCTGTAGGTGTGTTTCTATATATGTAACTTGCTCCAATACTTCAAGAATCCATTGTTTCATCAGTTCAGGGCCTCCTTCCATTCATACAGATCACAGTCTTTATGACTTGGAAGACTAATTGGACAACACTTATTAGGCTCCTACTGGTTGATGTGTGAGGCACTAGATGAATTTTGAGAGTTGCCAACCTAATAATAGGGCAGATAGAATGGATAGATTACTGGACTTGGGGTCAGAAAGACCTGAGTTCAAATCTTGCCTCAGACATTTACTAGCTCAGTGACCCTGGACAAGTCACTTAACCCTGTTCGCCTCAGTTTCCTCACCTGTAAAATGAACTGGAGAAGAAAATGGCAAACCACTCTAGTTTTGCCAAGAAAACCCCAAATGGAGTCTTGAATAGTTGGACGTGACTGAAACAATAGAATAACAAAAGCCTAATAGAGAGCTTATCCTCACAACACTTTCTGTGTATTCTGTCACTCAATGACCTCATCAATTTAATGTTCATCTCCCTGCTGATGATCCACATAGTTTTACATCCATCCTCCATCTTTCTCTTTAGCTCCAGTCCTTCATCACCATCTACCTATTAGACATTTTGAACATAGGAATCTTCAAGTTAGCAGTGTCTGAAACATTCTTTCTCCAAAACACTGCCCTTCTTCCAGTCTTCCTTTGTTCTTGTCAAGGGCACCTCCATTCTTCAGCATACCAAATCCACAGATTCTGCATTATCTTTGACTTCTCTGTCCCTCATCCCTCACACTGACTGCTGAGTAATTGGTCTCTTCCCATCCCCTTCCAACCCATACACAGCTGCCTAAGTGATATTCACAGTCTGAGCATGTCATCCTCCTGTAAACTCTAATCACTCTGTATTGCTTCTAGAATAAAATCTAAAGCCCTCTGTTTGGCATTTTGAAACCCTTTTCAGCCCAGTTCCAATGTTCCTTTTTCAGCCTTATTGTACATGGCTCTTCTTCTAGACTCAATGGTCTAGCCAAATTGGACTTTCTATTGAGGCTGAGGGTGGGAGTTGAGGAGGAAGTGATGTGCTAGGGTACAGAGAATGACCGTCGATCCCTCCAAAGTGTTGAATGGGAAATTGAGATAAACAAGGCCTAGAAATATTGACCTCTAGACTTCTCTACCCAATCCTGAAAGCCACAGAGGGTTGCCAGGAATCTTTTGCAGAATCTAAGAGTCCTGCAAGGTGGGTGGAGGAAGAAAGGCAGAGGTCTAAACTTTCCAGGCTGGCCCAGCACTTCCAATCTGAGCTTTAAAGGACTCTGGACTTTGCCCAAGGCCTGTGGTTACAGGAAAACAACTCTGGGGTCTCTCTACCCAAGCCTCCTCAAAACCCTTGGTTATCTGAGCAAGCCCAGCTTGAGAGACAGCCTCGGCATTGGGCATGGGATGCAGAGAGAGATCCAAGACAACCCTCCAGTAAACAAGAGCTTGAAACTGGCTCAATCCCAACAGGATACCAACACAATCCTAGCATATTGGACAGAGAGCAACCTTTGGGTATTCCAGTAACCAGTGACCCCAGCCAAGCTGTGGGAACCCAGCACAGTAGCAGCCCCATGTTCATCACAATACAGCAGCAGGAAGGAAGGATACCAAGTCCTACCAAGGGCTAGGAGATGAATGAAGCCTTGTGAGTATAGGAAGACCCCAGGCAGAGCCGGGGAGTCCCTTTAAGGAGGTGCCCAGTCAGACCCTCAAAATTCGATTTCAGAGTATGACCTATGCACAACCCCTCTTCCCCTACTCCCACCATGAGTAAGCCAAAGAATATTCTAACCACCATGAGGAAATGATAGCAAAAATACAGGTAAAGACTTGGAGAAAAAAAAAATTGCCCTAGCCCTACTGATCATACTTTTCTCAGTATGAAAATAGTTGAAGGAAATATATACACAAAAATATGTCTATATAGGAGGGTGTATGGGCATATGAATACATATGTGAATATGTGTATGTAGGTTTACAGGTATACATAGAGGGCACAGGACCAACTTAATAGGAAGGGATGATACTTAAAAGGTGAAATTAAGAGATGAGAGAGGAATATAATGAGAGGAGATGGGGAGAGACAGAATGGGGTAAACTATCTCATATAGAAGAAGCAAGGGAAAATGCTTACAATGGAGGGGAAGAACAGGAAGGCAAAAAGGCAAAACCTCATTCTCATTGAATTTGGCTCAAGGAGGGAATGACATGCATACTAAATAGGATATCTCACCCTACATAAGAGTAAGGGGGAAGGGGGATAAGAGGGGGCTTGATGGAAGGCAGGGCAGGCTGCGGTGGAGGGAAGTTGGAAGCACCCACTTTTGAAAAGGGATAGGATCAAAGTAGAGAATAGAACAAGTGGGAGGTGGGATAGGAGGGAGGGAAATATCGTCAGTATATCTACCATGGTAATGTTTTGCATATCTATACATGTACAACCTATACTGAATTGTTTATCTTCCCAGTAAGAGTGGGTGACAAGGGAGGAAGGGAATGAATCTGGAATTCAAAGTTTTAAAATCAAATGTTTAAAATATGTGTGTATGTATGTATATATGTGTATATATATACATACATATATTCTATTATTAATACTATTTTATATGTAATTGGGAAATAAGATATACAGAAAATGGGGCATGGAGATCCACCATGCCCTACTGGAAAAGTCAAATGGGATATGGGAGAGAGCAGATTAGAGGAGGGGATATCCTGTGGGACAGCTATTTTGGGGCAGTGAGTAGGGGAAAAATGGGGAGAAAATTTGTAACTCAGAATCTTAAGGAAATGAATGATGTAAACCAGAAGTTAATAAAGCATTTGAAACAATTTTTTTTTTAATTGCCCTGGCCTGACTGATTGAAGGAAATGAAATGAGAGTCAAAATTGAAAAGTAAGGGAGGAAAGAACACTAAGGAAAATTGATACTGTAGAACAGATGATGAAAAAAAGTTCTTTAAAGAACTCTATTTGGGGGGTACACCTGAGATGGCAGGAAGCTGCCTAAGCTTTTTCCAGTTTCCTTTTTTTTTCTATTTTTTTTTCTGGATATTTTATGAAACATTTAATTTTAAAACTTCAGTTTTCAGATCCATTCCCTTCCTCGCTTGTCACCCACTCCCTCTGAGAAGATAAGCAATTCAGTATGTGTTGTACATGCAAAAACATTACCATAGTAGATATATTGTAAAAAACTGCTTATATTTCCCTCCCACCCATCTCACCTCCCACCTGGTCTATTCCCTACTTTGATCCTGTCCCTCTTTGACAGTGGGTACTTCCAATCTCCCCTCCCCCCAGAATGCCCTCCCCTCCATCATCCCCCCTCTCATCCACCTTTCCCCTGCTCAGGAGAGGGAGGGTAAGATATTCCATTTAGTATGTACGTGGTTCTCTCCTTGAGCCAACTTCAATGAGAATATGCTTTTGCCTTTTTGCCTTCCTGTTCTTCCCCTCCCCTGCAACTACTTCCCCTTGCCTCTTCTACATGAGATAGTTTACCCTACCCTGTCCCTCTCCATCTCCTCTTGCCACTTTCCTCTCTCACCTCTTGACTTCACCCCTTAAGAATCATCCCTTCCTTGGGGCAGCTAGGTGGCACAGCGAGCAGAGCACTGGGCCTGGAGTCAGAAGGACCCGAGCTCGGATCCAGCCCCAGACACCCAACACACAAAGAAAAACCCAGCTGCATAACCCCAGGCAAGTCACCCAACCCCAATTGCCCTCCAAAAAAAAAAAAAAAAGAATAATCCCTTCCCATCAAATTCAACCTGTGCCCTCTATCCATGTATACCTGTGAACATATGCCATGCACCCTTCTTCAATTATTTTCATAATGAGAGAGGTTTCATCAAACACAGTTATTGTTTTTCCATGTAGGAATGTAAATAGTCCAAATAAGTTCCTTTTGATTTCTTTTCCTTGATTACCTTCTCAAGCATCTCTTGCTTCTTGTGTCTGAATGTCGAATTTTCTATTCAACTCTGGTTTTTTCATCAAGAATGCTTGAAAGTCCTCTATTACACTGAATGACCATATTTTCCCCTGAAACAAGATACTCAGTTTTGCTGGGTAGGTGACCCTTGGCTTCAATCCCAGCTCTTTTGCCCTCTGGAATATCATATTCCATGCTCTTCGATCCCTCAGTGTCTACACAGCTTCTAAGCTGCCAGATCCTGGGCTATTCTGATTGTGTTTCCACAATATTGAAATTGTTTCTTCCTGGCTGCTTGGAGTATTTTCTCCTTGATCTCGGAGTTCTGGAGCCTGGCTATAATATTTCTAGGAGTTTTCTTTTTGGGATCTTTTTCAGGAGGCGATTGGTGGATTCTTTCAACCTCTATTTCCCCCACTGGGTCTAAAACATCAGGGCAATTTTCCTTGAGAATTTCTTGAAGGATGATTTCTAGGTTCTTTCTTTGATCATGGCTTTCAGGTAGTCCAATAATTTTTAAATTATCTCTCCTGGATCTATTTTCCAGGTCAATGGTTTTTCCCATGAGATATTTCACATTGCCTTCTATTCTTTCATTTGTTTGGATCTGTTTAATAGTATCTTGATTTCTCATAAAGTCACAAGCTTCCATTTGCTCCAGTCTAACTCTGAAGGAATGAATCTTCTCAGTGAGCTTTTGAGATTCTTTTTCCATCTGGCAAATTCGACTTTTTAAGGCATTCTTCTCCTCATTGCCTTTCTGAGCCTCTTTTGCCATTTGAGTTAGTCTATTTTTTAAGGTGTTATTTTCCTCAGTCAGGCTGTTGACTGTCTTTTCATACTTTTCTTGCATCTTTTTCATTTCTCTTCCCAAATTTTCCCCCACTTCTCTTATCTGCTTCTTAAGGTCCTCTATGGCCTGTAGCCAACTTGTATTTTCATTTGGGGCTTTTGGTGCAGGAGTTCTGACCTCACAGTCCTCCTCCATGCTTTGAGCCTCTTTGCCCCTAAAATAGAAGTCCAATGTTGAACTTTTCTGTTTATTTTGTTTCATTTGCCTAGGCATGTTGCCACTTAATTACTTGATTTTTTGGGCTTATTGCCACAGTAGGACTCTGCCACCAGACAGGGGAGCTTCCACCCAAACGTGGGGTCTTCACAACTTCCGCCAGTTGGGTGGCCTCTGTAAAGCCTCCACCCACTCTGGCAAGTTGGATACCCACCCCAAACTTCCCCCCAAGACCACAATCCAGATCCAGGCAGTTTAAAGCAAAAGCGATTAACCCCCAGACTGATTGCTGGATCTCCCTACAGTTCGCAGACCAGGAGCTAGAGCCACTACTGAAGCTGCAAAATGGCTTCTGTGCAGCTGTTTCTTCAGCAGCTTTTAGCCCCCAGGGGAGGCAGCCGCGAGTTCCCCAAATACTGGTCCCAAAGTCCATAGGGCACTAACCTCTCACTTTGTCCTAGGCATATCTGTGCTGATAATTCTGGAATCACTACAATTGCTGGTGTTCTGCGGTCCCTCGAGCCGACCTGAAGGCCCGGCCACCCTGGGGCTAAAACCGCGGACCTGGGCTCGGCTCTGTGGGCTGCACTGTCAGTTCCCAGTGCGCTGTGCTGCCTGCTCTCAGAGCACTGCGCTGGCCTCTTCCTGCAGGGCTGCTGGGCTGTCCTCTGCAGGAGGTTAGCTTCTCTGTGCCATTCTGTGGGTGCTGTGGCTCCAGAAGTTGTTTGGGGTCCCCTTTCACATTGTTTGAAATTTGTGTGGGGCAGAGCACATTGGAAATGCTGTTTCTGCTCTGCCCCCGAATGTTTATCCTTTTTTTTTTTTTAACAAATGCTTTATTAACTTCTGGTTTACATCATTCATTTCCACCAGATTTTGAGTTACAATTTTTTCCCATTTTTTCCCTATCCACCACCCCAGAATAGCTGTCCCACTAGATATCCCCTCATCCAATCTGCTCCCTCCCATATCTTTTCCCATACCCCTTTCGACTTTGCCATTAGGGCAACGTGAATCTCTGAGCCCCAATGCCTGAACAACTTATCTCCCAATTACATGCAAAATAGTATTAATATATATTTGAAACATTTAATTTTAAGACTTTGAATTTCAGATCCATTCGCTTCCTACCTTATCACCCACTCCCTCTGGGAAGATAAGCAATTCAGTATGTGTTGTACATGTATAGCCATGCAATACATTACCATAGGAGATATATTGTAAAAGACTGCTTATATTTCCCTCCCACCCATCCCACCCCCCATCTGGTCCACTCCCTACTTTGATCCTGTCGCTCTTCAAAAGTGGGTACTTCCAACCTCCCTTCCCCGTAGAGTGCCCTCCCCTCCATCATTCCCCCTCTCATCCCCCTTCCCCCTACTCTCCTGCAGGGTGAGATATCCAATTTAGTATGTATGTGATTCTCTCCCTGAGCCAAATTAAATGAGAATAGGGTTTTGCCTTTTTGCCTTCCTGTTCTTCCCCTCCCCTGCAACTACTTCCCCTTGCTTCTTCTACATGAGATAGTTTACCCTACCCTGTCTCTTTCCATCTCCTCTTGCCACTTTCTTCTCTCTCACCTCTTAGCTTCACCCCTTAAGTATCATCCCTTCCCACCAAATTCAACTTGTGCCCTCTATCCATGTATACCTGTAAACATATATACACACATTCACATATGTATTCATATGTCCATATACCCTTCTTCAATTATTTTCATAACGAGAAAGGTTTCATCAGACACAGTTATTGTTTTTCCATGTAGGAATGTAAATAGTTCAACTTTGATAAGTTCCTTTTGATTTCTTTTCCCTGATTACCTTCTCAAGCATCTCTTGCTTCTTGTGTCTGAATGTCAAATTTTCTATTCAACTCTGTTTTTTTCCTCAAGAGTGCTTGAAAGTCCTCTATTCCACTGAATGACCATGTTTTCCCCTGAAACAAGATACTCAGTTTTGCTAGGTAGGTGACCCTTGGCTTCAATCCCAGCTCTTTTGCCCTCTGGAATATCATATTCCATGCCCTTCAATCCCTCAGTGTAGAAGCTGCCAGATCCTGTGCTATTCTGATTGTGTTTCCACAATATTGGGATTGTTTCTTCCTGGCTGCTTGTAGTATTTTTTCCTTGATCTGGGCGTTCTGGAACCTGGCTATAATATTCCTAGGAGTTTTCTTTTTGGGATCCTTTTCAGGAGGAGATCGGTGGATTCTTTCAACTTCTATTTCCCCATCTGGGTCTAAAACATCAGGGCAATTTTCCTTGAGAATTTCTTGAAGGATGATTTCTAAGTTCTTTCTTTGATCATGACTTTCAGGTAGTCCAATAATTTTTAAATTATCTCTCCTGAATCTATTTTCCAGGTCAGTGGTTTTTTCCCATGAGATATTTCACATTGCCTTCTAATCTTTCATTTGTTTGGATCTGTTTAACAGCATCTTGGCTTCTCATAAAGTCACTAGCTTCCATTTGCTCCAGTCTAATTCTGAAGGAATGATTATCCTCAGTGAGCTTTTGAGATTCTTTTTCCATCTGGCAAATTTGGCTTTTTAAGGCATTCTTCTCCTCATTGCCTTTCTGAGCCTCTTTTGCCATTTGAGTTAGTCTATTTTTTAAGGTGTTATTTTCCTCAGTCAGACTGTTGACTGTTATTTCATTCATACTTTTCTTGCATCTTTCTCATTTCTCTTCCCAATTTTCCCCCCACTTCTCTTATCTGCTTCTTAAGGTCCTCTATGGCCTGTAGCCAGCTTATATTTTCATTTGGGGCTTTTGGTGCAAGAGTTCTGACCTCACAGTCCTCCTGTTCCACGCTTTGACCCTCTTTGCCCCAAAATAGGAGTCTAATGTTGCATTTTTCTGTTTATTTTGTTTCTTTTGCCTAGGCATATCACCACTTAATTACTTGATTTGGGGGCTTGTTGCCACAGTAGGACTTTGCCACCAGCCAGGGGAACTTCCATCCCAAAAGTTGGGGTCTTCACAACTTCTGGAGGTTGGGTGGCCTCTGTAAAGCCTCCACCCGCTCTGGCAAATTCGATACCCATCCCAGGCCTACCCCCAAGACCACAATCCACATCCAAGCAAGAGCGATTAACCCCCAGACTGATTGCTGGATCTCTCTACAGTTCACAGACCAGGGGCTGGAGCTGACACTGACGCTGCAAAATGGCTTCTGTGCCGCGTTTCCTCAGCAGCTTTTTGCCCCTAGGGGAGGAAGCCTATGAGTTCCCCAAATACTGGTCCCAAAGTCCATAGGGCACTAACCTCTCACTTTGTCCTAGGCGTATCTGTGCTGATAATTTTGGAATCGCCACAGCTGCTGGTGTGCTGGGGTCTCTCTAGCCGGCTGCTGGCCTGGCCGCCCTGGGGCTATAACCAGGGCTCACGCAGGCTTGGGCTTGGCTCCCAGAGTGCTGCGCTGTCGGTTTCCAGCGCACTGTGCTGCCTGCTCTCAGAGCCCTGCGCTGGCCACTCCCTGCAAGGCTGCTGGGCTGTCCTCAGCAGGAGGTTAGCTTCTCTGTGTCATTCTGTGGGTGCTATGGCTCCAGAAGTTGTTCAGAGTCCCCTTTTATATTGTTTGGAGGTGGTGTGGGGTAGAGCACCTTGGAAGTGCTGTTTCTACTCCACCTCCAGTTTCCTTTGAAACAAGTTTAAATCAAGCCTCTAAATGAATTCCAGGCTGACAGAACCTACAAAAAGATTGGGTAAAACACTTTTCCAGCCCAAGATAACTCAGAAGGATTTTAGGAAAGGTCTATCTTATTTGGGTAAAAAGGGAATGTAGTCCTGTGAAGGTGGTATATCACCAAGCCAATGGTAAGCTCTTAAGCACAGCACCTGAGGCCCTATTGGTGCTGGCTTAGCAGACCAGCTGCAAGGCCTTCAGCCCCAGAACCACAGGCAAAATGCCAGCCCCAGAACTGCCTGCATAACAGGCCCCAGAGGCCCCAGTGTAGAAACACAGTGACCACACCTCTGGCCCCCAACTTAAGAAACTTGGGACAGTGTCCCTTGTATCCCAAAAAGAGAGCTCAACTTTAAAAGTCACAAAATTGGCTAGCAAATGAGCAAAAAAAAAAAGTCCTGACCATAGAAAGCTAATATGGTAATTAAGGAAGATCAAAACACAAACTCAGAAGAGGGTAACAATGTCAAAATGGTTACATGTAAAACCTTAAAGAGGAATGTGAATTGGTCTCAAGTCTAAAACGTCCTCTTTGTAGAGCTCAAAAAGGATATTTAAAATTGAATAAGAGAAGTGGAAGAAAGTGAGAAAAGAAATGAGAGTAATACAAGAGAATGATGAAAAAAGAGTCAACAACTTGGAAAAAAAACCAACTCCTTAAAAAGTAGAACTGGCCAAATGAAAAAGGAGGTACAAAAACTCAGAGGAAAATAATTCCTTAAAAATAAGAATTGGGCAAGTAGAAGCTAGTAATTCTATAAGACATCAAAATTAATCAAACAAAATTTAAAAAATGAAAAAATAAAAAATGTAAAATACTTCATTGGAAAAACAATTGACTTGGAAAATAGATTCAGGAGATATAAGTTAAGAATTACTGGACTACCTGAAAACCATGATCAAAAAAAAAAGATCCTGGACAGTATCTTTCAAGAAATTATCAAGGAAGACTTCCCCGATATCTTAGAATCAGAGAGTAAAATACTCATTGAAAGAATCCACTGAAAGAGATCCCCAAATGAAAACTCCAAGGAATATTATAACTAAATTCCAGAACTCTCATTTAAGTAGAAAATACTACAAGCAGCCAGAGAGAAACAATTCAAATATCAATGAAGCACAGTAGGAATAACACAGGATTTTAAAATACCTTCTACATTAAAGGATTGGAGGGCTTGGAATATGATATTCTGAAAGGCAAAGGAGCTGGGATTACAACCAAGGTCAACTACCTATTAAAGTTGAGCAGAGTCTTGGGGGGGAGGGGGCAGATATTGGACAGATTTTATGAAATAGGGAACTTTCAAACTTGCTTGATGGAAAGACTAAAATGGAATGGAAAACTTGATTTTCAAATACAAGATTCAAGAGGAGCAATGAAAGGTAAACAGGGAAGAAAAAAATTATTAAGAAAGTTAAACCCTACATGGGAAGATGATACTTGTAACTCTTAAGAACTTTATCTCTATTAGGGCAGTTAGAAGGAATATATATAGACAGAGGGTGTGGGTATAAATTAATGTTGTTTTGATGATAGAAAAATCTTAATTAAGGGTTAAAAAAAGGATTGTACTAGGAGAAAAGGAAGACCTATTACAACAGATGGAAAGAAGGGAGTGGGGTGAACATTGTTTTAACCTCTCATTTGATTTGGCTCAAAGAGAGAATAACATACTCACTCAGGTGGGTATAGAAATCTATCTTACTGTATAGGGAAGTAGGAGGGGAAGGAAGAAGGAAGAAAGGGAGACTGAAAGAATGGAGAGCAGATTGAAGGAGGTGGTGGTCAGAAGCAAAACACTGGTGAGGAGGGACAGGAAAAATAGGATGGAAGAAAATACACAGTAATTATAACTGTGAATGTGAATGGGATGAATTCTCCCATAAAATGGCAGTGGATTAGGAGAGTAGATTAAAAACCAGAATTGTACAATATTTTGGTTACAAGAAACACAGTAGAGGTGGTTAGGTGGTGCAGTGAGTAGAGCGTTGGCCCTGGAGTCAGAAGGACCTGAGTTCAGATCTCAGACACTTAACGCACACACAAACAAAAACCTAGCTATGTGACCTTGGGCAAGTTACTTAACCCCAATTGCCCTCCAAAAAAAAAAAAGAAAGAAAGAAACACAGTAGAAGCATAGAGACAGGCATAGGCACCAAATAAAGATAAGAGGCTAGAGCAGAATATATTATGCTTCAGCTGAAGTAAAAAAAAGGGGGGAGTAATCATGATCTCAGACAAAGCAAAAGCAAAAATAGGTCTAATTAAGAGACAAGGAAGGAAATTACATCTTGCTAAAAGGTACCATAAACAATGAAGTGATATCAGTACTAGACATACATACAACAGAAATTATTTGATTATCTCAATAGATGTAGATAAAAATACAGCATCTGCTCCTATTTAAAACACTAGAGAGTACAGGAACAAATGGAGCTTTCCTTAAAATAATAAGTAGTATCTATTTAAAACCATCAGCTAGCCAATAGAGTACTGGATATGGAGGCAGGAAGACCTGAGTTCAAATCCTACCTCACACACAGTGGCTGTGTGACTCAGGACAAATCACCTAACTGCTCTTCGCCTCAGTTTCCTCAACTATAAATTGGGGTGGGTGGGTAGGGTGATAATAGCAACCTCCCAGGGTCATTGTGAGCATCAACTGAGATATTTTATAATGCTTAACACATATCAGGCACATAATAGGCCTTATGTAAATAGTAGCTATTTTCATTATTGTAAAACTTCAGCTGTCACTCTAAAGGAGAAGAGAGCTTAGAATATGATATTCCAAAAGACAAAATATAAAGGTTTATAAGCAGGATAATCTATCCAGCAAATTTTAGTATAAATCTATAGGGGAAAATGAACTTCATAGAAGAGACAATTTCTAATCATTCCTACTGAAAAGAATGGAACTTAATAGACTTCTGCAGGATAGCTAGGTGGCACAGTGGATAGAGCACTGGACCAGAAGTCAGGAAGACCTGACTTCAGTTCTAGCCCCAGACACTCATGAACTGTGTGACCCTGGGTAAGTCACTTACCCCTCCTTGTTTGCCTCAGTTTCCTCACCTGTAAAATGAGCTCGAGAAAGAAATGGCAAACTATTCCAGTATCTTTGCCAAGAAAATCCCCAAACAACTGAACAACAGCAAAAAAAAAGACATTTGCAAATGGATGTCAGTGATTGTCCTGAAGGAAGGTGAGTTAAATGAAGAGTGATGGTGTGGGGGGGAAGAACAATTTCAATGATATTCTAGCTCCAACCCTCAGTGGCCATGTGGCAACCCCCCTTTTGGATCCTGCATGTCCATGTCTCTAAAATGAAGGTAATAGAATCATGAGATTTAAGGGTAAGGAAGGTCCCTTAGAGATCATCTAATCTATACACCCATTCTACAGAGTAGGAAACTGAGGATGTAAGAGAAATCAAATGACTTATCCAAGATCACACAAGAAATAAAATCCAGATAGATGCTCTAACTTCAAATCTAATGTTCAGATACTTGGAAAGATCATCTCAAAGTTTGCGATAAAGTTCCATTTCTTCACTTATAAAATAGGGGGTTGGTTTATATGATCTTCACGTTCTCCTTCCAGCCCCAAATTCTTTGAGCTTTTTTTTAGAGGGGGAATAAGAGACCCTGAAATTTTGTAAGTGTAGGGAGCTCCCAATAAGATACTGAGAAATTAAATGACTTACCGGGTCACCTGGTCAAAATCATAGCGATAACAATAATAATAACTAGCATTTACATAGCATTTAAAGTTTGTAAGCACTTACTTTTCTTCTGTTATCTCATTTTATCCTCATAATCACCCTGGGAGGTATTGTTCCCCTTTTATAGATAGGGAACCCAAGAAACAGAGTGGTTAAGTGACTGATCATGGGTCCCACAGACAAACATGAGGCAAAATCCGAATTAATTTGAAATGGAGTTAGGAAGAGTCGGACGTGACTGAACAATAACAATAATGTCATTTTACTACACTTCTGTGGGTTTTTTTTTTCAGATTCTCTTTAAAAGAACATTTATTGTTTAGTTGTTTCAGTCATGTGACCCCTTTTGGGGGTTTTCTTGGCAAACATACTGGAGTGGTTTGCTGTTTCCTTCTCCAGCTTATTTTACAGATAAGGAAACTGAGGCAAACACAGTTAAGTGGCTTGCCCAGGGTTGCATTGCCAGTCAGTCAGTGTCTGAGTCTAGATTTGAACTCAGGGACATGAGTCTTCCTGACTTCAGACTTGACACTCTTCACTATGGCGCCACCTAGTGGTCTTAACAGAATATACCATTTTGATATGACTGATAATTAGGGTTAATAATTTCCAATAGAAAAATAAATCTCATTCAACTTATCACAAGGACTCATGTCACTTCTATTTGAACACAGACGTTATTAGAAAGAGAGTATATTCACAAAGAGTAATGGAGGAAAAAACCAAGGGGCTAGAAATTCTGAATGCTTTTTTTTATAGTGTTGGAAAAGTTCTGAGTGAAAAAAAGCTTTAATTATAATATTCTATCATATTATACTAGGGCAGTCTTCTCCAAACTAAGCTATTGCCTTATTAAAGATATAATAATGTTGGAATTGGATGTGGGTTTTCATTTACATCAGGGGCTGCATTTTCCTCTGCAGGGTAATACTCTTAACAACTTTTAGATGCCTACTCCTTGGAGTGTTTGACAAAAATGCGTTCTTTATCAGGAGGATTTCTCAAATTCTCTACAGAAAAAAAAACAACAACAAACTCTAGGCACAGCTGAGAAGACTAGATAAGGTAGATGGCTAATAATTTTCTGTGGCTAAAAATAAAGGTTTCAAAAAGCTTGAAAAGTTATCTCTGCTCTGGACCTCTGATTCCTGAAGGCTAGGGCGACCTCTGCCTGATAAGATAAGCTCAGTTTTTCAAGATTAACTCCTATGTCTTTGATTCTGTGTTTAAAATGAAGCCCTTCACATTTCCTGACTCGTAACACATTTCCTGTATTTTCTGACTTTACTGGGAGAGTATGAGGCTAAACCCTAAGCCAGAGGCCTTTACTGGTCAACAGGAAATAACCATGTTTTTCTTCAGCAACAAGTTTGTTGTGTCCAATCTATTGACTAAATGGTATTATCTCATTCTGTGTTCCAAGAATAAATTAAAAAAACAACCTACAAAACGATGGTTTAACAAAAGCCCAAACTCTCTTCATCAGCAAAATTGACATACCATCTATGAGGAAGGAAGGAATACTATTCCTCATTGCTGCCATTTGGAAGAAAAACTAAAGTCTTTTACTAAAAAGCTGTCAGCAAATTGCTAATGTGGTTGATTTTCTAAAAAATTGACATGATTTTTGTCTGCATGTGGTATTGACCCATACTGATTGATTTTAATCTTCGATGATGGTCAAAAACATATATGCTGAAATGTTATTATATCCCTATCTCTCAGGGACCACCATAAGGAAAACAAGTTTTTAATCACTCCAAGAATATTCATGTATTTCTTCTTGTTTCTCTGCCAGAGGAGTCAATTAATCTTTTCTAAGTTTTTTGTATGGAAGCTAAGTGGTGAGCTGGACAGAGCATCTGGCTTGGAATCAGGAAGACTCATCTTCTTGTTCAAATTTAACTTCCGATACTTCCTAGTTGTATGACTGGGCAAGTCACTTAATCCTGTTCCCCTCAGTTCCTCATCTGCAAAATGAGCTGGAGAAGGAAATGGCAAACCATTCCAAGTATCTTTGTCAAGGAAACCCCAAATGGGGTCACAGAGAGTCAGACATGGCTGAAAATGACTGAACAACAACCAAAGCTTTCTGTACAAAGGTAATGAGACAGTTAGGGGGAACAGTAGATAAGAGCCAGGTCTGAGTCAGAAAGAACTGAGTGAGAAAGAACTCACATCAGACTCTCACTATCTGTGTGACCCAGGGCAAATCACTTAACCTCTGTTTGCATCAATCCACTGAAGAAGGAAATGGCAAACCACTACAGTATCTTTTTTTGTTTTTCTTTTTGGAAGGCGGAAGGCAGGGCATTTGGGGTTAAATGACTTGCCCAAGGTCACACAGCTAGTAAGTGTTAAGTATCTAAAGCTGAATTTGAACTCAGGTCTTCCTCACTCCAGGGCTGGTGCTCTATTCACTGCATCACCTGGCCGCCCCCTATCCCTCCAGTATCTTTCCCCAAAAAAGCACCAGTATCGCCATGCCATTGTACATGGAATCATGAAAAGTAGGACATGACTTAACAACAACAACAAGGGTACATAGCCAGTACAACAACTGCTAGTGCACATGTGTGTGTATACATGTGTGTGTATACACAGCACAGTGTATATCTAAAACTGAGCCAACATGTATTCACTAAGGACTTACCAAGGACCAGACATTGTGCTAAGAGTTGTGGATACAAAAAGGAAAAATATACAGTCTCTGCCTCCAAGGACCTCCCATTCTAGTAGGTGATACATGGGAGATGACATGCAAAGTTTATGTGTGTGTGTGTGTTGTGTGCATGTGAGTGTGCACACAAAACACACACACACATAGTCCCTGCCCTAAAGAAACATGTTCTAATGGGGAGATGTGTCAATAACTAGGTATATACAAGGCACTTAGAGCTAATATGGGTCTCATATGGCATAACCAGGAAGCCATGTTGGTCAACCTTCCCTAAATGACTTTCAGTTTTACAATATCTTTACTAAAATGTGACACAGAACTGAACACAATACTTTAAGTGAGGTTTGACTTGGGTATAGTACAGTGAGACTCATCTCCTCAGTTCTGAATACTTTGTCTCTGTTAACACAACCGATGTTCACCCTTTTCTTACTGATATCACATTATTGATTCATATTATGGTTATGATTTTTTTTAAAAAGGTCTAGCCACATCTCCCAATCTTACACTTTTAAAGTTGTTTTTTTTCCCCTTTGGTTTTTTTTTTGTTTGTTTGTTTTGCTTTTAGGAGGGAGGAAGGCAGGGCAACGGGGATAAATGATTTGCCCACGGTCACATGGCTAGTAAGTGTTATGTATGAGGCCGAATTTGAGCTCAGGTCCTCCTGATTTCAGGGCCGATGCTCTATTCGCTGTGCTACCTAGCCACCCCAGTAAAGATGGTTTTTTGAACCCATGTTTAAAATTTTACATTTGAGTATATCTTAAAAAGAAAAAACTGATTCCAGAAAAAGAACAATCATTTCATTGTCAATTCACAATTGACGAGTTAGATCAAAGGTCTTTAGAAGAAAGACTAACTATAAATAATCAATTGACAAACATTTATTAAGCATTTACTATATATGTATAGGCACTACAAAAACAAAAGTAAAATGATCTCTGCCCTCAAGGAGCTTCTACCCATAATGAGGTATCTTTTCTTATATTACAGTAGCTCCAACCTAATCTGTTTAAATAAGTTGTCAACTATGAAAACTAGGAAATGGACAAAAACAAATATATTACCACCACATTTTAGAGAATTTTAAAAGATGAAAAACAATCACCATATCAAGCAGGTTATAAGAACTCAGAAGCCAGCTCAGTCAAAGATCACTTAACTTCCATGCTAAATAGAAAAATACAGGGATGGACTAATATATAGGAGCAACATCATAACCTATCCCCCCCATGCAAGTTAAGCTAATTTTTTTTTCTTAAAAACCCATCCTCTAGACCTAATAGGCTTAGGGGATTGAAGGCTCAGGCTACTAACCCCACTTCCTGGTCACTTGAGAACAAAACAGCCGGGAGGAGCTCCAGGCCTGCTTTTATGCTTGGCTAGTGGATCACAACTCAAGCAAGGGAGCTTAATTCAACTGAATTAGTTCAGTGTCTTCAATACCTCTCCTTCTTGAATATCCTTCTCTTGCTAAGTAAATCTCCTTTTGTTAATTGTTGATTAACCTACTAGTGTCTCATTTTATTCTAATATCAAATGTAAACTACCAGATGACTAGCTTGATTCAGGTATAGTATAGAACAAGAGCCAAAGGGAAGAAAAGGGAAAGAATGGGGCGGGGTGGGCACATATTCTCTCATCTAATTATGGTGTATCAGTAGAAGTCTATAAAAACAAGAAAGGGATGAAGGACAAAGCAGCCATTATTTGAACATCAATTTAGAGTGAAATGAGCAGAACCAGCACAACAATTTATACCATACCAACAACATTGTAAGAATAATTTTGAAAGACTTAAGAACACTGATCAATGCAATGATTGACCATGATTTCGGAAGGACCTAAGATTTAGAATGCAATTCACCTTCTGTTGGAGAGGTGATGGACTAGGCATGCATTTTTGGATAGGATAATAAGGGAATGTGTTTTGCTTAATTATGTATTTGTTAGAAAAACAATTTTCTTTTTCTGGGCTGGGGAGGTAGGAGGGAGAGAGGGCAAGTGCTTGTTGATTGAATTCATCTCTCAAATGGTTGTGTTTTCACTGTTTGGCCCCAAGATCTGTGATGCTCTTCCTCCTCACTTCCACCTCCTGGCTTTCTTGGCTTCTTTCAGATTCAATTCAAATCCCACCTTGTGCATGAAGCCTTTTTCAGTAGCTCCCTGCCCTTCCCCCTCCCACTGCTAGTGCCTTCCCTCTGAGACTACTTTCTATTTACCCTGTCAGTTCTATCTTATATGTGCCTACTTATTTGTATGTTGTCCCTCCCATTAGAATGTGGGCTCCTGGGGGGCAGAGCCAAGATGGTGGAGTAGAAATAGCACTTCCTTGGAGCTCCAGCCCACAGCACTTCAAAATTATGTAAAAGGGGGACTCTGAATGACCTCTGGAGCACCAGAACCACAAAATGACACAGAAAAGCTAACCTCCTGCTGAGGACAGTCCTGCAGCCTGGTGAGGAACAGCCAGCGCAGCACTCTGGGAGCCGAGCCCAAGACCACTTATATTGGGGGTTTTAGCCTCAGGGCAGCTAGACCAGCAGCTGGCTGGAGGGACCCCAGAATACCAACAGCTGTGGAGTATCCAGAATTATCAACACATAGGTGCCTAGGACAAAGTGAGAGGTCTGTGCCTTATGGACTTTGGGACTGGCTGGGAGAATGCGTCAGCTTCTTCCCCTGGGGGTAAGAAGCTGCTGAGAAGCCAGCACAGCTTGGGCCACATTGCCACATTGCAGCTTCAGCTCCTGGCCTGCACACTATAGGGGGATCTGGCATTCAGTCTTGGGGGTAAGCACTCTTGCTTTACCCTCCTTGGATCTGGATTGCGGTCTGGGGTGTAGGTCTTGGGGTGTGTGACCAGCTTGCCAGAGTGTGTGGAGGCCATCCAAGTAATGCCTCCAGAAGTTGAGAACAGAGGTCACCCAAGTAATACCTCAAGAAGGTTGAGAAAACCCCAACGTTTGGGATAGAAGTTCCCCTGGCTGGTGGCAAAATCCTACTGTGGCAACAAGCCCAAAAGTCAAGTAATTGAGTGGCAACATGCCTAGGCAAAGGAAACAAAATAAACAGAAAAATGCAACATTAGACTCCTATTTTGGGGGCAAAGAGGATCAAAGCATGGAACAGGAGGAGGACTGTGAGGTCAGAACTCCTGCACCAAAAGCCCCAAATGAAAATATAAGCTGGCTACAGGCCATAGAGGACCTTCAGAAGCAGATAAGAGAAGTGGGGGAAAAACTGGGAAGAGAAATGAGAAAGATGCAAGAAAAGTATGAAATGAGGGTCAACAGCCTGACTGAGGAAAATAACACCTTAAAAAATAGACTAAGTCAAATGGCAAAAGAGGAGAAGAATGCCTTAAAAAATCAAATTTGCCAGATGGAAAAAGAATCTCAAAAGCTCACTGAGGAGAATCATTCCTTCAGAATTAGATTGGAACAAATGGAAGCTAGTGACTTTATGAGAAATCAAGATGCTATTAAGCAGATCCAAACAAATGAAAGAATAGAAGGCAATGTGAAATATCTAATGGGAAAAATCACTGACCTGGAAAATTGATCCAGGAGAGACAATCTAAAGATTATTGGACTACCTGAAAGCCATGATCAAAGAAGGAATCTAGAAACCATCTTTCAAGAAATTCTCAAGGAAAATTGCCCACATGTTTTAGAACCAGAGGGCAAAATAAAGGTTGAAAAAATCCACAGATCACTTCCTGAAAAAGATTCCAAAAAGAAAACTCCTAGGAATATTATAGCCAGATTCCAGAATTCCCAGATCAAGGAGAGAGTATTACAGGCAGCCAGGAAGAAACAATTTCAATATTGTGGAAACACAATCAGAATAGCACAGGATCTGGCAGCTTCTACACTGAGGGATCGAAGGGCATGGAATATTATATTTCATGGGGCAAAAGACCTGGGATTAAAACCAAGAATCACCTACCCAGCAAAACTGAGTGTCATGTTTCAGGGGAAAATTTGGTCATTCAGTGGAATAGAGGACTTTCAAGCATTCTTGAGGAAAAAACCAGTTGAATAGAAAATTTGACATTCAGACACAAGAAGCAAGAGATACTTGAGAAGGTAAGCAGGGAAAAGAAATCACTGTGAACTTATCAAAGTTGAACTATTTACATTCCTACAGGGAAAAACAATAACTGTAAATGATGAAACTTTTCTCAGTATGAAAATAGTTGAAGAAGGGTATATGGGCATATGAATACATATGTGAATGTATGTATATATGTTTTCAGGTATACATAGATAGAGGGCACAGGTCAAATTTAAAAGGAAGGGATGATACTTAAAAGGTGAGTTTAAGAGGTGAGAGAGTAATGTGGTGAGGGGGAATGGGGAGAGACAGTGGGGTAAACTGTCTTGTGCAGAAGAGGCAGGGGAAGGTTGTTGCAGTGGAAGGGAGGAACAGGAAGCCAAACAGGCAAAACTTTATTCTCAATTGAATTTGGACCAGGGAGAGAATGACATTCATACTAAATAGGGTGTCCCACCCTACTGGAGTGTGGTGGGGAGGGGTATGGGGAAAGGTGGTGTAGGGGAGGGCAGGCTGGGGGGGAGGGAAGTTGGAAGCACCCACTTTTGAAAAGCAACAGGATCAAGGTGGGGAGTGGACTGGGTGGAAGGTGGAATGGGAGGGAGGGAAATATAGTCAGTCTTTTACAATATACCTACTTTGGTAATGTTTTGCATAGCTACACATGTACAGCATATACTGAGTTGCTTATCTTCCTTTTAAGATCAAATTTAAAAAATATATAAATACTATGATTAATACTATTTTGCATATAATTTGGAGATAAGATGTGCAGGCAATGGGGCTTGGGGATTCACCTCACCCTACTGGAAAAGTCAAAGGGGGTATGGGAGAAGAGATGGGAAAGAGCAGATTGGTTGAGGGGATATCCTATATGACTGGTATTCTGGGGTCATGGGTAGGGGAAAAATGGGAAAAAATTATAACTCAAAATCTGACGGATATGAATGATGTAAACCAGAAGTTAATAAAGCATTTGGAAAAAAAAAAAGAATGTGAGCTCCTTCAGGGCAGGGATGGTGTTTTTGCCTTTCTTTGTATCCCTAGCAATTGTTTTTTTTTGTTTGTTTATCCTTCCTTATCAAAGAGGACCAATAATGTCAGCAGGGTGATGTCTTGACTTGCAAGTGATTTTGATTTGAGAGAGGCAGGGCTGTGTAAAGTCCTCAGCTTCACTCTCTTCTCTAGGGTCATTTAATGCCAATGGCTAAACATAGATTGAGGAGACTGGAGATGATACCAGATGCAGTGGGAGACCATGGCCTTTGTAAACTAAAGTCTTTCCCAGGTCTCGGTTTGTCTGAGGTAATACCCATTTAGTGATTTAAGGCGAGGTGGGCAAGTATTGAGGCAAAATAGGAAGGAAGCAGAAAACTGGGAAAGAATTTTTACAACCAGTGTCTCTGATAAAGGCCTCATTTCTAAAGTCAAATTCATAAGAAATTTATAAGAATACAAGTTATTCCCCTATTGATAAATGGTCAAAGAATATGAACAGGCAGTTTTTAGATGAAGAAATTAAAGCTATCTATAGTCATATGAAAAAATGCTCTAAATCACTATTGATTAAAGAAAACAAAACAACTCTGATGTACCACATCACACCTATCAGATTGGTTAACATGACAAAACAGGAAGATGATAAATGCTGGAGAAGATGTGGGATAATTGGTACATTGATGCATTGTTGGTGGAGTTGTGAATTGATCCAGCCATTCTGGAGAACAGTTTGGAACTATGTACAAAGGGCTATAAAACTGTGCATACCCTTTGACCCAGCAATACCACTTCTAGGTCTGTATCCCAAAGAGATCATACAAATGGGGAAAGGATCCACATGTACAAAAATATTTATAGCAGCTCTTTTTATAGTGGTAAAGAATTGGAAATAGAGGGGATGCCCATCAATTGGGGAATGGCTGAACAAGCTGTATAGGAATGTAATAGAATACTATTGTGATATAAGAAATGATGAGCAGGTGGACTTCAGAAAAACCTGGAAAGACTTACCTGAACTGATGCTGAGTTATTCTGAGGAGAACCAGGACAGCACTGTATACAGCAACAGCCATATTATATGATGACTAACTTTGATAGACTTATCTCTTCTTAGTAATGCAAGGATCTAAGACAGCTCCAAAAGACTCATTGGAAAATGCTGTCCACATCCAGAAAAAGAACTATGGAATCTGAATGCAGATCAAGACGTATTATTTGCTTTCTCTCTCCTTTTTAAAACAATTTCTCCTTTCTTGTGGTTTGTCCCATTGGTTCTAATCCTTCTTTACAACATGACTAATGTGAAAGTAGGTTTAATATGAATGTACATGTTGAGCCTATTTCAATTTGCATACCATCTTGGGGTGGAGGAGCAGGGAGAGATGGGCAGAAATTTTGGAACTATTTCACCAATGCAATACCCACAGCAGCTTCTATGAATATGCAGGCATATTCCCAGGTTTGAATAGCAAGACATAACAGACTCTCTTCCTTGAAGATGAAACCAAGACATTTACTCAAACACCATAAAGTCAAATCCATCATGACAACAAAGAAGTGTATATACATTGCCAATGTAGGGAGCACTGACACCCCAAAGAACATATACATCACCAAAGCAGGAAACATAAACATTCCAAACCCCCCCTCCTTTAGTACTCCCCACAAAACAAGTTCCCTTAGGTAAAATCATTCCCTTCCTCATTCATGCTAGCTGCCCATCTCTACTCTGCCTGTTTTCTCTCCCAGTTCTGTCTCCACCCCCTCCCTCTTTACTCATTAGGCAAGCTCCTCCCACCATGGGCTCCATATGATCACATTGGCCTATTAAGGGACAGGGAAGATTTTCAAATTCTCTTAACTTTAACTCAAAATCTATGGAAGTAAATGTTGAAAACTAAAAATAAATAAAGTAAATTAAAAAAAAAAGAAATGAGTCAAAGGATGCACTAGTTTGACTACTAGAAACAAAAAAATCAAACTGGGAGGGAAGACCTACAGGGTTTCTGGCCAGAACAGAAACAATTACTATTTACACTTGCTCTGAGCCATCCAAACCTAAACAATGAACATGACATTTGGGCTGAAACCTATTGTTGATCAATAGGTGAGAGCCAGAGTGTTTGGGGTTTAAGGCATGGTCAAGCAGCTCCATTTAACTCAGTACCACACACATAGTAAATGCTTAAAATGATCATTGTCTAACTGATTAATGGATGGTCCCCATCCAGTGACTCTCCAGAAGGGAAAATGGTTCTGATGGTCATTGTGGCTTCAGCTAGGAGTGGACACTGGGGCAAGGGGCAGCTCTTAGTGGGAACTAGGTGGTCCAAAGGCTAGAGTAGTAGAGGGGAATGCATCCAGGAACTTAATAAATGCTGGCTGAATTTATATTAAACTGAAAATTGGCAAAAGACTATGAAAAGTGAGTTCACAACATTGATCCTTAATCCCCATCATCTATTAAACAACAGAATGTGATTAAATTGTCTCTAAGTTACTTTCTATGTCTAAATCTGTTATCAGCCTATGACTGGTAAAGAAAGTATTTATACTGAAGAAATCACAGAGCCATCAAAGAGACCATCTCTTATTATCTATAAGACTGGTTCTTGTTGACAAATCAAATCTGCAAACACTTGGATACTTATGCTATTTAGAGAGAAAGCTTAATCACGAGGTCAAAATGAAACAAAGCATAATTTTTAGTTTTTGAAAGGTGGGGAGAGGAAGATCCAGGAGATTGTTGTCCATACCAACAAAACTCAAAATAGATCTGAAAGATTTGAGCATATTAATAATTTTACCTCTCTTCTCCCTTCTCCTGTATGTATAGAGTCTTAGGTATTTTGCCCAGTGAACAAAACATTTTTGGTCTAGGAATCCTGTGTACTCTTCCTCCTAATATAGTAATGCTACATATTAAACCCACAGATCTGCCTGCTGCAGGTCCTATTGTTGTCAAAGGAAAAGAACTATATAAGTGATAAATAATGATATTTTTAATATTTCAGTCTACCAGCTCCAGAAACATGGTTTATGGAATTTGGAGCTTGGAGCTTCAGGTATTGATTGCAGTTTTATTTTGAAAAGAATGCTACAACTTCAGGTGGCTTTTCTTTCTCATGTTTATATTAAAAGAAAAGCTAATAATAAACTATTTTAATTTTTAAAAAGTTGTTGATAGTTCTATTCATACCCAAATCTCAATGGATTTGTAGAGAGAGTATATGGAAAGTATAAAAAAAATAGCTTTCCAGATCAAAAGGTTGTTTTCAACCCCCACCCCACATTTAGATTCTGCAACTCCATTCTTCCCAAATATCCTAGACTCCTGTCTCACAGGCAAGACTCGGTTCACTTAAGGAAGAGGCTAGCTGTAGCCTAAGAAGGTAGGCAGAAAAAGGAAAGTGAAGAAAGGAGGGCCAGCAGAGGGCAGATTTCCTAGTAATAACTTCTTAGACAGTGAGGAACTATTTAATTAAATTCTCAGGACTTTAAACCAAGCCATATGGAACCTAACACCTTACTTTTTGATGAAGCTAACAAGGAAGAGGCACCAGGAAATAAATCCATGGACTGTCTTGAGGTAAGTAACCCTATAAAGGTTATCTTCATCTCTGATGTTAAATGGATCAAATTACCACAAGGTTTTTTTAAAGTCATTAAAACTAGATTTGATTTCCTTGGAAGTTTCAGCTTGTAAAAGTGTCATTTCAAGCAAGATGAAAACCTACTTAGGTGGAAAATATAGTGTCTTGCCCTCAAGAATCAAAAGAGATTCCTTAAGCGGCCAGCAATGATTTTATCACTTGGGAGGAAGGAACTGAGATCTGAAAGTAATAGAATGGGGGTGGGTAGGCAGACAGGGCACTTGTCAAAATTCATTCCCTCAATGGTCTTAGGAGCCAAAGTCTGGGAAGCAGCTCTCTAGCTGGGTTGTTGTAAACAACATCTTTTTGTCTAAGATCCTTTGATGATTTCTGTAGATCTGGAAAAGAACCCAGGGGGTTTTACAATCCAAAACCCCATTTTACAGATGAGGAAACTGAAACTCAGAAAGGTCACATGGGCAGTAAATGGCAAAGCTTGTGATTCAAACCTTTTCTTCTCTTTCTTTAATGGGAGTTAATAATCATAAAGATCCCACTGTTAATCCCAGGCACTGTTTTGCAAATATTCTGCAACCCACTTGAAGAGCCTAAAGAATTAATTAAGGAATAATTATTTGTGTGTCCATTGAAAACAGAAAATAGATGCTTATGCAGGTTTTAGAGGACACATCTGTGGATTATTTAATATGAGCACCAAATATTGCAATATAGTATGATAGTAACCCCTTTTTTTGACCATGGAATCATGTCTTCTGCTATTGCTATTCTTTCAGAATATTCTCTTATCCCTGAGTTGTGTGGTTGTGGTGTCCTTCGTTCTCAAAGTACACCTGGAAAGTAGAGCAGGGTGGGTGCTATTATCTCTTATTTTAAGCAAAATAATGTAGGACTTTTTTTGGCAACTAAAATAACATAGGACTTAAATTCTTTTTAAAAAAAACCCCAGACTTATGATTTCATTTGTTAGGAAACTCCCATTGAAATGAACCTTTCTCTTGTGATGTTGAACAGTGTTTTTCCTGCCTCTTATGTTCTTAGGGATTTGCCTAGGGCACCAAGAAATGATGGGACTTGCCCAAGGTCATAAAGCCAGTATGTGTCTGTCAGAAGGGGGAATTGACCTGGTCTCCCTGCCACAAAGGTCAGCTTCTATGTGCTACCTGACAATGCCTCTCCCTTTAGTTCTTTTTTAATGATAACAGCTGGCATAATTAAACAAGAGCTTGATGGTCTACAAAATACACATTTGACACAAAAAACTTGTGAGGTAAGTAATGCAGATGTTATTTTCCTTTTTTCACCTATGAGGAAATTTAAGATTCAAGAGAGGTTAAGTAATTTGCTTTGGGGTCCCAGACTGGGTCAAGGTTGAATATCCCAGCTCCAGATTCAGTCTTTCTGTTAGGCATCACAGCTGTCTTTTACACTTCAGGAGGGCTGATATGTGGCAATGATTTGGGGAATCCTTAGTATTGTGGGGTAGAACCCCCATTCTGGGGAAAAAAGGGGCAAGGTTGAAAACAAAATCTAAGTCAATGGAAAACAAAGGCAGAGATGGGTTGGGAGACAGATGTTCTTTGTATAATCAAACCTCAGAGCCCAGTGCTTGTGGAAGGTCTCTCCCTTTTCCCCTTGCAGTATTGAGACAAGTTCTCCTGGACTTCAGGTCTGCCAACATCTTTCAGTCACCTCTAAACTCATGTATCACCTCTTATTTACCTGGCATTCAGAAGTCCTGCATTTGACCTCTTTATGCGAATAAGAAAAAAACCTTTCCAGATCTGACATTCCAAAGATTCTCCTCTTGACCTCCCCCTATCTCGCGCCCTTTTACCACAACCTCTGTCTCAAGTGTCGTTGCTTTGACCCTTGGCAATGTCCCAATGTGGCACCTTCTTTTTCTCTGTCTTCCCCTTTCTAAGACAAATAGGTGGTGCAATGGATGGATAGAGCACTGGGCTGGGAGTCATGAAGATCTGAGTTCAAATTCAGTCTCAGATACTCACTGACCCCAGGAAAGTCTATTTGCCTTTAACTCCTCAATTGTAACATGAGGATCATAATACAGTGAGGATCAGGTGAGACAGTATTTGTAAAGCAATAAGCATAGGATAAGTGTTTAGTGTTTAGCTTTTTCACTTCCTCTCTTTTTCATCTCTTCCCCTCTCCCAATCCTTCCTCCACATGCACTGTCACATGAACATTTTCTCTTCCTCCACTTACTCTCCTAAACTGGCTTTTGAATCACTCTCCTTTTTGGCCCTAGGGCCCTAGGCTTCAAGTCCTCAGGTGAACAAGCATTTATTAAACACCTACTGTGTTCCTGGGTACTGTGCTAAATGGTTGGGATACCAAGAAAGGTAAAATCAGTCCTTGCATCAATGAACTCACAGTCTCCTGGGGGAAACAGTGTATAAACAACTATGTACAAATAAGACATATGCAGGATAAATGTGAGATGATCTCAGAGGGATGTTCTTCCCTGAGCCTGACTCTCTCCATTTAATTTTTAGCAAGAGGTCTACTCCCAAACTGACTTTGTCTTCTACTGACTCTGTGCCCTCTGGAATCAATAACAGACCCGAGATGATATAATCTTGGGCTGGTAGAGTCCACTGTCCACACCTGGAAACCTGCCCCAGCTCACAGATACTGTTTCTACCTGCCTCTTTGTTCTCCACTGGTAGAGTGGAGAACCTGCCTCCTCACCCCGTGACCAAGGGAGTAGTTTATTAGAATACAGACTCATTTACAAAATACCTTTACATACACATAAAAGAATATTTTTGCCCACCCAAAGTAGCAGGAGCTGGCCTGATACCCTCTGTCCTGGGAGCTTCCTCTGATTCCATCCAGCTTGAGGCAATCTCTTCCTTTGAATGTGCATAATATTTTGTTACCTCTCTTACTACAAAGTACTATCATGAATTGCAATCATTGACCTATGTGTCTTACCTCGACTATTAGATTGTAGACTCCATGAAGTCAAGATGAGACGAATTCTTCTTTGATTAAGGAATGATTTCTTATGTGTTGTATTCACTCAATAAATGCATTTGTACAATGAATAAATGAATGAATATGGAAAAATCTGGTATTGATGATTGGAAGAAAGGTACTTCCCCATTATCCATGATAATTAGTGGGTCCATAAAATAGATAATAGAAAATTAAGAGTTAAACTCTCTCTAATTGGTAGGGCCTCTCTCCTTACTGTTGCAGTAAAATTACCTGCTGTTAACATAATCACAACTGTCAGCATGTGCCTTCTGGGGCTTCCACTAAATTAAAGTGGTTTATATGTCATTGCCTTCCTCACCATTAGTTCCAGAAACAGCAACAGACCAAAGATAATATTGGAATACAGAAAAGGTTGTTTGGGTTTTTTTGTTTGTTTGTTTGTTTGTTTGTTTTTTGTTTTTTTTTTTTTTTGAGGGAGGAAGGCAAAGCAATGGGGGATAAGTAACTTACCCAAGGTCACACAGCTAGTATAGTGTATCTACTATCTGAGGTTGGATTTGAACTCAGGTCCTCCTGACTCAAGGGCCTATCTGTATAACTGGATTGTGGAGGATCAAAGATGGCTCTCTGGTGTGGGAGTGACCATTCTCATATGGCTTGACTACATAAGTTGAAATAATAGTAACAATTAATTTATTAACTCTTTGCCTCAGTGAATAGAGAGACCCCTCTTGTGGCCATCAATGTCTCAGGGAAAATGCCATCATCATGCAAAGCAGCCACCTATATCGTCTTTCTGTAGAAATATATACCCCTATGCCTCTTGTCTTCCAGAAATCTCCATTTTAATGAGAATATTGCATCATGACACAGATAGCTATACTCTGATCCTACAATTTGAATGTTAAAAATTCATTAATATTTCCTTGTTTTGTTCAGTAGTGTCTAACTCTTCATGAACCTATTTGGGGTTTTCTTGGCAAAGATAGTGGAGTGGCTTGCCATTTCCTTCTTCAACTCATTTTACAGGTAAGGATACTGAGGCAAACAGGCCCAGGGCAACATAGTAAGTGTTTGAGGCCAGATTTGAACTCAGGAAGATGAGTCTTCCTGACTCCAGGATCTGCACTCTGTCCACTGTGCCACCTAGGTGCCCAAACATTTCTTTGGATGATGGCTATTTTATTGTCAAGATAAGATGGAGTTGTCACTAAAAATGTAATAAAGACTCATCCTGCATTTTCTCCATTCCCCATTTTTGTGATATTTGAACTCCAAATCATAGCCAAAGGGCATTAAGGAAATTTTATCTCCTATACAACACTTTATTCCTCAAACATATTTCTTGTATTAGAACAATTTGATTCTACTAAGATTAACTAACATTTAAATATCTACTATGTACACAAAACTATGCTAGAGTCTAGGAAAGACTAAGACAAAAATGAAGCTGTACCTGTCCTCAAAGTACTTAAATTTTACTTGAGGGAAATACCATGTACACAGATAAGTAGAAATCAGATAATTTGAGGTGATAATGGGCATAAAAATGGTGCAGGGGATAGAGGTGGGGGGAGAACCAAGTTAATACTGTAGAAAATGGTACATGACTTGAGCCTTCAAGAAAGCTTTGGATTGGGGCAGCTAGGTGGCACAGTGAACAGAGCACCAGCCCTGGAGTCAGGAGGACATGATTTCAAAGATGACTTTAGCCACTTGACACACTATACTAGCTGTGTGACCTTGGGCAAGTCTTGCCTTCTCCCCTCAAAAAAAACAAAAACAAAAACAAAAAAAAGCTATGGATTTTTAAAAGACTGACAGGACAAAGGAGTGCATTCCAGCCTCTGGAAAGATATATAATTAGGAAATGGAATGCCATATTTGGGAAGTAGGTAGTAGTTTAGACTGGCTGAAAGACTATGTAAAGTGACATAACATGAACTAAATCTGGAAAGGTAGGTGGGACCCAGTTTGCCTTTAAATGTCAGGCAAGGATATTGTAATTTATCCAAGAGGAAAGGATAGGGAGTTGCCAAAATTCCATTGTCAAGCATTTATTACAGATTAATTGTTAAATATTAAATTGCCCCCAGGGGAAGAGGCTGATGCATTCCCAACAACTGGTCCCAAAGTCCATTCTGCACTGACCTCTCACTTTGTCCTTGGCATCTATGTGTTGATAATACTGGAAATGCCACAGCTGCTAGTGTTTTGGAGTCCCTCCAGCCAGTGGCTGGTCTGGCCACCCTGGGGCTAAAACCTCCAACTCTCACAGGCCTGCACTCTGCTCCCGGAGAGCTGGGCTTCTGCTCCCTGCCAAGCTGCTAGGCTGTCCCCTGTGGGAGGTTCCCTTCTTTGGTCATTTTGTGGGTTCTATAGATCCAGAGTTTGTTCAGAGTCTCTTTTATATAAATTGGAAGTGGTGGAAGCCAGAATTGTGTGCAAATGCCATTTCTACTCTGCCATCTTGACTTCACCCCCCAAGAAGATTCCATTTCAGTTAATCCAGGTCACCTATGCCAGCTTCACACTCTCCTTTGACTTTGGAACACACTTTACTGGTTAGTGAAGAATCATTCCTAACATTTATGGTTTGAATCTTTTGACTTTCAAGTCTTTGTTTCAAAAACTATGTTTGTTAATTGGCTGTATTTTGATTAGATATTTTAGTACATATTTCCCATGTTTCTCATAAGGAGTTAGTTTCATGTAGCACTTTGAAAATAGATTTTAAGCTCCTGGAGGACAGGGACTGCTTTTGCCTCTTTTTGCATCCCTAGTGTATAGCACAGTACCTGGCACATAGTAAATACTTAATAAAGGTTTGTTGATTGATTGGTTCCCAAATACCCATCTTCTGTACTGCGAGGTAGAATAACCATAATTTTTTTTCAGGAATCACAGAAACATTACGAGTCTAGAGGTATTGTTTTCCAATAAATCTAATCCACCTTGAACTTCACAATCACCTTTTTTGTTCTGTTGCAGTGTTCCTTGGGGTGCTACTGAAGGGGCTGTACTAATGAAATCTTACTCATCTTCTAAAGCTATAGTGTGAGGCATTGCTCTGTTTTTCCTTGGGGTCCTATAGTCTGTTTCACATATCACAGAGTAGCAGCTTAATAAATGCTTGGGGGATGGATTTGAGTCAGCCTTTCCCATGATGCTTTTTTTGTGTCAGGTCTCTTTATTATTTTCACACATTATGATTCTCCTAACACAATCTTCTTCCACCTTTTCTTTCTCTTAAAAACATTGTTCCTGTTTTGGTGGCAAAAAGAAAATGGTTGAGGTGAAAGCATAATTATCAGAGTATAAAGTTCAGATTCCATCTGTCTCGCCTTATGAAGGGTACTTGGTGATTGTCTATTACCACAAAAATCTTCATCCAAACTGTCCTGACATAATACTACTATTTATTAATAATGTATTACCACCTCTGTTTTGTGTATAAGCCAGAGAGCATTATAAGATCCTTCATTGCTTGTGTTTCATTTAAAACTAAGATTTTTTTAATGAACTTGTCATGTTATTAATAATGTATTTCTCACTTACTTCATTAATCCCTGTTGAGATATTGAATTCACAAACAGAATCAAGAAACCGGTAAGGACATTACATTACCATTCATTTCACTACTGCAATTTTGGGGATTTCTTAGATGACATGTGGTTGGATGACTTTGTAGCATTCAAGATAGAGTATCTCCAATGGTACCTCATGACTGAATCAAATTTTCTTTTTATATGACTCAGTACCAGGTCCTGAACAGTGAAAATGAATCATTTTATGTCAGGGAGCAACTGTCTGAAACACCCAGGTAGAAAAATCTTGCCATAGACCAATTTCACTAAGGAATATTAATGCAAAAATTTTAAATAAAATATTAGCAAAGAAAACTCTTTCCAAAACCATCAGCAGAATGTGGTTAAATTAATGTTCCACAATTATATCAGCTCAGATATAGCAACCTTTGTTTATGCTGTAAAAGACAAATACTCTGCTTGTAAATTCAAGGATTCTCCCATAAGAAAAAGGGCCACCTGAGGAAGTATATTGTTCACTGGCACAGTGGTTCGCAGTGCCTACTGTTGGGTGATCCTAACTATTTATATGGAAAGCCCAAGAGTTGCATCATGTTTACTAGGTCAGTGACTAGATGTTGCTTGAAGGCAGGGACTACTTTGTTTCTTTCTTGGTATCCCTGATGCCTATCACCATTAAAGTACTTAATAAATGTTGGTTGAACTAAACTGAAATGAGCTGAATTGAACTGAATTATTCATACATATCTGCAAAGGTCAAGATAAGGTCCTATTGGGACAATGGCACATTAATAAATGAAAAAGATGTTGCCTTCATCAGTCAGACAACTACAAAACAAGTATTTAAAACCTCCCTGAATACCTAAAAAAAGAGATTCTGTGGCAGAGTCGTCACTGATATATTTTTTGGATTATAGATTTAAAACTGCAAGATACCTTAAAGGCTGTCCAGTCAAACTCCTTCATGTGACATAAAGTTAAGATTATTCATTACCAATGACAGTGAAGGTATCATGACTGAACTTTGACATGGTATGAAAAATAGACACATAATAAGACTTATGTTTTATGGGGGAAGGCAGGGTAACTAGGTTTAAGTGATTTCTCCAAGGTCACATGGCTAGTTTTTTGTGTTAAGTGTCTGAGACTAAATTTGAACTCAGGTCCTCCTGACTCCAGGGCTGGTGCTGTATTCATTGCACAAACTAGCTGCCCGGCCTATGCTTTCAGATATGGCCAAGGTGTGAATTTATTTTACTTGACTGGGTTTATTTGTTACAAGGGTTTTTTTTTTTATTTTTGTTTTGTTTTTGTTTTTGTTTTTTCTTCATTTTGAGGGCAGGGGAACATCTCTGCAACTAGATTTGTCTCAAGGTAATAAATTCCTATCCAAGAAACTAGTTGATGGCTTTTGGATTTGTTTAGCATAGGGACAAAGAATTCAAACTATATCCATAAGGTGACATAACAAGATGATACCAGAAATATAAAGTCGAAAAAAGTCTTAGTTACTAGGAATTTCTTCAAAATATATTCATGTTTAAAATGCTACCATTCTTCCAAAAATAAAGCCCCAAATTGAACAAATCAGTAAATATTTAACACTGAAATTTACTAATCAATAACCAGGTATTAAGTTCTTATTGTGTGCTAGGTAGGGCACCTAGGTGGCTCAATGGGTAGAGTGCCAGGCCTGAAGTCAAGTCTTCCTGAGTTCAAATCTGACCCTGGACACTTAGTAGGTGTATGACCCTGGGCAAGTAATTTCATTCTGTTTGCCTTGGTTTCCTCATTTGTAAAATGATCTAGAGAAGGAAATTGTAAACCACTCTAGAATCTTTGTCAAGAAAATCCCAAATGGCTCACAAAGAGTTGGACATGATTGAAACAAGTGAACAACAAAAATGTGGTAGGCATTAAGGATACAAGCAACTAACCAAATTGCAATATAAGAATACCCCATTCTGCGGTTGGTCTGCTTCTGATGAAAATGAACAATTTATCAAGTATTTTATCTTTATGAATATGGAATTATACCCATATGTGGTTTTCTCACAGTTGTATAACCTTACTATATAATCAACTTTGCTTTGTAGGACTGAATTCCATTTATTATGGACTTAGCATTTTGATGAGGCATGGTACTTTATAATTGTTAAGAATTCTTCTTCAGGTGTAAGTCCTATGAAGAAAGAGTCTCTGTCTTGACATGTATGATATTTTCCTGCCATACAGTTAGTCACATAGCAACAGTGAGTGTGGCAGAACCATTTTATAGATGGACAAAGGGATTTTTGTCATGGTCAAAGAGCTAGTAAGTAATAGATCTAGGATTTGAACGTTGGACTTAGGATTCCAAGGCCAGGCTTCTGTCCCTTTTACTACATGGTCTAGAAGAAAGCAGCCAAAGCTTCACTTTGAAGACCTGAACTTTTGGGATAGTCATTGGATTTCTATGTTTTGATTTGACTTGATCATGAAGGCTATATAGTTTGGGGATATTTAATTCTGAAACAAAGTTAGGAATATGACACAGAGTTTGTTGTTGTGGTTTGATACTTTTATTTAATTGCCTATATTGGAAGATGTGACAAATCCCCTGATGTATGCAGATTGCTAAATAGATGCACTCAAGATAACAAAAGATACACATGAGTTATGGGAGGACACAGGATCTGATGGTAGAAAATGCAGAAAACATAGAGTGGAAATGATGTCCAAGAGAAATAAGCAGAAATAAAATTCTTAAGAATTTTGAAACAAAAAAGTTTAAGAAAGACAAGATTAGAATCCAACATAGGCATTTGTGAAGTCAAGAGATGTGAATAGCACATGCCATAATTATAGACCAATTTAAGATAAAGAAAATTTCTCTGGCATGTAATTCAATTCAAATATTTATTATGGGCCTATTGAATTCAAAGCATTAGAGATACAAAATAAACATCAACATATTCCTTGTCCTTGAGGAACTTGTAATCTATTGGTGGTAGGGAAAATGACATTCAAAAAATAAGAATAAACTGCAAATAATTACCTCTTTTCCTTAACCCTCAGTCAACCCCATTCCCTGTTTCTGCTGCAAGTTTGTTCATCCGTGTTCATGAATTGCTTTCTTCCCAAATCCCTCCCCAGTTCTCCAGATCATTTGCTTTACATGTCAGTCACACTCCAGTCTCACTGTCAGTCACGTCTTCCATTTATATAGTCAGTTATTCTAAAATTCCTTTATTCTACCATAACCTACCATCACTCCATCTCTCATTGTGCTTCACTCTTATATAATATGAATAAATGTAAACTTATTCTTCATCTTCCCCATGGTTGTCAAACCTTCAGTACTCTCACATCACCCCTGATTTGGTTTTGCTTTTTTGCCTTCTCAATCTGGACCCTAAAATTTACTATCAATATCCTCTACTCTTGCTTGAACCCCTTGAATGCTTATATTTTGTCAAACCCTTTTCCTGTCTATTTTTTTTCACTCCTATTTCCCTGCTGATGAATGGTGTTGGAAGAATTGTACCACTGTGGTGCCTGAGTCCACTGCATAGAAATGTTATTGAATTCACTACCACATCAAACCTACTCTTTCTTAATTGACTTGCTCCCTTACTACCATTTTAGATCTTTCTCTTCTCTCCTCAGACAGCCCACACCACTGTCTTCTATCTACTCTTTAGCAGCAAATGTCTATTCACATGGAGAAACCTGAGGCCATTCATCATGTGAGCTGCTTCTCTTCTATATTTCAAAGCCTCTTACTATCATGCTTCATTCTTAGCTTCTTTACATCAGCCTCTGATGCAGGTGTAGACTTCTTTCTTGCTTTTCCTCTGGAGGATTGCCCCTACAATTATTTCCTCAATCTCTAATCTTCAACCTCTCTGTAGCTAAAGGCTTCTTCCTGCTAACTTCAAATGTCCAGATCTCCCCATCTTTAAAAAGAAACTTCATTTGACCTATCAGCTATCATACTATAGCTCTCCTCCCTTTCACAGCCAAACTCCTAGGAAAAAAAAACTGTCTATACTTTGCTTTCTACTCCCTTTCCTATTTCTCATTTCTCAACTCTTTGATTTTTGTCTCATCAGTTAACTGAAATTGCTCTCTCTAAAGTCACTATTGATCTTCTAATCACTAAACCATTGAACTTTTCTCAGTCTTCATCTTTCTTGGTCTCTTTGTAGCATTTGACATTTTCAACTACCTTGATATAAGCTCTCCTCTCTAGTTTTGTGACTGTTGGTTTCAGCTCTCTGCTCATTTTCCCCCTTTGCTGGATCTTCATCTATATCCCACCTCCTAAGGTGTACCCCAAAGTTTTGTTGTGGGCTCTCTTCTTTCTTTACACAAACTTTCTTGGTGATCTAATCAATTTCAATGAGTTAAATTAACATCTCTATGCAGAACTATATTCTAGAGCCTTAGTCTTTCTATTGAGCTATATACTACATCATCAACTGTCTATTGGAAACTTCTCAAGAAGTCCAAAACAGAACTCATCTTTTCCCCAAAACCTATCCTTCCTCTGAACTTCTCTTATTTCCATCAAGGGCACCACCATCTTTCTAGTCATCCACTTAGAGCTGTGTCATATTCATCTCCACTCTTTCTTACTTTACCTCCTTCTCTGCTGCCAAATCTTGTCAATTCTCACATCTGTCCCCTTCTCTCAACTTACATGACCACCCCTGGTTCAGACCCCCAGCACCTATCCCTTGGATTACTGCAATAACTTCCTAATTGGTTTCCTTGCCTCTGATCTCTCTGGGAAAACAAAATTCCCAAAGCACCAACTTGGCCACGCCTCTTCCTTGCTAGAAAAAATTCTTGTGGTCCCCTGTTACTTGCAAGTTAAGTGCGACCTTGGGCAAGTCACTTAGTCCTAATTGTCCTGCCTTCCCCACTCTGAAAAGGAAAATAAAAATGAAATACTGGTATCACTGTGTAAGAAATAAGTGTCATCAGAATTTTGCTTCCCACATATGGATGGAGTGGTATAGAAAGTAGAAAGAGTACTGACCATGGAGTCATAGGACCTGGCTTCAGATATCACCTCTTTCCTATTTTAAGTGACCTCCAGTAAGTCATTCAATATCTCTAAGCTTCACTTTCCTGATCTGAAAAATGGGGGTGGGTGGGAGGAGAGTTGGGCTAAATAATCTCTGAGGTTCCCATAAACTCTAAAGGTAAATTCTATGACTTAGGGATCTCAAGTCAGTATTCAATGAGAAATATGAGGGCTGAGAATAGCACTCTTTTCCCCATCACAGTCACAAATCCCTCCTTTCACTACTTTCTACTCATACCTTCCAAACTCTATACCACCTCCCTCCTTCTGACTCATTCCAATGACTCAAACCAGTTCTCAGACTTTGCCACCATAGCTAATGTTTCTCACCATAAACTCTATAACTCTGGCCCAATTATTCATCACCTCTAACACTAACATAGAGGATATGCCCTGACACTTCTTAAAAACAAAAAAAGGCCCAAGGGATAATGGCAGCTCTAAAGACCTGCCAGCTTCAGCAGTTATGGGTGCACATCTATATGAGTGCCAGGATCCTCAGCTGTCTCTTAGACTTTGCCCTCTCAGATTCATTCTATACATTGCTGCTAAATTTATCTCCCTGGCTTGTGCTTGATATCACTCTGGTCAAAAAATTTCAATGACTTCCTAAACCTATATCAAATATAAACTTTTTATACTGATATTCAAGATCTTCTTCAGTTTGACTTCACCCTACATCTCCAATCTTATGTCATATGCTTTCCCTGTCATATATTCTATACTGCGACCAAATTGGCCAATTCACCACAATTTTTCAACTCTTCACTTTTGCTCCTGCCATTATTTTTCACTTGAATGCCTTCCCTTCTCCTTCCTCCCAAATGTAACTTTCAAGGCTCAGATTAAACACTACTTTCATGAAGCCTCCATTGATTCCCATAATCTGGAAATTGCTCTCTCTTTTTTTTCTCTCTCCTCTCTTTCCTCTCTGTCTCTTTGTCTCTGTGTCTGTCTCTTTCTCCTTTCCATTCTTCTTTGCCATATAAGTAGTTCAGTTAGGCTCAGTCCCTGTCACCTCTTTCATGAGACTTTCCTTATACCCTGAGTTGGTAGAACCCTGCCTCCCGCAGATTATTTAGTATTTACTTTGTCTATATTTTATATTAACTTATCTTCATAGTGTTGTTTCCCTATAAAGAATACAAACTCTTTGAAGGCAGGCACTGTGTCATTTTAATTTTTACATTTGTTGAATCAACGAATGAATGTTATACTCTTAACCTAATCTGGTTCATTTGATATTTGCGCGTGCGCTGTGTGCGCGTGCGCCACACACACACACATACACACACACACACACACACACACACACACACATATATATATATATATATATATATATATATATATATATATATATATATATATATATATATATATTGCTTTTTGGAGGGCAATTGGGGTTAAGTGACTTGCCCAGGGTCACATGGCTAGTTTTTGTGTTAAGTGTCTGAGGCCAGATTTGAACTCAGGTCCTCCTGACTCCAGGGATGGTGCTCTATTCACTGTGCCACCTAGCTGCCCCTTTTTGCACATATATTTTATTCTCCCTGTTAAAAGGTGCCCTCTCTCAGGTCAGGAATTGCATTTTATTCATATTTCTATCTACCCCCACACCTAGAACAGAGCTTTGAACATTGTTGTTCAATCATTTCAGTAGTGTCCTACTTTGTGACTCCATTTGGGGTTTTCTTGGCAAAGGTAGTAGAGAAGTTTGCCATTTCTTTCTCCAGCTCATTTTACAGATGATGAAACTGAGGCAAATAGCATTCAGCGACTTGCTCAGGATTGTACAGCTATTAAGTGTTTGTCTGAAAGCAGATTTGAACTCAGGAAGATGAGTCTTCCTGACTTTGGGCTTGGCACTCTTTTCCACTGTACCACCTAGCTACCCTGCTTTGAACATAGTATACACTTAATAAATACTTATTGAAGCAATCTTAACTATATTTGGCTTATAGAAATTATCATCTATTCTCTCAGGGAATCACAGTTCTACCAGTATATGTCCAGAAAACTGAGGTGAAGTAAGAAGCTTAGCAGATTAAATTATAGTGTATCCTGTATCATTTTCATTAATGATGGATCAAACTAATATTTTAAAATATTTTTACCATCGCCTCTTCAAAAAGACAGTCTTTGGAGCTGAGGTAAGTTTATATGGCACACACCCTTCATAAACAGACAGAATACTTCAAAAACAAAAAACTTTCATTCTCCTCATTCTTTTTTTTTTTTTTTTGGTTTATATCATTCATTTAACTTCTGGTTTACATCATTCATTTCCGCAAGATTTTGAGTTGCAAATTTTCTCCCCATTTTTCCCCTACCCACCTCCCCAAAATAGCAGTCCCACAGGATATCCCCACCTCCAATCTGCTCTCTCCCCTATCTTCCCCCACACCCTCTTTGACTTTTCTAGTAGTGCATGGTGGATCTCCGTGCCCCAGTGCCTGTATGTCTTATTTCCCAATTACATGTAAAATAGTATTAATAATATTATACATACATACATACATATATATATATACATACATACACACACACACACACACACACATATATATATATATATATATATAATTTTTCTTAAACATTTGGTTTTAAAACTTTGAATTCCAGATTCATTCCCTTCCTCCTTTGTCACTCACCCTTACTGGGAAGATAAGCAATTCACTATAGTTTGTACATTTGTAGCTAATGCAAAACATTACCATAGTAGATATTAATATTCCTGGGAGTTTTCTTTTTGGTACCTTTTTCAGGAGGTGATTGGTGGATTCTTTCAACCTCTATTTTGTCTTCTGGTTCTAAAACATTAGGGCAGTTTTCCTTGAGAATTTCTTGAAGGATGATTTCTAGGATCTTTCTTTGATCATGGCTTTCAGGTAGTCCAATAATTTTTTAAATTCTCTCTCCTGGATCTATTTTCCAAGTCAGTGTTTTTTCCCTTGAGATATTTCACATTGCCTTCTATTTCATTTGTTTGGATCTGTTTAACAGCATCTTGATTTCTTTTTCTTTTTTTTAACTTTTTTATATCTTTATTAATCAGTCTCAACCACATTCCACAATAAGTACATAAAAACCAATTATATTTGTGCGTCAAAACAGAGCAAACATGAGCCATCAATGTAGGATAAAGTGAACTAATCAGCACAGACTTGGAAAAACACAGGCCAGAAATTTCTTGTTGCAAGAGGAGCCTTCCTTGCCCTTGGTATGGCAGTTTGTGAAGGAATTGGGTCTGTCCTGGAATGAGCTGTCTCATGTAGTTGGAGCCAGTTCAAAATAGGGCCCCTTCACCCGATGGTCATGTGTTCATCAGTCCTCACAGTACCTCTGGGTACAGGATGTGGCTACACCCCTAGTCCATTTCATCAAAACCACTATTGTCCTCTTCCTCCTCTTTGTCCTCCCCCCACCCCTCCTCCTCCTCTATTCCTCCCCTTCAGAGATGTCCCAGGAGTAGCTGACCCCAAAGCAATGGAAACAGTGGTAATTTCGGCAGGGCTGCAGGACTTCAGTGTCTGGATCCAGGTCAGGACCTCCACAGAGTTGCCTCCTTCTACAGTAGGATGTCAGAGGATTATAGGGGCAGTACAAAAGAATGCAGAACTTCCAGCCATGGCAGCAGCAGGCTCTCCTACAGCAGTGACCCATGTTCCTCAGGCAGGGATACAATTTGTTACTTATAGGCAAAGGAAAGGAAACTCTGAAGGAATTCTGGAGGAATGTTGAGCTCTTGAGATTCTTTTTCCATTTGGCAAATTCGGCTTTTTAAGGCATTCTTCTCCTCATTGCCTTTTGGAGCCTCTTTTGTCATTTGAGTTAGTCTATTTTTTAAGTTGTTATTTTCCTCAGTCAGGCTGTTGACTCTCATTTCATAATTTTCTTACATCTTTCTCATTTCTCTTCCCAACTTTTCCTCCACTTCTCTTATCTGCTTCTTAAGTTCCTCTATGGCCTGTAACCAGCTCGTATTTTCCTTTGAAGTTTTTGGTGCAGGAGTTCTGACTTCACTGTCTTCCTCCTGTTCCATGCTTTGATCCTTTTTGTCCCCGAAATAGGAGTCTAATGTTGGATTCTGCTGTTTATTTTTCTTCTTTTGCCTGGTCATGTTGCCACTCAGTCACTTGACCCCTGGGCTTTTTGCCACAATAGGACTCTGCCACCAGACCCATCCCAAATGCTGGGGTTTTCTCAGCTGCTGGAGGTATTAGTTGGGTGTTCCCTCTCTGAAGCCTCCACACTCTCTGGCAAGCTGGTCACACATCCCAGGACCTCCACCCTAGACTGCAATCCAGTTCCAAGAAGGTTAAAGCAAGAGTGATTACCCCTCAGACTGGTCACTTGGTCCACCTACACTCTGCAGGCCAGGAGCTGAAGCTGCCATGTATGGCTGTGGCTGCAGGGCTGGTGGTGTTTCAGCCACTTCTGGCCCTGGGGGCAAAAGCTAACACACTCCCAACTACTGGATCCCCAAATCCACACTGCTCTGACCTCTCACTTTGTCCTTGGCATCTATGTGTTGATAATTCTGGAAACTGCCACAGCTGATCTGAAGTCCCTCCAGCTGGTGGTTGGTCAGGCCTGCTCTGGGTCTAAGACCTCTGGCTCATGAGGGCCTAGGTTCAGTTCCCAGAGCACTGTGCTGGACGCTCCCTGCCTGGCAGCCAGGTTGTCCTCAGTGGAAGGTTGGCTTCTCTGTGTCATTTTGTGGGTTCTGTAGCTCCAAAGTTTGCTCTGAGTCACCTTTTACATAAATTGGGGAAGATGGAAGCCAGAGCCCTGGGGAAGTCCTGTTTCTACTCTTCCACCTTGAATCTTCCCCCTGTTCTCCTCATTCTAATGTGTCTGAAAGATCACTTGATGTAGAGTTAGAAAGGTTAAATGTAATTCCTTTGTGACCTTTGGGTAGGTCACTGAATTTTTCTGGGCTTTAATCTCTGCATCTGCAAAATGTTGATGTAGACTAGATGGTGGCAAAAGTCTCTTTGAACTCTAAACTTATGATAATCTGATCCTATTTTACTAGTGAGTCAGAGACAGATAAAATGGATTATGATGCTTTGGAAAGGAAGAATTACTTTTTAGCTATTTTTTTATGCATGGAATTATAACAAACAAAAAGAGGGAACTAAGGCAAAACTGGTTCTAAAATTAAAATCTGTTTAAGTAAATCCTCTTTTCCGGAATGATTTCTATTAAAGGTGGAGATATATTCTGCCTGGAAAAATGTGGGTCCCTATATATAATGTTTAGGTAACACCAGCTTAGCTGGGTGACTCACTCCATTCTGTTGGCACATGAAGTTGTAGGCAGGAAGCTGGGAGCCTGTAATTTTGGGTTTGAGATGTTTTTTTTCTGTTTTGATGGAAATGTGCTCTTTTGGGAAGCAGGGAGAATAGGAAGTGTGAGTTAGTATAGGTTCAGAAAGATGGAGTTGTGGGAGAGGTAGACTGAGATCTGGGCGACAAAACAAATAAAGAGGGTAGGCATGGGACTTTAAGTGTGCATTATATTATACTTACGCATGTAATACCTGTTGTCCTTAGATCTTCACTACTTTAATGCATGCTGAGAGAGGGAGTGGTGGTTTGGGAAAGCCCCCACTCAGCCATGTGATTTATAGAAGAAATGAACCACTATGCATGAAATTGGAGGGATACAGGGTTACCCTTTGAATGGCCTCTTTGTTTGGCATAAAATGTAGTACTCCACTCTTTGTGCACCTGAGACCTGGCCCATTTTGTACTTCTCTGTTAAGAATCCAACCTCTTAAGAACAAAGGTTCAATGATTTAGAACTGGAAGGACCCATGGAGATCAACTAATCCTTATCTCCTTATGTTGCAGATAAGGAAACTAAAACTCAGAGAAGTGAAATGACTTTCTCAAAGTCACACAGATAGGGATAGCCTTGGGATATGACTCTAAAGTTTATAATCTTATCATTTTGCCATATTGCTTCTTATTGATAGTGATCCTGCTGGTAGCCTCCTTTTGTAGAGAACTTTTAGAAGTCTGGAGGAGGAGCCAGAGCCTAAATAAGGGCAAGTGGATGGTGATCCTGCTTGCTACTATCATTGCTCAGCTTCCAATAGCTGCCTCTACAAGATACTGGGCAGTCCTCAATCATCCACTTTGGGTGGAGATGGTTGAGTGGGGAGAGTTTCTTCCAGAAATCACTTTAGAAGGAAAGGGGTTAACCCTTATTGCCAAAGATTTTGATATACATAAAGCAAATGTAACCCATCCTGTGCTCGATTTTAATTTTACTGGGTTAGTTGCTAAATTGCCTTTGTGCTTTTCTACTTTTACTATGTCCTCATGTAGCTTAGTACAAATTATCAAGTATCATTATGAGTGTCATCCTTGGGGCAGACTCAAACAGGCCCTTGTGGACATTCCTGTTAATCTATCTTCTATATCTATGCAAAAGCCTAGAATTAAGGGAGAGCTGAATGGGAACACCTATGCTAAAGGGATTTTCTGAGTTAAGGACCTTGTAAGCTTTGAGAACATCACAACATATACTCAGGGGATTTGGGGGACTTTTTCAAATTGTTCAGGATTGTGGGGTAAACATCATACACTTTGTCCAGATCAAGATGAGTGGGACTCATCTTTGTGTCAAGAGGATCCCCCATTTTTAAACTGGAGGACTGACATAACTGTTTGCCATCAGGTGGAACAAAAAAACCCTACATTTCCTGGCACAATGACAGGCAATCATTGGCATGGCGGGTTTCCAAAACTAAATTGGTTTGGACACTGACATAGAGGAAACCCAGAAATATGGAAAATCTTTTTGCCATGGGCCCCAATAACAACAGTTTTTGCTATTTTCCCTCCTAATGGGACATACTTGAGCAAGACTGACTTTGTACATGCTTGTTTAGGAGGGAGGTATGCATTCATGTGGGGAAATCATAGCAATGTAAATATCACTGAAACTGATAAGCATTACAATGTCACATGTATTAATTTTAGGGTTTCTGAATGTCATAATACTTCTGTAGGGCAACTGCTATTTCTTATTAGAAGACTTAGTACGGTAATGATGCCTGTAGAGAGTAAGCATTGGTTTCATTCTCATGCTGATCATTCTATTGCTCAAATTAATCAATTATTGTGTTCCAATAAAAAAAAGAGGTGTATATCCTGTATTGTTGTTGGGATAATTGCTTTAATTACTACTATAGTAAGCAGTGTTGCTATGTCTGTATCCATTAGCACTGTACAAAATCAGAGAGTGCAAGCTCAATTTTTACATGAATTGTCTGTCAATGTTTCACAAGAATTTTTGTTACAATCAGAAATCAACAAGAGCTTTTATAAAGCAATAAATCAGCTTAGAGATGATTTATTTGCTATAGTTGAGGAGATTGAATTAATGCAAGTTAAACAAAGATTAATCTGTGATTTTATATATACATATATATATCAGTATGGTAAACAAACCATATAATGAATCAGAATATAACATAGCTCAAATTAGAAATCATCTTAATGTGCTCTGGGGTGACCATAACACATCCCTTGACATAAATGATTTAGAGAATTTGGCTCGCCTCATGGATCAAGAAAGTCAGCAATCTCTACCACCAAATTCCAAGGCAAAAAGTGTTGTTCATTGGATAAAGAGAGCTCAGGTTATATTACCTGGACAAATACAACAAATAATAACCTTCCTAGGAATAGGGGTGGTATTACTGGTCTTATGTGCTGGTTTACCCATCTTTATTTCCTTTTTTTTCTCATATCATTCAACAAGTGGTATATGATGTCCAATTGCATGATCCTGTCCACAGCCTTTTAAAATAATAAAACCCAGGAGTATAGAGAACTTTTAGAAGTCTCTTGGCTTTGCTAATGAAATGTTCCCCTCCCCTATATTATTATCTGAAATGCTACAGGGCAGACAAGCAGGTGGATGTATTATGAAGGAAAAGTTTTGGGGTCCCTTGACCTGACTAAGGTATACTCCCCTGTCCTATACAGTTACCTGCAAAAGTTACAGGGCAGATAAGCAAGAGGGAATATAATCTTTTTTGTTTATGCCTCTGGATATGGTCCTAGAATAACACCCTAGTAAGTAACTAATTTTAAGGAAGGGTAAATAGTAAATAAGATTAAGGGAGGCTTCTTCTACAATATCTGCATTCCTTTGATGGAGGATCTTTCTACATTGTCTGCATTCTTTTGGGGTGTCTACATTCTCCTGCAGGGGGCATAAAAACTCTGTGAGCTCCTTACATATTTAGCTCTGTATGAAATGGTCCTGTAATAAACAGACTATTCATTATGCCCGTGTCTCATTATTCTCATGGCTCACTAGCCCACCAACTGCTTTGGCCCCAGTATCCTTGCTTCTCTCTGAATTGATAATAGATTGAAGCCTCGGACTGATTGATCTTAGGGGCAGTGATAGTATCTCCCCAGAATTTAGCACAGTACTTTTCCTCATGAAAGACCTCAAAACATATTTGTTTAATTAAGTTGAATACTTAGGAAAATCAGTATTCTATATGTTCCTTCTAGTACCAAAAAGAAGGTTGAAACAAGATAGTAGTGTAAGATCCTAAAATTCCACATATTCAGTGCTTTACCTTAAGATAGGGGAATTTTAGGGGCGGCTAGGTGGCACAGTGAGTAGAGCGTGGCCCTGGAGTCAGAAGGACCTGAGTTTGGATCCGGCCTCAGACACTTATCTCATGCACAAACAAAAACCTAGCTGTGTGACCTTGGGCAAGTTGCTTAACCCCAATTACCCTCCAAAAAAAAAAAAAGTATGGGGCAGCTAGGTGGCGCAGTGAGTAGAGCGCCAGCCCTGGAGTCAGAAGGACCTGAGTTTGGATCCGGCCTCAGACACTTAACACACACAAACAAAAACCTAGCTGTGTGACCTTGGGCAAGTTACTTAACCCCAATTGCCCTCCAAAAAGGCAAAAAAAAAAAAAGATAGGGGAATTTTTGTCCTTAAGCCTCTAAATTTGAAAATCCTATTAAATAAGAGATACCTAAACTAGAATTATCTGAATATAGAATTGAATTAAAGGAATTGTCAAAGCAGATAAGCCATAATGAAAATGTTAAGTCCTATCTACCTATTCAAGGTCCATCATAGCCTTAACTTTCTAATTAAATTCTACATCCCAACATTGAAGATATGTAGAACAAATGGCTTTTGGCCAATAGTCTGGAGATGGTCATATGGTAGCTTAGGAGCAACTAGAAAGATAAGAATGATAACTTGGAGAGGTAGAAGGCCAGGGTAGGCCCCTAGAGGAGAGAGATGAAAATTGGAAGCAAATTTCTTTGGAAGACAGTAGGCTTGTACTTTATTAATGAAATGACATCTCATTCCCTGGTCAGTCAGTTGGTCAGTCAATAAACATTGACTAGGAGCTAAACACAATGCCAAAGGCTGGCAATACTAAAAAGGTGGAGAGTTCACATTGCAATCTAATCTCAGGGGCCTTTCACTTAAATTTAAAGCCATTACTATGGTTCCTGGTTAATTAGAATACTCAACAGTGGTATCCTCATAGAGTTTATAGCTTAGGCCTATGGCAGTTGAAGGAACGTTTGCAAATTAGTTGGCAAACTCCAAATCTGATGTGCCAAAAGATTGTGAGAGTCTTAAACCCCCCCCAACAACTTTTGATAGAAATAACTCAGTAACTTCATTCATTCAACAACAGTCACTGATCCCTTATCACATTCAAAGCACTGTTGTTAATTTCTAAGGGAGATAAAAAGATGAATAAGTCTTGGTGCTTCTCTCAAGCAGCAGTTCAAAGACTATCTATGCTTCTTCACTTCTGCTTTTCAAAATCCTTCTTTTCTTTCAAGGTTCAATTCAGATGCCATCTCCTCCCTTCCTGATTTTCCTAGCTTTTGCTCTCTTTGTCTGACTTCCTTCTTTCCCCTCTTTGTTCCCAATTTCCTAGTTATAAATTATATTTATGTATGTTCAAACTGTATATTCCACTCTCCCTCCCTTTTCTCATCCAGGAGAATGCAAACTACTTGAGGGAAGGAACTGTATCATTTTAAATTTGTTTATCCTTATAATCTAGCAAGGGTAATTTTAAAGGGATCACAAATAACTGTAATCCAAAGTAAAATGTGATGGTACAAGCAATGTGCTATTAATTTCCAGGGGAGATTAAACTCATTTTATGCCAATTAAGTTTGTTAAATAAATTTGTGTCTACTAGTTACAATATCCTGTATTAGACATTGGGAAGCCCAAGAAAAAATATTTTGTTCCCTCAAGGAATTTCATTCTAGTTGAGGAGTGGAGAATGGTGGTGGTGAGGAGGGAAATACAATCTGAATAAGCCTAAGTATAATTCATGGGAGGGAACAAAAGTGAAAAGGAGAGATTAAACAAAGAGCTATAGAAATGCTAACAGAAAGAGAGAGGAATCATGAAATAAGGAAAGGGAGAGATAATTGAAGGAAAATAAGGATTTATTTGAGGAGATAGTTGGTTCTCTGAATGGGAGAGATGGCTCAGTGGGAATGGGAAGAGGTGAGGTGAATGTCAAGTTTGAGGAATAGCAAATATTCCAGTTTGGCTATAACACAGAGTATATGAAAGGGAATAATGTGAAATAATGCTAGAGAGGTTGGAATTAGATTGGGGAGGGCCTGAAAAGCCAGGCAGAGGTCTGTCTGTATTTTATCCCTGAAGCAACAAGGAGATTGGAGAAATAACCTAAAAAAGATTGTTTAAGCATATTCAAAACTCTTCCCTAAGAGGATAAGGAGAACCTAAAGAAGATAGTTTAAGCATATGCAAAACTATTCCCTAAGAGGAATATTTTATCAGTGGTAAGTAGTATGGATTAGAGAGGGGAAAGACTAGTAGATGGACTGGGAGGGCATTGGAATAGCCTACCCAAGAGATGCTGAGGGTCTGAACTGGCATGCTAATCATCTGAGTTCAAAACCAGGGACAGAGTCAAGAGACTTTGTATAGATAGAACTGGCAGAATTTGGCAGCTGGTTAGATATAGATATTAGATAGAAAAGAAGAGAATCAAGTGTGATTAACAAATTATTAGTCTGTGGGCAAATTACCAATTTATTAGTTAAACTAATAAATAAATTGATAAATAATTTGCTAAATTATTATTATAATATATTATAATAATATAATATTTTACAATATATATTATAACATAATATAATATATAATTATAATTATTTATTTATTAGTTTAATTACCAAATTATTAGTAGGTGGTGCAGTGAATAGAGCATTGGCCCTGCAGTCAGGAGGAACTGAGTTCAAATCTGGCCTCAGAGACTTAACACTCACTAGTAGTGTGACCTTGGGCAAGGCACTTAACCCCACTTGCTCTGCCCTTCCCCCTCCCAACCCCCCCCACCAAATTATTAGTTTGGAGGCAGGTGACTCTTAGTTGGTATTGTTGATAGGTATATGGAAGTTTGGAAGATAGGGACTTAGGAGGAAAATGTTGAATCCTATTTCTGGACGTGTTAAGTGTGAGATGTTGACAAGACATACAAATGGAGAGAATGGAATAAAGCAATTTTGTGGAAGTAGAACAGGGCTTGACAATTTATTGGGGGTGGGGGGAAGAAGAATGACCCTAAGGTTACAAATGTGGGGGAATTTCAGTTTGGTATTATCAACAGATGAACAAGTAGTGCAAGAGTTTAGGAGAGAAATTGGGACTGGATGTGTAGGTTTGGTTCATGCAGTCACTACTACAGTTCAGCCTCTCATCACCTCTTCCTTGGTTACTTCAATAGCCTCTTAACTGGCCTTCCTCATTCAAGTCTTTCTCTGCACTGGTCTATCCTCTACTAAGCTGCCAACATGG